>JAHRIG010000463.1:12582630-12753748 GCA_020311275.1 Eira barbara | reverse complement strand
GCCCAGCCATGTGGGAGCCGGGTCTCTGAGATGGTGGGCGCCCTGCAACATGGGAGTCGGGTCTCGGGGATTGAGGGGCACCCTGCTACGCACCAAGCAACTCTCTGACTCAGCGGGTCACAGAGCACTGCCAACACTTGTAATTCTGAAGCATGCGGGCCTGTTGGGTCCATAGAAAGTCACCCCTGGAAACCGACTTGACCTGATTTTGTAGCAGCTTCAGTTTTAAAAACAACAAAACTTAAAAAGCAACAAATCAACCTCCTTAGAGGAAGTTGGTTTCAAAATGTTTGGTTTGGGGAATGACTAAGGGGCAGGGAGTGGCTGGCTGGAAGCCGGAGGGCACAGCCGCACCCCGGCACCGGCGTCATGTCCCCCACCCCCCACCCCGGCTGCAGGGTGCTTTGAAAGCCGGGTAGGGAGTTGGAGCCCCAGCACTCTCGGAGGGGATGCGGAGACCACGTGGGGACACGACCTCTTCTCACAGTATCTGGGTTTGCATTTCCGTCCGTGAGTCTTAGACTGGGCTGGGTTGAAGTCTAGTTCAGGGATTGGGTTGCTAGGGGTGGCCTGAGGACCCCCCTCCTGGAGGGTGGGGTGGGGATGAGGTAGAAGGCCAGGAAGGCTGTTTGGCTCAGCCTGAGGAATAAACTCCAGCTGTGAATTTTGCCAAGATGGACTTGGGAGGTGGGGGGTTGGCGCTGACAGGCAGGCCCCTGGGATGTGAGACAGAGTCCCTGATTCTGGGTGGTGGGTGGCGAGGAGCCAAAGGCAGTCCCTGTGCTCGGAGACGGTGTGGGCCCCACAGCTGTGAATGTAGGGGTGCAGGGGTGGGTGTGCAGGGGCGCCAGAGTGGGAGGGATGGCCTGCTGTGGCCAGGAGCATGAGGCAGGGCCCCTTAGCTCCTCCCTGTGCCCAGGGCCAGACTCCACACCCTCAGGGTGCTCCCGGGGACACCCCAGCTCCGGACGCCAGCTCCTGTGTGTGCACACTGGAAGCCGGTCCTGGGATGCTGGGGCACGTGGGTCACCTCCATGTCCAGTTCAGTGAAGTAAGCCTGATTTCAGAGGCCACGTTTCGGGACTAGACCTCCCTAAACGACCTCATGATAATGACTCATACATTTGCATTTCTTAAATTTCCCTGAAAATTGTCATCTATCTAGTCCCCGTCAGATCTGCTCATGGAGAGAAGCAGTAACTCTTCCGCTGGAGCCATGCTGCAATCACATCCGTGTGCGCGTGTGCACACGTGTGTACATGTGCACGCATGTTTGTGAGCCTGTGATTGTACACGTGCATGTGTGTGCGTGTGCACACGCGTGTATGTGTGCACACGTTTGCAAGCATGTGATTGTACAGTGCGTGTATGTGTGCACATATGTGTGCGCGTGTGCATGGTTGTGTGTGTGCATGCGTGAGTGTATGCCACACCTGGCAGGGGAGGGTGTTCTAGACACAACCCTTTCTCTCTTTATGAAATCTGTGCATTCCTTCCTACACCAGATTGTGTAGGTTCCGTGCTAAAGCCGCAGGAGAGGCCAGTAGTCTTTGGCGCATGTAGTGAAACTATCTCTCTTCCGGAATTCTCCACGTGGCCACAAACTAAGGGAACCGCCATGACCAAGACCCATATCTACTTGGCAGCCCCAGAGCACCTTCTCCACCTGTCACCCGTTGGTCGCTTACAGCCCCCATGGTGTCGTGAGCAATCTGGGGCCCAGAGAGATTATTGACTTGAGCAAAGTCACACAGCATGAGTGGCAGGACCGAGACTCATGCCAGCCTGTCCCAAGCCCTTGGTTTTCCGTCCTATTCAGTGCTCTTTGCTGACACTGTACTGGGTTTGATGGAACCCCCTGGCTGGTCTGCACCGAAGTGCCCACTGTGCTGGGGACCCTGGCAGGCTGGTTTGGAATGTCGGCCCCACTGCCCGCCCCTGGGTGCGCCCTGGGGAGCTCAGAATGCTGTCCTCAGCGGTGGACCCCCCAAGGACACTCAGAGCTAGCCTGAGGAGTCCCACCTTGTGT
Source organism: Eira barbara (assembly GCA_020311275.1). Lineage (NCBI taxonomy): Eukaryota > Metazoa > Chordata > Mammalia > Carnivora > Mustelidae > Eira > Eira barbara. Next base: position 12,751,719 of record JAHRIG010000463.1, on the reverse strand, counting down.
CGCTTTCTATCCTAAACCCTAAATCTGTGTCATGCCCACAGCCTATCCTGTATGAGAACACACAGACCCTCCAGCAGGAGGGATGGTTGCCCATGTCTTTCCGCACGGCCTCTCTGGCATCAAACAGGGGAAGGGGGCCCCAGAAGCTCCCAAACCACACATGCCTACCCACATGCATGAAGCCAGGTGGCCCCCAAGTGCTGGTCCCAAAGCACGTGAGCCCTAGCAGGCCGTGGGTCGAGCTGGCCATCTCTGCTCCGTCTCCCCAGTGGTCGAGCTATCCAGCGTCTCACGCCACAGGCACGAGGTGGGTGGTCAGCGCCCCTTCCTGCAGGTCTGATGGCCATGGGCAGGTTTCCCGGAGAATGTGTGGAAGGCAAGACGGGGGTCGCGCAGGCTGGTAGGAAACGGGGCTCCCCGGCCCCGACTGCTTCGACTCTGGGCAGCTCAGACTCCATTTAGAAGCTCGGTTTGCAAACAGCTCACATCACGCCCTGAGAGCTGATGTTTAAACAGAGAGGTTGTCCTAGACTAACGCGCGAGAGAGCTGGGCGACTCCGGGGCTCCCTGAACGTGTGTGGGGGGGGGTGTGGGGGTGTGTGCAGGAACAACCACGCAGAGCGCCATGTCTGTGGGCTCGCGCTCCTCATGGCGTGGGCTACGGGCCCACCAGCAGCACCTCCCAACCCCCCCGGGCCCAGAAGCACACGTCTCAGGGGACCGGCCCCCAGTGGGAATCCCGAGGAAGCCTGCTACCACCTCTTGCACACATGGGGGCGCCCGCACTCCCAAGTGCCCGTCCCAGAAGGGCGTGCAAGCTTGCCTTCCCCCTGTACAAACTGGGCTTGCACGCATGTGCACCCCAAATTGCATGCCCTGAGATTCCCCATGTGTGTGAGACCCACTTTGAACTCGGAAACACGCAGCATGCGTGGAGGGACAGGCCCGCCTTGGGCCATCTGCCGGCTGGCCGCAGAGCGTCCCCGGGACCCAACGCAGCCTGGGGCCCCAACCTGTGTGGCCGGTGCCTGCACTGGCCACGCAGCGTCTTCCAGCCCGGAGCCCCCCCGTCCCCGCCCCCCTGGCCGCACGATTGCATACCACCTTGCACAAGGAAGGTGACGTATCGATCACAAACACCTTAAAGTAGCTTGATTCTCACTGAAGGTCGACCACAGCCCACCCCGATTTTCTTGCCTCACCGAGAAAGGCCGTATTCGCCCCTGCACCCTTCCTGTCCAGCTGGGGGGTGGCCGTGCCGCTCGGTGGAATGCAGGGGCGGGGGGCTGGGCAGGGGGACACGCTCGCCACCCGCGGAGCTCGCTCGGGAATGGTTCTGCAGACCCAGAACCCTGGGACGGGGTCAGAACGACGGCAGCTCACGGTCACCAGGTAGCTTCTGTCGATAGATTTGTATAATCAATACGGGTCTATTTTTACGCCAGCCCACACTGGACCTTCCAGTCTTTTCCAAGATTGTTCGACCGAGACAAGTCACTGAATAATGGGTCCTATTTTTATTAACAAACCAGTGAATGGACTGAAATGTTAACGTGAATGTACATTTCTTAATTGCGACTTTTCTACTGAGTGTTTGCACTATACTTTCTGGAACCTTATTTAACAGAAATAAAGGAAAAAAATTGCTTGACTAAACCCTGTGGCCGTTTTACTTGCAAACCACAGGGTCGTGTGGCCTGTGTGAAGACGCGCCTTCCTCAGGGGAGACTGTGATGTCCTCCAGAGTCGGCGCCGTCCTCTGGGCCGGGCTCTGCTCTCCTGTGGCCGCGGGTGGGGGGGCGTGGGGGCTCGGCTTCTGCTCCCAACCGGAGACTCTGCGGAATATGATTCATACTCCTTGGGGTTCTCAGACTGGTCTCGGACTAACCGGTCAGGGACTGTTGTTGAAGGCAGACCAAGGGTGGATAGCAGGGGTGGGGGCGGGCCATCAGGAGGCTGAGCCAGGACGGTTCCTAAAACCGGGCTCCACAGGCCAAGGTCAGGTGAAGGTCGGGGTCTGGCAGAGAAGAGGCCACGAGGCACCAGACCAGAATGTCAGGGAGGGTTTGCCACGGGCCAGCCTCCGCCAGGACGCACCTAATGCCACCATCCAGAGAAGCCCCTTCCTACCCCAAGAGGGGGCAAGAGAAGGTTTGGTGCAGGGATCACAGGGACCCATAGCTGGTGGGGAGCGGAGGGACTGGGCCAGACTCTGGGGAACATGATAACGTGGCCCAGGCTCAGCACATCCGGTAGAGCCCAAGACCCCGTCAGCAGGGGAGGGATGGCAGGGAGCTGAGTGGAGGAGCTGCCGGGCTCTGCCTCCTCGGAGGACACCCTGAGCCCCAGGGCAAATTTCCAGCCCCTACTCACTGGGCATCTTCCGTTAGAGGTCTGGCAGACGCATCACAGGGAATGCACTGCCCTGAGGGGTGTGTGTCTGAGAGAGACCAACCATAATTTCAAGGAAAGGCTCCCCCAGTCATGGGGCTGCCAAGTCCAGTCTGCAGGGTGGGCGGCAGCTGGAGACACCAGGAGGAGCTGATGTTGCATCTCGAGTCTGACGGCCGCCTGGAGGAAGAATCCCCTCGTCCCCTGGGAGGACCTCAGGCGTTTTCTCTTAAGGCCTTCAACTGATTAGACGAGGCCCACCCACATTACCACCCACTTTTAATCAAAGTCCACTGCTGGAAGTGTTGATTTCATCTAAACCGTACCTTCACCCTGACAGCCAGACTGGTGGTTGACCAAACTGGGCACAGCAGCCCAGCCAAGCTGACACATAAAATGAATCATCACAAACCTGTATCTTTAGGTTCAGATAAAAGAAATCCAGAGTAAAGGAATTAAAAAAACCCTTATGAAAAAAGCATAACATTGCCAGAGAAACCGGGTGTGCATGGACTCCTCCAAGGAAGGGCTACCAGGAAACAGGTGGACGCTTGTCCAACAGAACCATCCGCGAGACAAATGCACGGTGAGAACGTGGAGGAGCCGTTACCTTCCCAGTTGGTACGTGTTTGTGTTTCATTTATTGTTTACGATTTGGTACATGTTGTAAAAGCCATCATCAAACTAGCAAATCTGAGGGCTCCCTCAGACACCGCTCACGGGCCTCCGCCCCTTGCTGGGGAACCGCACAGCACCAACACCCTTGAACCCACAAAATGACTTGGAGGAGGCTAACAAAATTGGTAGACATTTGTACAAAGTGCTCTGTGCTGAGCGGGCTCTCGTGCGGACTTGCACAAGCGGATCCCAAGATCCCACACTGCCATCCCCAACCCTGTGAGTGGGGTACGGCATAGCCCTGCTTGTAAACTTGGCGAGGTGACTGGGCATGCGGGGGCCCAGCCAGCCCTCGAGCAGGAGATCCGCAGCACGGACAGACTGGGTCCCACCGAGGCAGCCACGCACACATGGGTGGGCCGAGGGCCCTTGTGCAGCCCGACGGCGGCCGGCAAAGGAACAGGGCCCCGGGTCCTGCACCCCCTCATGGAGCCTGGTTCCCTCTTTCTTGCCCAGATGCACAGGGTGAACATCTGCTTGGTGTCCGCTCAGAGAGCCCAGGCGGAGGTGAGCATAGGTTGTTTTCAGCCTTTGTTTTGCAGCAGAAAATTAAAACACCAGGTGCTAAGACTTAAGTGAAAAACGTTGCACAAACCAGATGTCCGCAGCGAGGCCACCTGAGCCCCGGACGCCGGCAGCCCCTCAAACCAGATTTCTGACACGGTGACAAGGGCCATGAACATCAAATATAGACACCCTGGGTAAAAATAGCTTATTTTAGGAAGAAAATGTACCGTTTAGATAAAGATTAGATTAGAAGGGGATCCTTCTCATTTCAGGTTAAACAGAAACCACACAAGGAGAAGCATCTTACGGGGTCGCTGGCTGTGGTGCGGGCGCGGTCCCAAAGATGACCCCTGCTCAGAGACCCCATGGGGTCCCCGTCTGTGCAGCCCGAGCCGCAGTGCCCACGTCCGGAGTGCGGGTCTGAGGCTGCCCTCCTGCCCGTGCACAGCCCGGGTCCCGGGGACACGGAGGTCACGGAGGCAGCCGGCGCGGACAGGATGCCCTCCCCATGCACCACGTCTGGCTTCGGGTGTTGGACTCGCTCCTTCCTTGGGCTGCTTCCCCACCACATCTTCGCGTGGCCAGAACAAGCTCATGGTCCACGCTGTTTTACTTGTGAAACGCCCTGCAGGATTGCATTTCAAACACCAGCTAGAGAGCCTATGCCCCCTGCTTGCACATGTTCCTTTGCACAGATGTAAGGATCCGTTCTGCTAACACGCAACATGAACATCTAGGAAAGTATCTTACCAACAAACCCCTTCCTTCTGAGCCCCTGTAATTCCCGAGCTTTCAAGGACAACCTCCCCGAAGTCCCTTCATCACGCCTTCCTCCTCCCTGGCCTCATTCTGCATCTGAATTCGTCAAGGGCTGTCAGCGAGACAGAGACGCCGCGTGATGACACGTCTGAGTCCCTTTGCATCAGACACAGATGGTCAGGAGAACAGTGAACCTGCTTCCAGTACTACAGGTGCAAAGGGTTTGCACTGATGTAACCCCCAGCGTGCAATTCCAGGCACACTTTCTGCTCTGTTGTATTTGAAAAACTAGTAAACTTATCATTTCCGTAATCCGATAATAAATGTTATAATGAAGGAAGAACCGGTTCAGGACGCTTAGGACCGTGCAAGCCCACCGGACAGTAAACCCGTTCTTCCCGCACGTCCGCAACAGTGGCACGTGGCGTTTGAAGTGACTCGCCACGTGACTGCAGCCTGTCGCCCTCCCCACCCGTCCCCCCAACCCTGTGAGGACTGGCCTCCTTCCTTTCTGGAAACCTCCAGACAAATGCAGGGAGAGCCTGGTTCTCGACCTTGCCCATCCTGGGCCTCCACCGTGTCCTCCTGGGTCCGTCCCGTCTGTGATTCCTTTCGGGGTGCCCTGCGTCTGGGGTGCCCTGCGTCCAGGCTGCCTTCTGATTCAGTCTCGTGGGAAGCTTGCTCTTCACGTCTGAGGGTGAGGCCGCCGCCGCCAGGCCTGGAAGCTCAGCCCCGGAGATGGCCCGGGGTAGGGCTGGGAACAAACACTCTCTTTTCATTTTCAGAAGGAAAAAAAAAAAAAAAGACTAAAAACAAAGCACCAAACATTTTTAAATAAAGTGGGGGATGAATACATGTGGAAGACAAAAATCGATCTCTGTGCCGATAACCGTGCGGTGTCCACGCAGTGCCCGAGCCGCCCAATTACACCGGGAGGCTGCTGCGGGTTTTCTGCATCAGGTGGAGTGCCCCCCCCGCCCCGCCACAGCCCCAGCGTGGAAGCGTGTCCAGCTTTGCGGTGGGGCCCCAGCGGCACAGGCACCGGGGCGCTGGATTCCTCACCCCACCCCCACCGAAACCAGCGCCGGAAGCTGCCAGAACCGCCTCCCACTTGGAGTCCCAGGTCTGACTCCCCTGGAATGGCATCCTGAGCCTGCTGGGTGTGTGGCCCAGCCCTGTGTGGGCGGCTGGGTCACCACGCTCCCTGGTCTCTACGTGCAAAATGTCATCCCGTTCCCTGGGTTGCTCTGGGGAAGCTGGTGGGGTGGCGGGCACCCCTAGGGTAGGCATCCACGTCGCCTGCTGGTTCCTGCTCCCTGTGTGCCCCGTGCTCTGGTGGCACCGCCCCCGTGTCGAGAGGCGCATTCCCGGGAGGGCAGGGGACCAAGTGGGACCTGAGCAAGCCCGGGGGAGGGCTGGGGTTTGCAGGAGGCCGGACGGATGGAGGGCCGGAGGAGTCAGTGAGGCCGAGGCGGGTGCTCCAGAGCCCCTCAGCCCCTGGCTCCAGCACCGAGGGGCAGTCGTCCTCCACGGTGAGCTCGTGCTGGGTGGCCTCCTCGACGTCCTGAAGCAGGCGGATTTCCCACTGCCTCACACGCTCCGCCTGGGGGAGGAAAGGCATCTCCGAGAAGGCCCGCATTGCAGAAACACCTGCCGCAGCTGCCGTGGACAGCAGAGGCCCCCCCACCACCCCGGTCTGCACGGCCCTCCCCACCCCTGCCCCTCGGCTCTCAGGCACCCCTGCTTCTGCGGGCCGGGCACACAACGGCACCACAGAGCGGCAACGCCCCAGAGGGCCGCGTCTCTGTGGGCACCGCAGGGGTGGCTAAGGACCCAGGGAACTGAGTCTGACAAGGCAGAGAGGAGGCCGGACGGCTGGGGACAGGGCCAGCGAGGGCCAGCCGGGGGCGTGCGGGGAACGTCCCCACAGGGCCTAGCAGACAGCCATCTTCCCAGGCTGCGGCGGGAGAAGGGCCCAGGCCGGGGTGGAGACACAGAGCAGGATGAGCCCTGCTTCCGACGGAGATGAGGCCTTGGCCTCGCAGAAACAGAGGTGGGGGGCAGGGGGACTGAGCCAGACCACAAGGGGCGTGTGCAGGGACAGGATCGCAGAGGACAGGGCTGGCAGTGGAAAGACCGGGGTCCTCAGCCGCTCCACGGCGGTTCCCCCGCGCATCGAGGTCCTCCAAAAGCCTGAAAGTGTAAAGAATAGAAGCAAACCCTGGTGGGGGGAGGCCGACGAGGGCCAGGAGAAGCTGGTGTCGCCCCGCAGGGCTGTGGGCGGCAGCGGGACCCGGACGAGCAGGGCTGGGGGAGGGGCCGCCAGCGAGCACACGAACCCCTCCCAGAGCCCGGAGCCGGCAGAGCGGCGGGAAGCCCGGGGCCTGCGTGACGGACCCCAAGGCTGCAGGGGCTGCCCCCCCTACGGGACTGTCTCTGAAACGCGGTGAGAACCCCGGGCCACCTCCCTCCGTCAGCTCCAGAATATTCCAGCCTTGCTCGCACCTCTCCTGGCAGCAGGTGGGAGTATAGGCCCGGGGGACCCGGCACTAGGGAGGCACCTGGGGCTCAGGGGCGGCCCCGCACTGGGACCCCAGCCAGGAATGCAGGCAGAGCTCGGGTCAGCTTGGCGAGGCCCGGCTCGCAGCTCTGCCCGGGGCGTGGCCGCAGAGGGCAGGCTGGGAGGGGCGTCAGGAAAGCTGCCTGCCAGCAACACCCCAGAAGTGCAAGTGAGGCCAAGCAGAGAGCCCTGGGAAGCCTCGAAAGGAACCAGCAGCACAGTCGAGGTGTCCTGCGGTGACCTTGGAAAGTGCAACCCAGCGCCCCTCCGAGGGGCAGACGAGGGGTGAGAGAAGAAAGAAGAGCCGGAAAGAAGCCGTCCAGGCTGCGTCACACCCGACTTCCACGGAGTCCCCACGGGTGGAGCCGAGCCAGGGCCCCTGAGGCCACAGAGGGAGGGAACCCACGGGCCCCGCGCACCCAGCCCACGGACCAGGCGGTCCACCGCACACGTTCCACCTCTGGGGAGCAGACCTGGACAGCCGGGGTCAGCCGGGGCCCCACGTGAGAGGCAAGATGGAAATCCCCTAGCAGTACCCTTCTCAGAACTTTCTAGAACTACAGAGTGTCACAGGAGAGGGTGAAGGAGCTGAGGGGCCAGGACGCAGAGCTCAGAGCAGGAAAGGGTCTCTGGGGGCCAGGGGAACATGGAGGGAGGCCCGGGTCTGCCCTGAGATGAAAGAGCCAACAGCTTTCTGGGCCCACGTGCACACCCCCTGAGAAGGCCAGGAGGGTTCACAGGAGCTTGGAGAGCAGGTGGGAATGGGGAGGGGCACAGGAGCTCCACACGGGGTCACAGGACCCCTCAGAGCAGGTGGGGCAGGACCAGGACATCAGAAAGGCCTGAGCAGTGAGGGAAGGGAAGCTGCCCTTTCTCTCAGGGGTCACCAGCCACCTCCACGGGACCCGGAGCCCCCAGATGGGGACGGAGTCGGGGACTGGTCAGGGACATAGCCAGGGGCAGGGTTGGGGTTAGGGTTGGGTCAGGGACAGGGTCAGGGACAGGGTCAGGGACAAGGTTGGGGTCGAGATTGGGTCAGGGTCAGGGTCAGGGTTGGGTTGGAGGACTGGTCAGGGACAGGTCTGGCTCAGGGACACAGCCAGGGTCAGGGTCGGGTCGAAGACAGTCGTACCACAGCTTCCAGCTTCTTCAGGTCCTGTCTCCTCCTTCCAGCCACGTTGGGGATCCCGGGCAACCCCCAGGATTGAGGCCAGCTCCCTTCTCCGTGGGACTCCGCTCTCTGGTGCTGCTGCCAGGTGACCGTGGCCGGTGCAGGTGGATCTTCCTCGGGAGACGGGGGATCTGGGTTGGGCCCTGGCTGCCCGCCGGCCGCCCCGGAGGCCAAGATGTTGGAAAGCCTTGGGGTCTGGAGAGCGGCCATGGGGCTGAGCCCTGCCCAGGGCACCAGGCGCTTCCAGGAGAGGTGTGCGGGCGGCGGGGACTCAGCCTCGGGGGCCTCTCTCCGGTGGGAGGGGACGCGGCCTGCTGGCCTCCTGCGCGGGCTGGGGGAGGCTTCCTGCGGGGTCGTGTGCTTTAGGACTTTTCTCAAGGGCTGTTGATGCCTTGGTGAAGAAGGGGCCTCGTCTTCCTCAGAGGCGCTCACCCCGGAAACCTGCTGAGACAGAACACAGATGTCGGCTCCCTAGAAGATCTGGGCGGGAGCCTCGGGATGGGCACCAGAGCCCATCCTCCTCCTCCTCCGCCTCTGCCCTGGGCACAGGGCCTCCAGTCCTGCCCCCCGTGGGAGCTGGGAGCACCCAGCACGTGCTCCCACCGTGCCTGTCTTCCTACCCACGTCACCTGTTCTATATTTTGGTCTTAAACGAAAGCATTGGTCCAAAATGTGGTGTCTTAATGATGGAATTGAAAAAAGAAGTGGTTTCCAGGTAAAAACGCTTTTTTTTTTTTTTTCAGGAGAAAACTGTAAAATGTTGTCAGTGAAATCATCTTGACATTTACCCTCAACACGAAAGAACAGAGCAGTGGGCGGACGCGGCTGTTCCCTGTCCGGAGGGCGTGGCGAGTCGGGCAGGGCTGTGGACACTGAGCGTCCCGATCTCGAGCCCCTGATCGCAAGCCCCTGGATCCCAAGCCCCAGGCTTGTCATCATAAGGTCGTGGTCTCCACACGCTCCTTGAAAAGTTGTCGTGTCAAAATGACCTGACAGACTTAGCAGCTTGTTGTTTGAAAGAAGTCCTCGTGTGTCTTTTAAAGAGGTATTAATTGTCTTTTAAAGAGGTATTAATTCACGCTATTAATCAACACTGGCTTTGAGCCAATCCCCTACCAGTCTAGGTAACTTCCAAAGGAATGCTGATTTTATGTTGGACGCCACCAAAGGACTGGGGCAAAGTATTCGCAAAGTACAGATCCAGTAAGAGGATAATATCCAAAGCGTGCAAGGAATTCATACAACACCGCGAAAACCCAAATGATCCAATTAACACATGGGCAGAAGACGTGAACAGATATTTCTCCAAAGAGGACATCCAGACGGCCAACAGACACATGAGAAGATGCTCCACATCACTCATCACCAGGGAAATACAAATCAGACCACCATGAGATACCACCTCACAACTGTCAGAATGGCTGAAATCTACACCACAAGATGCCAAGAAAGGGACCCCTTGAGCACGGTTGCTGGGGATACACACTGGTGCAACCACTCTGGAAAACAGTATGGAGGCTCCTCAAAAAAATGAAAACTTGGAATCTCATGTGACCCAGTAATTCCACTTCTGGGCATTTAGCCACAGGGAAGGAAACCATCATCCTAAAAGTGTACCGACTGGCCCTACCACGTTCCCTGCAGCCTTGTTCACCACGAAAAGCCACGCTTGACTGAATCCCACTCCCACGGGACCATCTCATGCCCCCGTTTGCTAGCGGGAATAATAGTTAGTGGTGGTGATGTCCCTTGTGGGCAACGCTTCCCAAAAGTATTAGGAAAGCCATTGTTGTGCATGGTATAGGAGGAACTGGAACTTTTTCTCCAACAGCAGATACAAGTGTGAAGACAGAGGGACTGGACGTTCCCGGAAGCCCAAAGTCGTGGCAGCTGCCTGCCAACTGGCTTCTGCTCGGGGCGAGAACAGTGCCACCAGTCAGCGGAGGGCACTAGCGAGGTGTTTTCCTTGAACTCCTGCTGTACATTTGTGCCTGAAGGGATGTATCTGGTAGTGAGTTTTGGGGGGAGGCAGAGCTGAAAAGCATATTAATGATAGTTTTAATAAGGGGGTAGACTTCTCTTAGAACCAAGAACAGATGCATTTGTTGCCTTAAACGTGAACCTGATCAGGGATGCTACAAAGCTGTGGGAAGCGTCTTAGCCAGCCATTGCTGCGTAACAAATCACGCCACACCGAGTGGCATAAGCTGGACACTGGTGATCGCGGTTTCCGTGGGGGTGGGGGAGCTTGGGCTCTCCCACGGGGCTGCTTTCAAGTTAAAAAACTGGACAGTCCAATGTCAACCTTCCTGCAGTCCGGCTCCCCTCGGAGGCTAACACTAGTGATTTGTAAAACAAAACAAAACAAAAAACAAAAAAATGTGGAATGCACGTCCTGTGTACAAAAGAAGTTTGTATTTCATTAATGGAATCCTGATACGCGTGCTTGTGTGGCTTGTCACCTCACGGACAATGGGCCACGTCCCTGACTCTGAACAAAGCACGTCAAGTCGCTTATCTGAGCGTGGCATGGGAAACACAAGAGCAGAGCTAGGGGTTTAAATTCCCCAAAGGGGCTTGGAGGTGGGCCAGGCAGAGGAGGTCCGCCAGCAAGGTCTGGTGGGAAGGGGGCATTGTTCCCGGAACCGTGTTCAGTGGGGCGCGCTGGAGCATTCACAGCTGGACCCCAGTGAGCTCTCCGAGCGTTCTTCCAAGGTGGGTATAGCATCACCAGGCAGCTGGGAGAAGTGCCAGCCCAGGTGAAACCGAAAACAGGTCTGGCTTCACATCTGGACCGGCTGGACTGTCTGCAGGGGAGTCTCCAGGCCCCCGGGGCTAGGAAGTCAGGCAGAGAGCCCTGCTTGCGGGGAGGAAGGGGGCGGTGGGGGGTCAGTTCCAGAGCTGCTACCCTGTAGCTCTCTGGGTGCTCTTGGTACAATGTTTCCCTTCACAAAACCTTTAGAAACTGATGAATGTGAACCCTAACCACCCTGAAAAGCAGGATTCCCTCCAGAGAATGAGTCAGATCAGAAAGGACCAAAGTGTTTCCCAGGGTGGCTGTGCGGTCCCCAGCCTCACGGGCACATAAGCTGTTCGAACATTGGCTTTCTGACATGTGAGCAAGGGCGGCGGGGGGTTTAATGCGCATTCCTTTCACGGCCAGCGACGGCGAGCATCTTCTCACGGAATTTCTGCCGACTGACCACACGTACATCTTCTTGGCTGGTTAGAGGTTGAACCCCTGTAGTGCCCCGTCAGCAGCAGCACACAGAATCAGCTCGCTTATTAACAGACTGGCCCTCGGTCAGCAAGCTCAGGGGCTCCGCACCATCTATGGGAGGCTGCCCCGGAGACAAAGGGCTTCGGAAAGATCCAGAGCATTAGCGCAGCAAAGACAGCCCAGAAGGGTGGGTGAATGCAGGAGTGCCTCTGCGGTTAACACTGGAAGAGGCCAAGTTCATGGGGAAAAAACATCGGATGAGTCAAAAAACAAAAACACAGTGTGATAAAAAATAAAAGTCGACAGTTTGCTGCTTTAAGTACCTTTGCTTCAGACACCACAGCGTCGGCAAAGAGCAAAATCCACAGAGAAGGACAGAGAAACAGAAATAAGCTAGGAATCGAGGCTGCTTCTCGGTGTTGGGATTTTTTTTCCCTCTTTCTTTTTTTTTTAAGCCCGTGGTAGATCAAAGAGAAAAAGAAGAGAAATGATCCAAATCCCATGGAAGACCATCCGCGCTTATAAAGGGAGATGATTCTATTCTACTTCTAAGAGGGACGAGGCTCAGTGCAGAGTGGGGTGTGCACCAGGCGGGGCAAGGGGACAGGAGTGGATTTCCTGCGTAGCAGAAACCACCCTGAACTGACTTGTTCGTGGACAGGAACTGAGAACCAGTACACAATTGCATGTTCCACAAGAACAATTTGAGGGGCGCCTGGGCGGCTCGGTGGGTTAAGCATCTGCCTTCAACTCAGGCCATGGTCTCAGGGTCGTGGGATCGAGTCTCTCGTGGGGCTCCCTGCTTAGCGGGGAGTCTGCTTCTCCCTCTCCTTCTGCCACTCCCCCTGCTTGTGCTCGTTTTCTCTCTCTGTCATATGAATAAAATAACAATCTTTCAAAAAAACAATTTGATGCATTTTTTGACATAACAATGCTGTAGCCCTGACAGCTTACAGAGAGAACAGTGTGGTTTTTCAGGTAATACTCAGCACAAACAATGCAGACATACATCTGGGAATAGTACGCGAATGAGATGGGTTTTTTAAATGAGCGGGGAAGGGAGTTTTCTTTCATTGCACGCTGTGGTTCCGATGGGTCAGCCATTTAGAAAAAAAAAAGTAGCAAAGCCACGTCCCTACCTTCATGCCTTACATGAAAATAAATTACAAGGGACCGAATATGATACCCTTTAAGAATTCAGATTGCTAAAAAGAAACAGAATAATTTTAAGAAATCTGAAACAAATTGGATTTTTACATCATCCACCAAGATAAATTCCAACTGCATATAAGATATGAATGACATGAAACAGGGTCACTTTTGTTGAGGGGTTTAGCCGGGGCCAGGGGCCATCAGCAGGGGGGCTCGTCCTTGGTCCCTGGGTTGAAACCAGCAACTTTGAACCCAGCCAAACCCCATACACCCCAAGCCCCTGCAAACTGCTACTGTAAGAGATTTGGTCCAATTCTGCTCAGCCAACCCAATTTTTCTGCTGCCAACACCAGTTAAAATTCTAAGTAACATATACATTCTCCATTGTCTTAAAAAAAAACAACAACCCGAGTTTGGTCTCCTAAGGGGACACAATTTGGGTTGCTCCCTGAACTCCATCAGTTCTGCCTCCTTGCCGAGAAGATACAAACACAGAGCTATCAAAGCACTGGGGGGAAACGTGGGTGGCTTGCTCTGTAAACTGGTCAGAAGTGAGGTTTTCAAATCATAACTCATGACACAGAAGCCATAAAGGAAAATAAATTGAAATAAATATAAAATTTTAAAATTTCTGTAAAGAAAAACAGATGATATACTCAGTGGAAACAGACTGCCCACAGTTTCTGTAAAAGATTAAAAAGAGGCTAACATTCCTCCAACCCAGGGGAAAAAACATAACCCAACAGATAAACATGTAAGGACCCTTCATTTTTTTTTTTTTTTTTAAATATCAAAAGTTTTTCTAATATACTAATAAGATGTCTGTTTTGGGTACAGGCTCTTCGCCCCTCCCCCAAACTGAGGGAAAGTAAGGATCTAATGTTCTAGAAGAAGGTAAAAATGACAGGTTATAGGGGGCTGGGGGGGCAGGGGCCACACCACACCTGCTTAGCCCTCGTATTCCGACGCCTACAAATGAAGACGGGAGAAAGGTCCCTCCCTACCTGACAAGGCACGGGGAGACTCAAGGAGACCTGGGCAGCTCCCCTGGCTGAGCTGGGGGGTGGTTGGGGGGCGTCCTGCCCCGTGGGGGGCCTCCGAAGCCCAGGGCTCTGAAACTGCCCCCCAGAGACCCTACCAGTCTTGCACCCCGCTTTTCCTTGCGCATATGGACCAAGTATTGCGAAGGCTCTGCCCCTGCTCCTGGGGCTGGCCCCCTGCCCCCCACCCCAAGGCCACACTGGACCTAGCCCCACAGGACAGGCTTGGCGGGGAGGGAAAGGGGAGGAAGGGTGGGGGTGTACGGGACGCGGAACCGCACTGATGGGTGGGGTGGGGCGCGTGTCGGTCCCACAGACCAGGGGAGGCGGGCAATGGTACCTGTGCCCTGGGCTCCATCCTGCCTCAACCCGAGGATGCGGCTGCCGCACCCCAAGCCGGTGCCCAGAAGCCCCCGCGGCGTCTCCCGCAGGCGGGCGGGTGAAAGCGACCCCACCTGCGCGCAGCCAGCACCTGTGGCTCTGCGGGCGGCGCAGGCGCAGGGCGGAGCGCGGGCGGGGCGAGCCCCGAGGGTCTCCACCTGGCTGGTTCCCACGCGCACCTGAGTGTGTTTCCGGCGTTCCTGGGGCCCCGTGGACGCCCAGACCTGAGCCATCCACGTGCGCGCCTGCGTGCCAAGCGGTTCGCCTGCCTCTTCACGGCACGCTGAAGGAGTGGAGACCGTCACCCCACCCTCGCACCCAAGGCAAGGGTCGTGTTCCAGGGTCTCCGTGTCCCCATGTCCAGAGGCACGGAGCTGAGAGTGACTCACAGCTGTCGGACTCCCAGAGCCCTCCCTGCTGGGAGACTCCTTCCCAGCCTTCACCGGGTGGACGTTAGAGCCCCTGCAGGGCCCGCGGGGCGCCGAGGTTCTGGTGGGCAGCCCTGCTGGGACCTAGACTGGCATTGCGGCGGCTCTCTGGCGCGGGGGCCGGCTCTGCCTGGGTGAGCTCCCCCCACGGCAAGCGCCTCCGGGAGTGGGACTGCGGGAGGGCGGGCAAGAGGCCGGTGCCCACCCCACCAGCATCTTAGCATATCATTAGTGAATAACAATTAAAAAAAGTCTCGCCTGGTACAGTCTGTCCTTTTCCCAATGGGGAAAGTGAGGGCCACAGTGGGGAAGAGTCTGTTCCAAGTCCCGCAGGGAGCCAGGTGGGGCTGCCTTGATGACATCCCAGTGTCCTGTTGTTTCCTCACTGTGTCAGGCCCTCTGAGGGTCCCCTGCCCAGGGTGCCCTGCTCTCCTGACCCCAGCATCCCCTTGACTTCCTGGCACTCAGGCACACTGCTCTGAGTGTAGCATACGGTTCTTTTGTTTGTGTTCGTGGCTAAAAACAATTTCGAAATCTGCAGTGTGTGCCTAGGGTCACGTTAGTCGGGCACACCAACGTCATCTGTCGCCATCACCCTTCACTGCTGCCACGAGCAGTGCTCTGCGGGGAAGCTTGGGAGTATGGGCATGTGCAGGGGCCCCGCTGGGGCTCGAGGCCAGCCTGCAGAGGCGTTGGCCCCATTCCCTGCTCCTGGTCCCCGCTGGGAGCCCAGCATGTTCCTAGAGCGGGGCTCAGAGAGGCTGTGTGCTGGGTGCTAGATGCCTCTCTTTGTACAGAGGCTGACTTCGGGCGTGACTCGAATCCAAGTCGTAGATGCACACATGCCTACTGGCCTGCCGCCTGGAAACCCGCATCGTGGGTACAAATAATGCTCTTGGGGCAGGAAAGTCCAGTTCAGAGCCTGGCTCTTGTTATGTTGCAGGCTCAGGCTTTGGACGAGACGTGCAGAGATGGGCCAGGAGAGTGACAGCCACATCGCTGGGCTTAAAGATCAGGTGGGGGAATGCCCAGGAGTGCTTGGCACGTGGGAAGTACCCAGCAGCTGGTGGCATTGGCATTCACTGTACCTACTTCCATCAGGCTTTCCCTGCCACCTCATGCTGGGGCTTTCAGACCTCCAGCAAAGCAGACTACCAATTGTTTCTGCATTGGATATGTACTTTCTGTGTTTTCTGTATATGATGATGTTTTGGCATCTTAAGACCTTTCTGGCTGGGGAGAGGCTGCACCGTGTGGAGTTAGCCAATCCTTGAAGATAGAAAAGGACCCAGTGGGAAGCATGCCTTCCATATGGGAACCAGCCAGCCCAGAGTCATACCTCCTCCATCTGGACTGAGCAGCCAGGTGCCAGGCAAATAGGGACACCCTACAGCTTAGACCCTGTTGGAATTATTCAAGGTAGCCAATGCTAAGCCGCTCACACTGCCCTGCTCTGCCTTTCCCATGCAAACTCTGGTAAGGGCTATGGCCAGAGCTTTCCCCTCCTCCCGCTTCTGCCTCCTGACCACCCTGGTGCCTCCCGTTGCCCTGTGTGGCATGCGTTGCCTCCTGTCTGCAGGACCTGGAATATAATTAACTTTCCTCCTAAGCCCCAATCCTCTCTAGACCTGTGTCCCATTGACTTTACTATCCCATCCCCAACACATATGTTCCTAAAACAGATTCTAGGCAAGCAGTATGCTCAAGGTTGCATCTGACCTCAGGCTGTAAGTAAGAGGCTAATGACTGGTACTTTTTGTAAACCACTACAGAAAAGAAAAAAAAAAAAGCAACCTGTAAATTTCATTACTGATCAAATAAGCACAAAACACCGTAGCACAAGTACTACTTTAAGTGTATTAACGTTGGTAAAGATAAACCGTCAAAATCCCTTCCAAGACGGAAAGCGCCAGGTTTACTTGTGAATCCTACTGAACATTTAAGAGAGAAATTATACCGATCCTTTACAATCTCTGCCAGAGGATAGAAGCAGAGGGACCGATTCCTAACCCATCCTTTGAGGCCAGCTTGACCATAATACCAAAAACAGATGGAGACATTATAAGAAAGGAAAACTACAGATCAAGATCTTTCATGAACATAAATGAAAAAATCCTCAACAAAATATTAGCAAGTCAAATCCAACAATGTATAAAATAATGATATGCCATGACCCAGTGAGATTTATTCCAGGTGTGCAAGACTGGCTCAAGAGTTAGAAATCATCCAATGTAACCCATCACATCAAGCTGAAGGAATACTGTGTGATCATATCAATAGCGGTAGAAAAACCATTTGACAAAATCCAATATGTATTCATGATAAAAACTCAACAAACTATGAAGACGGGAGAACTTCCCCAACTTGATAAAGAATACCTATAAAAACCTAAGTAAAATCACAGTTAATGGTGAGAATCTTGAAGATTCCCCATGAAGATCAAAACAAGACAAGGTTGTCCCCTCTCACCAGTGCTTTTTAACTTCATGGTGGAAGTCCTAGCTGATGTGATAAGAAAAGGAAATTAAATGTATACTGATTGGTAAGGAGTCCAAAAATTGTCTTCGCCAACAACAAAAATAATCAGTGAAAAAACTCCTGGAACTAATAAGTGCTTAAAGCAAAGTTGTAGAGTACCAGGATACGGAGTCAATCCTTTTTGAACGTACCAACAATGAATCAGTGGAATTTGAACTTAAAGACTTACATTAGCACCCCCGAAATGAAATATTTGTGTGTAAGTATAACAAAATATATGCAAGACCTGTATGAGAAACTATCAGACTGATGGATGATCTCACACAAGTACTGAGTAGATGGAGAGCTGTCCCATGTTCATGGATAGGAAGACTCAATGTTGTTAAGAGGTCAGTTTTTCTCAACTCGATCTAGAGACTCAGTAGAAGCTGCAGTACATTATTTTGTAGATATCCATAAACTGATCCTCAAGTTTAAAAAAGAGGCAAAAGACCCAGAATAGCCAACATTGAAGAACAAATATTGAAGAAAGAACAACAATATTGAAGAACAAAGTGAGAGGACTGATGTTACCTGACTTCAAAACTTACTGTAAATCTATAGTATTATAAGACATGAATCTATAGCATAGAGGGGAGGTTGGTAATTAATAGACAAACAGACCGATGGAACAGCTTAGAGAGCCCAGAAATAGACCCACATAGATATAGTCAGGTGGTCTGGGACAAGCAAATATAATATAACGGAGAGATTGTCTTTTGACAAATGGCACCAAAACAGTTGGACGCCCGCGTGCACAGAAATGAACCTAGACGCAGGCCTTACAGCCTTCACAAAAGTAAGTCAAATGGGTCGTAGACTTATGTGGAAAATGAAAAGCTACCAACTCGGGGAAAACTCAGATCATCCTGGGTACGGCGATGAGTTTTGCGATGCCAAAAGTATGATCTGTGAAAGCAAAAGTGTAGAAGCCGGATATCAGTATGATTTAAACTTTTGATCTATGAAAGAAAACGTAAGGAGGATAGAAGAAAAGCCACAGACTGGGAGAAAATATTTACAAAAGATGAATGTGATAAAGGACTGTTATCTAAATGTTACGAGAACTCTTAAAACTCAAAAGCAAGAAGACAAACAACCTGATTAATAAATGGCTAAAGGCCTTAACGGAAACAATCCCGAAGAAGAAAAACAGATAGCAAATAAGCGCATGAAAAATTGCTCCACATCTCACGTCATCTGGGGAATGCGAGTTAAAACAAGGAGATATAAGTAAACACCAACTAGAATGGCCAAAACCAAGATATGATCAACACTAAATGGGGGAGGAGCATGTGACGCCTCTTGTGGTGTGACCAGGGCGACAGCACCCCCCCATGTCATAGATCACATCCACACTGCGATGTAGGGGAGACGCCCCCGGGACGTCCACGCTGTGATGTAGGGACATGACCCCCCCTTTTCTGCGCAGGGTCCTTGCTCTCTGAGTGGCTCACAGACTGGGAGAGCTGTGTCGCCCCTGCCTAGTGGGCGCCAGTGCAGTCCTTTGTTGCTGCCTCTGGGGGGTGGCAGAGGCCCCGCTGCCCCAGGGGTGGTCCGTTGCGTTGGAAGGGGATCTTGGCCATGGAGGTTGGCCGATGGGGCTGTAGACATGTTACTGAGCAGGTGCGGAGAGCAGCCCCCGGTCAGACATCAGAAGGGGGACCCCCTCCACACAACCCTGCTCTGGAGGTCCTGGGGCCAATCTGGTGGAGCACATTCTCCTCTCCCAACCATCTAATGAGACCGTAGATCTCATCTCCAGGGGACGATCATCAACGCTCAACCAAACGAACCCTGCCTGAGAGCCGAGCAGGGACCCAGGCGAATGCTCCTGGTTGCACGTGTTCCTTTATATGCGGGGCAGAGGAGAGGTATAGCGGCTCGTGGGACTCCATCTGGGGAGCGCGAAGACTGAGGCTGGCGTCCATCAGCTCCTGCAGAGTTCTGTCCGTCACCCACCGGCCACTGTGCCTCTCCATTGCCCCCTCCCCAGCTGTCCACCTGGTTCTTGCAGGCTGGCCTTCAGTAGGAGTGGAGGAGGGTTTGCGGAGCCCGCAGCTCAAGCTTGAGCAGGCCTCGGGGTCCCCCGGCAGCTTGGACACCCGTTTCAGAGCTCGCCAGTCAGGGTCTGGGTGGGGCTGCGAATATGCCTCTCTTCCCAGGCCCCAGGTGACATGAAGCTGGCTAAGCCGTGACACTGGGTCAGTAGGTTCAGGTCAAGGTCAAGGTCAAGGGAATGAACACACGTGGGCACCCCCATGTACTTGGCACTTGGTACACCACCCCCAGCAGCGCCCTGGGTTGTGCATGCAGTTTGGTGGCTCCGTCAGGGAGGGCCATGTCCTTTTCCCGTCCTTTCCCGGGTGCGCCACTGGGGCCCTGGCCCCGCGCACCCCAGCAAGCTCCTGCGTCTAGGATCTGGGCTGTGTGGCCGCGATGCACCGCCGGGAGGCTACTACTTCCCGCCGGGAGGCTACTACTTCCCCGCTTGGATTAGCAGGGTGATTAGCAGGGGGAGTGGACGTGCCTTCAGTTTGAGGACGGTGCCCTCCTCCCTCGGGGAAGGGGCAGCCATGGGACCGGACAGACAGCCATTCCGGGCTTGCAGGAATTTACATCACCCCCGATGTTGACCGAGGACACAACATCTTTGTGTTTTCTCCCCCCCGGGGTAAAAACAGCTCCCCTCCCTGGGAGGGGCCTCTGGGTTACAGCATTCCCTGCCTTTGAAGGTTTGACTTTGCCCTTGACCCTTACATTGTTTTTTAGAGTTCTGGTTGCCCAATCTCCCGCGGCTGGTGAGTAAGTGGTGTGCTGTGTGCGGGCGAAACTGGACCCGCCGGGTGACGGGAGGGCCTGCAAGGTTTCATCATCTGGAGACATCCCGTCTCTGCCCGTAGTGGCCGCGGGGACACAGGGTGCCACTCAGGGTGGTGGAGGTGACGATCCCTTTGTTCAGGGCTCCCAGTGCCCTCTCATGGGCCAGGAAACGGAGGCCCAGGGGGGTGGTATGAGGGGCCAGAACATGGAAATCCAAGGTGCCAACACAGGAGGACTAGCCAGGCAGGCCCCGCACCTCCCCAACCTGCCCCTCTCCCCGCCACCCCCCAGCCCTCCTCATAGCAGGTGACCCCTGGCCCAGCAGCTCCTGCAGCCAGGGGCCCATGCGTGTGCGGAGTTAGGAAGGAACTGAGAGAGACGCTGGGCACAGTCACGCCTGCCCCTGGGGCCACGCGGAGGGATTGCCGGCCGTGGGCCACCGGCTCTGCCTGTCCGAGCCAGGAGCAGGGCTTTGCCTTCCTCTGCAAGCATAGGGTGCACCCCGGGAGGCGGGGTGGGTGTCTCTCTGTGGCTGGGGCTCCCCAGGGTTGATGCTCTTTCTTGTCAAGGAGATGTAACACGGTCCATACTTGGGACAGAAAACTTCCCCTCTGTGCCCCCACACCACCTTTCCATCTTGTCCCCCCAATACAGCCCTGAATCCCACTGAGCTGGTGGTTGGTGCCCCCCACCCCGACATCAGATGCCTGCAGGCTTTGATTTGGGCCAAATAGGTCCGCGAAAGCCCGGCTCCCCAGCCCCCCCACCCCTGCTCTCCATCACTAGTCAGTTGAGCGGGGGGCCCCCATCAGTGTCCTGTGCAGGGTGCGGGGGCCCTGTGAGCCCCACGCTGCCCTCCCAGCCTGGCGGGAGACCCACAGGCAAGCTCGGGCTTACCTGGCTCTTCAGCACGGCCGGTCTGGCGTGTCGCACGCTTCCGAGACACAGAGGAGCCCCGAGCAAGGCTCCTCAGAGAAGAAGACATTCAGGGGCTCCCAAGGGGTGGGGAAAGGGCAGCAGGGAGTTCTGGGAATCCAGCCAGACCCATACTGGGAAAACGGAACCAAGCCTGGGAAACGGTCCGTGGAGACAGAGATGAAACTGTGCCCTGCTTCCCGAGGGACGGGGCGCCGGGCCCTGGCTGTCCTCCCTCCAGCTGCGTCTGCTCAGCTCCAGCCCCGCAGGCCCTCCCTCCAGCAGCACCCCTCCCCGCTCCCGAACCAGCTGCCCTTTCCTTCCTGGAGACACTGGTGGACGTGTGCACGGACTGTTCTCCGTTCAGATCTCTCGGGGCAGGGCTGCGTCTCCAGTGTGGCTGGCTTGCACTCTGTCCAGGGATGTGGCCTGAAAGGACATCAGCGGGATGGTCTCAGCACTGGTCTCTGGTCTGCAGGCCTGCCCCCCTGGATCATTCCTGAGCTCCCTTCTGACCTCTGTACCCCTGGACCTGCCTAAATCCTCCCACGGTTGCCCGAGCCCGTGGCACTGTATCTAGAGCCTTTCCCACCTGTTCCCTCTGCTGTCATTCCAGCAACCAGGCAGGAGGACGCTGGGTCCTTCCCTGAACACGCTGCCCGCTTCCCCGTTCCCTGCCTCACCCACTCGCCTGCACCGCAGGCCCTCCTTTGCTGTTTGGGAGACCCTGCTTCCCCTCCAGCACCTGCCTTGGCTGGCAGCTTCTGTGGGAAGCGCCCAAGCGTGGCTCAGTGCCCTGTTCTGCTGTTTGCCACCACACTCTGGACTCTCCAGGAAAGCACTTATCTTCAGCACCAGCTTATAATCCGTGCGTGCGCCTCCTGCCAGGCAGCATGGCGCTGTGGGTTAGCCTGTCCCCTTACCTGGGCAGCACCTGCCGCAAGCTATGAGAATGGCTCCCACCCTCTGCGTGTCCTCTGTTGGGGGATGGACAGGGTGCTGGAAGGGCCCTTTGTTCCAAGGGTTGGCTTCAGAGGGGGTCAGGGAGAGCCCTGGAAGAACGTGCTTAGGAGGTGGATGTTGGACAGCGGGATGGTGGCACAGAGGGAGGTGGGCAGGGGAGGGGGCTGGAGATCCTGGCAGGAAGCACAGTGAGGAGGGCGTCAGGAGACGTGGCAGTGACTTTCTCCAGGGTGGGGTGGGGACACGAGGGCTGGACAATGAGCAGGAGTCCGCAGGATTGAGGAGACAGGTACGGCTCTGAAGGCACAACCCTCCAGTGCGGAGGGGTGCCCTGTAGCGCCTAGGAGGGATGACTGGGACTCTGATTGGGGGTCATGGAAGTTGAGGCACGGACTTGGGGGTGTGGAAAGCAAGGTACCAGGGGCAGCAGGACCCAGGACTCACGGATGCACTCAGGAGCAGCCACCCCCAGGACGGACAGACAGGCACCGCCCACAGAGGTCTCCAGGAGGAACTGTCCCATTGTATTGTGGTCAGAGAAGGGGAGAGTGCTTTCTCCGGGCTTTGGTTTGTGGCTACTGCGAGGCAAACAGTGGAAACATTTGGGAATCGATTTACATGGAGAGGAACTTCCACTACGTGCTGAACAAGCGTGACCTGGGGTGGGGGTGAGGGCCTCACTGGGCAAGTGCACAACAGGGTGAACTGTCCAGGGCAGGCACTGGCCCGCACACAGTAGGTGGGCCCTGAATGTTTACCCGATGATGCCCTCTTGCTTGTGTGTCATTAAGGGACCATCTCAGGTGGACGCATAGATCCTAAGTGGAGGAATTCAGAGGAAATTCAGAGCACAGATTCCTCTTTTGGAAATGAAAGCGTTTAGGAACCTACACCAAAAATAAGGCTCAGCCAGTCGAAAACCTCGATCGGCTCTTTAACCAGACACTGACCTTTACTCTGTAAAAATAATGACAAACATGACCTTGAACTTCCAACTGCAATGATTTCCGCTGACCTTGTTTTGATATTTGCTGGAGCTGGGGTCAGGTTCAGAACAGAGCAGAAACCAAGGTTTACCCCAAGCCAGCAGCCCCGCGAGGCAGCTACAAACAGAGCGAGTAAATTCATTGTAATGGGGTTACTCTTGAGATGGATAATACAAGTTACCAGCATACGGAATACCGTAGCATTTACCGGATAATATAAATCCAGCACGATGGCCGTGACACAGGGCAAACCGGCCCCTCCCTCTTTCCCTGATTTCACGCCCCTCCCCACCAAGGAGGCCCTGCCGTGGGTTTCTTATGTATTCCCCCCAAGATAGTCCATCACTTTAGAAACATGCTGACATGTATGTTCATATAACTTTGTTTGGACACAAACTGCATATTCTGTACCTCCTCATTTAAAAAAAAAAGATTTTATTTATTTATTTATTCGAGAGAGAGCAAGGGCAGGGGGAGGGACAGAGAGAGAGGGAGAAGCAGGCTCCCTGCTGAGCAGGGAGCCCGAGGCGGGGCTCGATCCCAGGACCCTGAGATCATGACCTGAGCCGAAGGCAGAGGCTTCACGGACTGAGCCACCCAGACATCCCTGTACCTCCTCATTTTGGTTCCCTTGGAAATTATACTTAACTTGCAAATCTTCACCAAATCTTGGAGATTTTCTCCATTAGTAAGTGCGGAGCTTCCTCCTTGCAAACGGCTGCCTAGTTTCTAAGGACCGGGTGCGCACAAGGGCACCTGTATGTCCCAGGGACAAGAGGGCCCATTTCCCACTGCCTTTAAAGGTACAGTGACATTTTTCTTGCAACGCCAGAGAATATCCAAGAAATAACCCCAGAGACATCCAAGAATACCCAAGAATTTCACAAAAGCAAAAGGCTCCTGATAGAAATTTGGTCTGATGGGGGTGCCTGGGCAGCTCAGTTGTTTGCATGTCTGACTCTTGGTTTTGGCTCAGGTCTGATCTCAGGGTTATGAGATTGAGCCCCGGGTCCGGCTCTGAGCTCAGCGGGGAGCCTGCTTGAGATTCTCTTTTCCTCTGACAGCCCCCGCCCAGTACCTCTTGGTCTCTCTAAAATAAATAAATCTTAAAACAAATTTTTTTTTTTTGGTCTGAACCAGAAAGTCAGAGGAAGAAGCCTGGAGTCTGGGCTCCATGGTGCAGCCCTCGCCCCGTCTCTGCATGGATTGAGTCCTGCTCCTCTCTGGAAGACAGGGACACGGTCAGTCTCTGGAGGCTTCGGTGACACTGGGGGGCTTGGCTCCAGCCCTGGGCGGGGGAAGCTGTCCCTTTCCTCCCACCCTCCCTCCTGGGAAGGGCTGTGATGTGTGCAGGTCCGTGGCTGGAGGACTTCTGCCTGGAGAGGGAGAAGCAAATCAGGGCTTTGCCCCACTGAAAACTGGCCAGGGGTGCCTCTCTTCCTCTCCCTGGGCCTTGGTTTTCCCCTTTGAGAAAACTAGCCGTGGTGGGGGGCTGGCCTTGCCCAGCCGATCTCTCCAGCTGTCCCTGGGGCTGTGCAGGAGGAACCCGCGAACGGCCGGCCAGGGGGACGCCCCTTGAACAAAACAAGCGGGACCTGGCTGTGCACTCCCGGTTAGAATTGCACTTTGGCTCCCGGTGGGAGCCGGAACAGCACAAACACAGTCGGAAACCTGGACCAGCAACCCTCCCTCCGCCCACCATTTGCGCAGGCCCTCGGACGCTGGAGCAAAACAAACTTTTTTCCCCCCAAAACTTATTTTGAACACCAGCGACCAGCACGCAGCGCCGGCAATCATTAACCCCGCGTTCAGGGGGGAGGGGAGGGCGGTCGGCACCCTTTATAAGGCGCGCGCGGCTCCCAGCGAGTATCGGAGCCAGCATCGGCTGCCTCTCCAGCATCGGCTGCGTCTCCAGCTCACTCTCCAGCGCCCCGCCAGCACCGGCCTCTGTCCCCAGCTCACTCTCCAGCGCCCCGCCAGCACCGGCCTCTGTCCGCCGCCCCTGCTCCACGATGCCTGAGCTCCCCACTGCCTGCGCCTGGCCGCTTCTGCTCCTGCTGGCCATCCAACCGGGCACGACGGCGGGCGCCCCCCAGCCATGGCACTGCGCGCCCTGCTCCGCGGAGAAGCTCGCGCTTTGCCCGCCCGTGCCCGACTCGTGCGCTGAGGCCGCCCCGCCCGCCAGCTGCGGCTGCTGCCCGATGTGCGCCCTGCCACAGGGCGCCGCCTGCGGGGTGGTCACTGCGCGCTGCGCCACGGGCCTCAGCTGCCGAGCGCGGCCAGAGGAGCCCCGGCCGCTGCACGCGCTCATCCGCGGCCAAGGCGTCTGCGGGCCCAGCGATCCCCAAGCAGGTAGGACCGTAGGCCCCACGGGGTCTCCCCGCCGCCCCCTCCCCCGTCCCCGCCCCAGACGGATTGCGGGGGGAGGGATAGCCAGTGTGGAGCAAACCCACCCAAGTCCAGAGCTTGGAGGGGAAACGATCGTCGGTCACCTCGATGAGCCCCATCATTTCATGGGCCTGCAGGGGCAGGTGCCCAGGAGAGGGGAGGTGAGGCCAGAGGGCTCACACAACTTGGTGGGAGAGTTGGGGAGAGGACCCAGATGCCTGAGAGAAGAGGGAGGCCCAGGGGCTTCCTTGGCCGTTCCTGGGCCATGGGAGGCCTGCCCTCCTTTCTGCTGCTGAGTGGGTGGCCCCGGAGGGCTGAGCCTCTGGGAAGGCCTGGCATGGGGATCCCTTCTGTCCCAAGGCAAGCGTTTGGAATGTCCTTTGTAACGGACTCTTGTGGAGACAGCCCGAGTTTGCCAACTGTTTACAGAGCGTGTGTGAGCAGAGCCTGTAAACTTCACTTGCATTCATGCTAGAAAAAAACAGTGTTTGGTGTGCGCGCTTCCCCTAAGGACTTGACAGTCAGACCTTTGCTGACATGCGCAGGGATTTATTTGTAGTGGGAAGAAGGGGAAATACCTCTCCCTCCACCCGCTCTCCTTACCTCCCCATCGTGGCTGCCCTGTCCTGCGTCCTTGTGGGAGGAATCCCGTGGTTCTGTGCCCTAGTAGGGCATCTGCCAGAGAGCGTGACCCTTGCAAGGAGGAGCACAGTGTTCCTACTGGTTCTCTGGCTTCAGAGTCAGTAAAATGCGGTCATCTTCAGTGTCCTTAAAGGAGTTGGATCCCCAGGACCTCCTCAGGAAAGCCTGCTCTCTGTGACTCTGTCCACACACCAAATCCAAACACACGTGTGAGTGGCTTCGCTCTCCTGCTACTTTAGAAGCAAACACACAGGGTACCCCCTACCCCCAGCTTGCAAAATTGCTGTTGGGTCACTTGATTCCCCGGACACTGTTGGAAGCTCTGTTGGAGGTCAAGTGGGCATAACCCAGGGTCCACAGGGACACCCTTCTATCCCCGCCTGGATTCTTGGGAGAGGAAGCTGCTCCCAGAGGTCAGGTGCAGAAGCTCGGGGAGGGCTCACGGGGTCTGCCATGCTGTCTTTTTCAGATGCCAAGGAGTCCTCGGAGAGCTCTGAGATCACCCAGGAGCAGCTCCTGGAGAATTTCCATCTGATGGCCCCGTCTGAGGAGGACGTGCCTGTCCTCTGGAACGCAGTCAGTAACTACAAGACCATGAGGTCTGGGTATGCCTCGGACGCAGACTCCGACAAGTTGAAGGTGAGGCCCCAGGGCAGGTGCCAAGCAGACCCAGTGGGCTTCCCAGGCTCCTGAAGGCGTGGGAGTGAACGCTTTCCTCCCCGAGGCCTGATAGACCTTTTCCACGTCCGCCTTGAGCAGCTTTTCCCGCAGGGACTTTGAAGAGGGGAGCCTGTTGGGTGGAAAGCCAGCTCCGCCACGGTGTGGCTTCAGACACGTGTCCGTCGGCCCGCCCCAAAGCGCCCCCAGGCCCCCTGCTCCCCCCTTCCTCAAAGTTGTGGTCACATCTGCATAATGTGACATTTATGACTTGAACCATTTCACAGTGTAGTTCTGTGGCACTAATTCCGCAGGCATCACTGCCATCCATCTCGAGAACTATTTCGGGTCTTCTCAACCCCGAGACTGTCCCCAGTAACCGCTGACTCCGCGGTCTCGTGCGCTTCGACCATTCTTTTTAATCCTACCACTTGAGGGCGACCGAGAATCAAAGTTGCGGAGATGGGCAAGGCCTGTGAGGAAAAAGAGAGAAAATGGCTCCCCCAAGCATGAGCCCCTGGAACAGCGGGGGTCTGACCTGTTTCTCGGACACTTCGGGGTTTTATCTCCGCGAGGTGCCCAATGGGGAAAAGTTCATTCTCATCTCCGAGTAGCCGGAGGGATGCCTTAATCCTTGCTTCATCTGACTTCTGTGACCTAATGGCATAGAGGAAAGGGGTTCACAGTCGAAGTCTCTGCTGCTGGAAGGACTGGGTCCTCCTTGCCGTCAGACGGCCGGGGCGGAGTCCCCACAGGGCAGAGGTGGAGGGGAGCACCCAGGGGATGCTCCCGTCTCCCTGTAGGTGTTCAGCCAGTGTTCGGGGAGGGTAGGTGTGCCCCCCACGCATCTCAACAGCTCCCTCCTCACCTCCCAGGCAGGTCTGACCCACCCCCAGAGCCCCATGGAACCTCTCCCGCTGGTCCGGTTCAGGTGGACAGTTCACTCATCCTTGTCATTATCACAATGTCAAATGCTCTTCCAGGAGCCTTGCCGCCGAGAGCTCCACAGGATACTGGCACAACTGGCCGAGGAGCACCAGTCGCCCAGACATCTTAACAATTTCTACCTGCCCAACTGCAACAAGAACGGGTTCTATCACAGCAGACAGGTGCGTACCCTGCCCGGGGCATCCTCGTGGGGAGGGTCCCCGCTGGCCCATCCCTGCAAGGCCACCCTTTCCTCGAACAGGGCGTCCAGTCCCAAATACGCACCGTAAAGCCCCCAGCTGACCATATTAAGTAAGAGCCACCCCTCCGGGGCCACGGACTGGCAGCCCCTGGGAGCCTGAAGACCAGCTGGTCACGGCCAGCAGGGGACCCACCCCGCGCTCGGCCAGGGCTCCGGGTTCAGGTGTGACCTGGCTGCTCCGCAAGCCTGAGCAGGTGGGTGGGTGGTCGGTCCCCCATGCTCCAGCTGTTTCCCGTCTGTCCCACCAGAGGAAGGGGGTAGGTCATCTTAGGAAAGCGAGTGTCTCCTTGGACCTCTGTAGTGCTCTCTCCCCACGGAAGCAAATGGTCCGCTCAGTGGAACACAGTAGCGTTTCCAGCCCGCCAGATAATGAGCGAGATCAAAACCGAACCAAACACTTCATTTTGAGGTGTTCTTTAGGACTCAGTGAAATGCAGGGTCTGGGGATGTGTATAGCCAGGGAAGGGGGACAGGTAGAGGCCATGGTTTCCTGAGGAGGAGTCTGCCTGGGAGTCCGAGGTGATGGGGGCCACACACAGGACGTGCGTGCTCCCTCCCTGCTGTTGGGGCCACAAGCTGGACAGCTGTGCTCACACGAGGCCATTTAACACACGCACGATGTCCTCATCAACTGGACACGCGGCCTTCGTCTCTATTTTGTGGGGAGAACGGCGGGCTGGCACGTTGGGCGTGCCCTTCCCAGCCAAGGTCACTGTGGCTCCGAGCTCCGCCGCCTCCAGCTTCCCTGGGGCTGCTCCTGACCGTGCGCTCTGTCTTGCCTCTGCAGTGCCGGACCGCCACGGACGGCCAGCGGGGACTCTGCTGGTGTGTCTATCCCTGGAGCGGGGAGAGGATCCCGGGGTCTGTGGAGGTCAGAGGCGACCCCAACTGCAATCAGTATTTTGCCGTGCACAGCTGAGAGCACATGTCCTCTCCTCTGTCCCTTCACAGGAAATATTTAAGTACATAGCGTATTTATAGTCTGGAAATCATACACACTTATCTATATATATGTATATGTGTGGGAACCACTTTTATACGCCGCCTGCTGGTGGACACGTAAATCTGTAGTTTATTTATTCACTGTACATGTATTTTTCCGACACAGCCTGTGTGCTGTGTTTCTCTGTAAATCATGAAACCTGTCACGTTGCACTGGGTGTAAATACTTGATTTGTGGCTCCTCCAAGCTCCCTGTTCCTGGTTCTAAAGAGTGGGGGGAAATAAAGCCTGGAAAATGCAAACCTGAAATGTGCAGCAGGTGCATTTTTTTTCAAGTGAACTTAACAGGAGGCTGAAGGAGGGCTCCCTCCGCAGCCCCAGATCCGAGTCTGTGTAAACGCGCACGGGGAGTCAGGTGGGGAGGCCGGGACCAGACGTGACCACGGGGCTGGGAGTTTCTGTCGAGCTGGCTGTGTCGTCCGACCCGCCTGCATGGTACAGACGTAGTGAGAATAAATGCCCCCCACCCCCCCGCCCCGGGAAGGTGGTGGCTGCCATGGACGGGGACTGAATGTTCCTTCCCTCCCTGTTTCTGAAATCCCTCTCATGCACCTCTTCTCACGCAGCTTTGGGGTTCCAGTCCCGATTTACCATAGGACCCAGTAATTCCACTTCTAGAGATATACCCAAGATATGTGAGACGTATGTCCGTGCAAAAGCTCGTGCATGAGGTTATGTTCTAGATGCATTATTTGTAATGGCCAAAAGGTGGACCCATCCAAACGCTCATCAGTGGATGAAGGGATAAACAGCATATCGTGTCCCCATCCACGAAAAGACTACCCGGCCGTGAAAAGGACTGATGTACGCTCCATCACGGAGGGATCTTGAAAAGAGTCTGCTCGGTGAACCAGCCCTGTCATAAACGATGTCCCACTCCGTGATGCTGTGAACGTCCAGCTTAGGGAAAGCTGCAGAGACGGACTGGAGTGAGGGGTGGCTTAGGCTGGGAACAGGGGCTGGCGGGTGACAGCTAATGGGTATGGGGGTTCTTACTCGGTGGTGGAAATGTTCTGAACCTAAGTGAGGACGATGCCCCATGTCGGTGAAGACATTCAAAGCCACGGACTTGCACACTTTCAATGGGGCCATTGCATGGTATGGGGAGTCTATCCGAACAAAGCAGTTAAGAAAAGATTTTCTAGGGGCAGAGGTTATACTGGATTCCAGGAGAAGGCGCAGGAGCCGGAAGACCAGGTGGGAGTTTCCTGGAGAACCAGTGACACTTGGAGTCACCTGTGCCCCACCCCCGCCCCCTTGGGCTCCAGCCTCTCTCCTGCTGACTTTGAACCCGTCTAATCAGCTGCGAGGATTCATCACAACCCCGGCTGATAGCCCACTCCCACTATGGGTCTGCCTTTGGCTCTCTTATTATTTGTTCTATTTTTAGTAATGTGCCGAGGACTCATGCCTTTAGTTACGTTTGCTCTGTTTGTAGCATTTATAACATTAAATTATTGTGTAGGTGTGGAATGAACTTAAGTTGGAAATGGCATAATACCTTTTATATGAACGGTGGGGTTTGATTTAGTAACAATTTCCTTGGGATTTTTATATTGGTGAGCACCATAGGTAGGTATATTGCCTCTGTGTGGTTTTGGCTGTGGGGTTATACTACTCTTGTAGGACGAATCGAGGTCGTTTATAGCTTCTTAAAAAGTCCTCGTTGATTGGGATGCTCTGTTCCTCACTCGTTTCGTAGGACTCGTGAGACCCTTTGGACGTGGCGTTTTCTTGGTGGGAATATCCTGAACAGTCCTTCGACTGTTGTCACAATTACAAGAATCTGCAGGCTTTTGATGTGTTCTTCAAAATTACAACTTCTGTGGAATTTTAGGTTTATTTAGGCTTTCAAAGTCGATGGCACACAGTTTTGATAGCGTTTTCTGATAATCCGTAGAGTTTCTGCTTTATCTCCTGTGTCCCTTTTCTCTCATAATGTTAGCTGTGACCACTCATTCTTGACAGTCTTTTTAAAGGTGTTTGCCTCTTTGTTCAGTGTTTCAAAGAAGCATTGGCTGTGTTGAGCTCACGTCTTCTCGGAGACTGCTTTCCACTCCTCTCCTTACGACCTCTTTGCCTGTGTGGTCCCTGGGTTTGCTCCGAGCACCACAGGTAATCACTTAGCTGGTTTTCAGCCCCTCTTTACCTGACCTATGTATTTCCGGTGTATATTTCTTTTGATCTCCTTGCTTGCCTTCGTTATCGTCATCAACATGACCCACAGAGCTTTAATTTCAAGATGGTTAATTCCTCCTTCAACCTTGAGTTATTTATGTCTGCGCTTTTTAGTTTTCGAAAATGTGGGGATCTAGGGAGATTACTCCCGTCATTAATTCTCAGTGTAGTCACGTTATGGTCAGGAACTATCATGTATGTGGCGTCTATTCTTTTGATTCTGAGGCTTTCTGACGACCTGGTACGTGATAAATTTTTCAGTGTTCTGTAGGTTCTTGAGAAGGACGTGTCGCCTGTAATTCCCCCATGTAACTTGTTTTGGCTAAGTGGGCTAGTGTGGAGGTCCCAGATCTCCTGAATCCCCACTGATTTTTTTGTGTGTGTGTCTGTTTAACAATCAGTAATGAAGATAGGACAAAAATTCCTGTAATCGTATTAATTTTCAAATAAGATCATTGAAAGATATCTTATTAGGTGCACAGGTGTTTGGAACAGCTAGCTACTCCTGGTTAACTTCTCTCTTGTTATCTTGTAGTGACTTTCCCTACCTCCAATTAACCACTGTCTGGCTTAAAATCTATTTGTTCTGATGGTACAAGCTGCTCTCCTTTATTTTGGCTAGTTTTTTCTGATATCACTTTTCTACCCTCTAACATTTAGCCTTGTCTGTTGTAACCAAATACATCTTGATTTTCAGCAAACGAACCTGCCTCTGTCTTTTCAACTGGCAAATCTTAACATCGGTTTTAATGAGTTCCTTAATCTCTACACGAGCGACATTTTGGGAGGGATAATTCCTCGTGGCAGGGTTGTCCTGTTTTGGGAAGCCTAGCCGTACCCCTGGCGTCCACGTGCTCCATGCCAGGGGACCCTCCAGGCGTGAGGTCAGAAACCTCTGCAGACACTGCCCGCTGTCCTGGTGGGGGAGGGGACAGGGGACTGCGCTGGTGCCACTGGAGAATCACTGACTCCACAGCGCTGACCGTGGGACCCGTTCATGGCATCTTGGTTTGTTACTCCGTTCGCCCCCCCCCCCCCCCCGCCGCCCCCGCAGCTTCTATCTTCAACATCAGGACTCTTAGGCTCCCACACCCGGTCTTCCTCCAAAATGCCCGTCAGTGTGCTTCTCCGGGACGGCACATCCCAGGGTCCCCAACACCTGAAACTATTTCTCATGCCCTTGCCTTCAAAGGCAATGTGACTGACTGTAAAACTCCAGTGGCTGTCATTCCTTTGTCCTTGCCACATCTAGAGTCATGGTCACACCCTGTGGAGTCCGCTCTGTGCTCGTTTCCGCATCTGGGACCTGCTCTTTCTCTCTCGAAGCTTTGATATTTTACAAATTCACCATCATGCATCTGCCAGTGTTTTGAATTCTTTTATTTTAAAAGATTTTATTTATTTTAGAGAGCGAGGGTGGGGGGAGAAGCAGAGAGAATCTTAAGCAGACTCTGGGCTGAGTGTGGAGCCTGACGTGGGGCTCGATCCCACGACCCTGAGATCATGACCTGAGTGGAAATCAAGAGCCCGATGCCACCCCGGCGCCTCTGTCAGTGTTTCTGAACTGGATCCCCTTCTACATTTGGTAGAACCCATCAGCCTAAAGTCTTTCACGTTGTGTGTGTGTTTTTTTTTCCTTACAATGAGATCCCTCTCTCTTATTTCTGTAAATATTCGCCAGGACGTCAGTGGTCTGGACTCAGCCTCCCTGCTTCTAGCCGCTAGTCCTCTCCACAGTTCCTTTTATTTCGCAATGTCTGGTCCCTGTCTCCTTGTAAGACAGGTGGCCAGCTGTCCGCTTCGTCTTCCGTCAGTCAGCCCCTGGCTCTACCCTTTCTGTCCATCCCATCTCTGTGTTCTTGGTTTCAACCATCAGAAACTTCATGCCAACTTTACCATTTTGTTACTCTTTCTGCTTCTAGCTCTTACTTCGCAATGCGATACCTTCCCTCTGCTCTCCAAACCTGTGCTGCAGGGACAGTCATGATTTCGTTTCCAACCGAAAGGATCTGCTTCTTTGTTTCCCTTTCGATTCAGTTGCGCTGCTCAGAGTTCGGGCAGCCTGTGAACACTCATTGCCCAGGGCAGCAGCGAGCACGCCTTCCCCATCCGAGGCTCCTGGCACAGGTGCAGTGAGGATGCCAGCATCTACAATTGCCCAACCAGGGCGGGCACTATGCTGTGCTTCCTTTTAGTTGTGTGCATGTGTGCATGACTGCTTCTGTGCGCCTGTGTGTGCATGTGAGTGTGCCTTGTGTGAGTACGTGTGTGCATGCCTGTGTATGTGTGTGTGCATGAGTGTGCCTGTGCACGCATGAGAGCGCATGCGTGTGCATGATTGTGCCTGTGTGTGCACCTGTGTGTGCATGCATGTGTG
This sequence comes from Eira barbara, assembly GCA_020311275.1. Taxonomy (NCBI): domain Eukaryota; kingdom Metazoa; phylum Chordata; class Mammalia; order Carnivora; family Mustelidae; genus Eira; species Eira barbara. The sequence goes on along the minus strand of JAHRIG010000463.1, from coordinate 12,718,795 downwards.
TGGGCACGTGGCGTGTGTACACAGTGCCACCGCACTGGCTCTCATGTTCACCCACTTAGAGCATTTTTCCGTATCGCTGACCTCAACAACAGGGTGGGTGACATCGCAGTCCTTTCTAAGGAATGTGTTTCCGTTTAAAACGTCCTGGTGCTGTGTGTAGGCCTGGAGCGCTGCCGTCAGGCACGTGTCTGGAGGAGTGCTGGGTCCCAGGGTCAGGCTGTATGAGCCAGGCCTCTCTGGACAGCTTGCCACGGCGGAGAAGCCCCTTCCACGACGCCCTCCTCAGCACCATAACTGTCACGCTGCCGTGTGTGTCTGGCTGGTCGGACCCCAGGGACCCCGGAGAGCTGCGGGAGCAGCTGCGTTCCCTGGGTCCTGTGACACACACGCCCTGGCATGTTCATTTCTGTGCTGCTTTCACCAGCGGGGGCTTTAAAGGGCCTGCAGCACTCGGGGCCCGGATGTCAGGACACCCGTCAAACTTGTGCACCCCAAGCATCCCCTGGTCCCCTGGCACCTGCTGCCCCTGAGGGCCTGGTCTGCTCACTGGCTCCCTCCATTCTCCGGGTTAGCGCTTGGCAGGCATGGGCCCCACCCGACCTTGGACCATGCCCTGTCCCATGTTCCTCTGCGTTTGTTCTATGAAGACCTACGGAGCTGGATGCCAGAGGGTATGACTCTGCAGGGCGGACCCATCTCAAATGCTTCTTTAAAGGCTCAGTTACGGCTCTGAACAGGCCACTTTGTGCAAGGAGGCTCGTCATTGATTCTTGAAGGCACCTGCACAATTACACCAGGGCCAAGGCAGGAGCCCTCCCTGCCTCTGGGTCTCCCTCTCCTTCTGCCTTGCCCACTGCCCTCCAAGCAGAGGGGGGAAGAAAGGGACCCAGGAGAGGCCGTCCGGTGTGTGTTCCATGCCCGCCCTTCTTGGCTGTGAAAGCTGAGTCGTGACAAGACAGGTCCCTGGGGGAACACCCCCTAAATGCAGCAAAGGCCAGACAGTCATGGGGGGCACTTGTCCACCTGCCATGCCCTCCCGAGGTGGGAATGAGCCCACAGTCAGCCTCCTAGAACCGCGGGTTCCCAGCAGGTGTGGAGGGTCCTGTGTGCTCAGAACACCTTCCTCTCTCCTGCATTATTTCCCTAGTGCTGCAAACCCAGAGTCAGTCACTAACAGGGGGATGGGGATTTCCTTATGGTAAACCTGCTATCTATAAATATAGTGCAAGACACACTTTTCAAAAATGCCTTTGCCCAAAAAAACTTTATTAGAACAATAAAGGCGAGCTCACAGGTAGGCAGAATGTCTCGAGACGCCTTCGTGTTCTCCAGGAAGGCTGTGTGCCCTGCGCGCACCCCGACGTGTCTCGCGCTCGCCCGGGGGACCGAGGCCCGGCCTCAAGGACAGCAGCCACGCCCGGCCTGAGCGCCTCGGTCAAGGCCGTGTTTCTCTTCTCTAGCGCGGCTCGCTTCGTGTCCAGGATTATCTGACACACGTCCTAGGTATCCGGCCTAGGACGGACACGAGGGTGGCGCGTCAGGAGCGTGTGTTGTCTCTGCACGTGCGTGTGACTTAGAAACAGAAGCGGGGGTCCGAGTGCGGCGGGCCCGGGCTCCTCCAGCGGCCTCCAGCGTCCCCGGCAAGCCGTCCCTCTTTGCTGGGTGATGAAACTCTTTTTACTTTCGAATCATGCCGAGGAGGTGACGAGCGAGACAAAAAAATAAAGCTCGTTCTTGAATTGCGGAATGGAAAATGCTCCTGTCTGCGGTCGTCGGAAAACCCTGCTCTAAGTCCAGGGCCTCTGGATGGGCGGAGTCCTGCTGTTCCCCGCCCCCAGAGGAGGCGGAGTCCTGCTGTTCCCCGCCCCCAGAGGAGGCGGAGTCCTGCTGTTCCCCGCCCCCCAGAGGAGGCGGAGTCCTGCTGTTCCCCGCCCCCAGAGGAGGCGGAGTCCTGCTGTTCCCCGCCCCTGCAGGACGCAGAGTTCTGCCCCGCCCCCGCCCCCCCCGCCCCGCCTCCAGGAAGTAAGCGGGGCAGGTGCACGGGGATGTCCAGACACCAGGGTGCGGGGCTCTCCATTGTCCCCAGGCCTGTGCTCGTTTACCGGGTGGGGCCGAGTGGGCTGAAGTGGGCTGTGTGGGCACACACGCGGGCGCGCTCCGGGTCACGAGTCGGCCGGCGGCGGCGCTGGAAAATGTTTGGAGGAAAAGGAAAAACCCAGCCAAGGGTTCGATGCTCCAGTGCACCCTCTAGAACCGTAGGCGCTGCAGACATCTCTCTAAACTTCGGTTGAGAGCAACCAGTTTGCCACAGAAAATATAAACCGAGGCTGTGGCCAGATGGTGAGCCTGACCTTGAAGTCTTTTGTGCAAAGCAAGGCGTTTCTGAGCTCCACATTAAGGTGAACAAACAGAAAAAGGAATATATTGAAATAACTCCCCCACCTCGAAAGGCTTAACTGCCTGGGGATCCTGGGGGACCCTCAGCTTGAGACCCTGGCTGTGGGGGGTGGCGGCTCGCCTTACACTGTTGCCAAGGAGCACCTGCCAGAGGAGAGACTCAGGCAGAGGCCACATCCCCAAGTGCCACCCAGAACCTTGAATTCTTTCTTTCCAGCTTGTGGGGAAATAAATATTGTAGCCCAAAATGAAAATTTTGGGGTGCCTGGGTGGCTCAGTGGGTTAGGGTCGGCTCAGGTCATGATCCCAGGGTTCTGGGATTGCACCCTGCTCAGCGGGGAGCCTGTTTCTCTCTCCCACGCCCCCCGTTTGTGGTCCCTCTCTCTGTCAAATAAACAGATAAAATCTTAAAAAAAATTTTTCTTCTGTTTACTTAGATTTGTCTTGAGACGAAACACCTTTATTCTGTTTTCCCCAACGGCTCTCCCGTTTTTGGACAAAGCAGTACCAAACACCACAGCAACTCTTCAACGTCATAAATCTCATTTAAAAATCTCATTTTTGTGTTAAGTGAAAATAAACTTTATTACAATGATATCAATCACAGACTATCAAAATATCTGTTACGTTTTACAGAGAAAACCAGCCACACTTGTGAGTGGGAAGCACGTTCCTTTCACAAGTCCTCGTGGTTTCGAACAGTCTGCCCGTGAGGACAAGTTAGCCGCAGCCGTGCGGGGAAGGCTGGCTGTTGGACTTCCCTGTGTGCATGGGTGTGAACGTGCACAGGTCCAAGTCCAAGGTCTTCCAAGGGACTCCAAGTGCCTCTGAGACAACCTGACCCCAGGCCCTGTTTCCCCGGGGCTGCTTGCCGCAGGTGGGTCGGGGGCCCCCTGCACCCTCCTGCGGGGTCTGTTCCCTCTTCCCCAGACACGCTGCTGCGGCCCCGGGGCCCAGCCCCCCGGTGCACTGGTGAGCAGCGTTTACTTGCTGTCCATGCTGTAGCAGTGAATGTCGCCTTTCCCCCGGGCGTCGAAGCCGGGAAGCGGCTGCCCGTACTTGTCCACGCACCAACAGAAGCCTCGCTTCCTGCCCTTGGAGGGGCGGCACTGTGGGGGAGCACGGAGTGAACCTGGGCAAGGGCCGGGCGCCCAGGGCCAAGGGTGCAGCAGGCCCCCATGGAGGCCGTGCATGTGGTGGGGGGGGGTGCTCTGGAGATGCAGGGCTGGGCGGTTCTGCGCCCCTCAGGTCTCAGGTGGACACTGGCTCCCATCGCCCTGCAGGCATACCAGCGGACTGAGGGGGTGAGAGGGTCCCCCTGTCCGGTGCACCCATCTCAGGGCGCCTGCAGAGCCACACAGATGGGCTCTTAGTGCGCCTTTGCTGAGCAAGGGACTGATGGGGACACGCCGGCAGCAGACATGCTGCTGTCTAATGGCTGATGGTCAAGAGGTTTGACGGAAACCAGGAGGCCCGTGGCCTCACTCATTCTGCAGCTACTGTGGCAGGAACTGTGGATGCTGCCGTCACAGGGTAGTTTGTGCTTAGAGACATGCTTATCCTGCCCTAAAGTAATGACCCCCCAGTCGTGCTATGACTCCCAGGAAGGATGGGTGAGGGGGGACCAACATGGGATCTTGGGGAGGCTTTCTGGCCCTTCAGTTAGGCCAGGGACCTCTGGGGGTGGTGCCTGGTGGCTCTGCGGGTCAGGGGAGGTGTGGACGGCGGGAGTGGGGGAGGGAACCTCATGGGGTTGCCACTTACCTGCTTCTTCTTGTAGAAGCCCTTCCGGTCACAGTTGGGGATGTGGATGCCCCTGGGGCTGAGCATGTCCAAGAACTTGAGTCGGTTTAGTGTGTCCTCCACCTCCCGGCGGCACGGCCCCTGCGGTGCGGGGGAGCCATGGTTACTCGGGAGTGCGCAGCCTCAGAGTCCCATACATCCGTGCAGGGACCTGCTGGGCCATCCCCACCATGACACCAACCATGGCTCCCCGTCTCCTGTGAGGTCCCCCAGAGCAAGGCCCAGGACCTGGGAGAGAGTCGCCACAGGACAGGGCACCGAGAGACCAGGCGAACCGAACACCACCGGACTCAGGACGCTCCTGCCCATGTTCTTCCTCCTGGAACCCCGTGAGATCCCGCAGTGGGAAGGGCCCCTCCACACTCAGCCCCCTGGCCCCCGAGAAGAGAAGGCTCACGTATTCCGTCTCCCGCTTGGACTCGGAGGAGAAGTTCTGGGTGTCCGTGCTCTGGGACTCGTAGTCCACCTTGTAGCGCTGGCTGTCCTTGGCGTGCCCTTTCTTGATGACGTCTATCTTGGTGTGCAGGGGCTGGAGCCTGGCGTCGGGCACCCGGTGCGTGCTGGGGACAGCCTGGCCCTGCACGCTCCCCGCGCTGTGGTCTTCCTCCGATTCACTGCTGTTTCCTTGGAAAGTGCAAGGGACACACGGGTGTGACGGCCATCCGCTGTTACCAACATTCTTTTCAAAATCTTAAGCCCCGGCGACGAAGCCCCCGTAGGATGGAAATGTCACCCACCAATTCCAAAGAGCCTAAAAAACACTGGCAAAAAGTACCGTCCCGTGGTACCAGCAGAGCATGGCTGCCACTCTGCCCCAGGAAGCCTGCTTTCTAGAATGAAATCTGATGTGTGCTTTCGGAGTCGAGGTGGTGGTGGGGGATGGGCAGGGAGGGGTTCTCACCGCCCATCTGGCAGCATCTGTCGCCCTCCGCCGGCAGGGGGCACACCTGAGGTGTGATGGTGCCCAGGATTTATGCCCCTCAGGCCACCCTGGGGACCAGCACACCTCTGCCCTACCTGCTGGCCCTGATGAGTCAGAGGCGCCAGGTGGGGACAGCCACCTGGGGGCGGGGAGTCCACAAGTCCCGCAGGGATTCTGATACCCGCGCTGTCCTGTGCCACCAGGCAGACTGGCCCAGAAACCTCACTCCTCTCCAAGCCTGGCTGCAGGTCCCCTGGCTCTGGGCGTGTCGGGTGGCACGTGACAGGTCTAGATATCATATCTCTAACTCCTTGTCCACACATGGGCTGGAACGCCCCGGAGCTGCACAGACTCTGTGCGTGCCCAAGCACTCAGTCCTTGAGAGGGCCCCCCCGCCTCCCCCAGGCACCGCTCTGCGACCAACGCGCTAAAATGAAGAGAACCGAGGCCCTGACACCGGTGTTCAAATGTCCCCAGCATCACGGGGGTTTCACATGCAGGGACTACAGGTGGGGCTGACTGGCTATGGGGAAGGGCTTCGTGGGTCACACAATCGCTCCATTCCACAAGCAGCCGCCTCCCTCCTGGGAGCGGCTTGGCTCGTGAAACTGCCACACCTGGGGGCGCTGAGCACGGTCCTCGGGCCCCGCTCCTCACGCACGGTGGCAGCCCCAGGGAAGCCGGCCGAGACCTCTGGCCCTAGGGGATGGGTGCAGTATCTTCTGGAGAATGCTCCCGAGGCTGCCTGGAGGACAGGCTCTTAACAGGACACGCCCAGGGCAAGTGAGCTCACCCTCCGCTGGGCAAACACCCTCTCCTCCCTGGGACTCCACTTCCTCCCCTGGGAAGAGACAGTCCCCGGAGGGTTGGTGGCTGAGCTCCCAAGGGGTCTGGCGTCTGGGCCAGCACGGATTAGCCCAGCGCCAGATACCTTCGGTTCTTAATAGGTAGAATTTGGTTTCAATGTCCTTCAACCTTTGGGTTTTTTCCTCCTTTTTCAGGGAAGTACTGGGGACAAAGGAGATGCTAAAAGTATGTAAATAAACATATTTGCATTTCTTTTCCAAGAACTGAGTAATTTCTTAAACCGCCCAGGTTTTCTTTCTAATGCCTGCTGACTTCAGCAGAAACACAAAACCTCTGCATTTAAGCAACAGATAATCTTGACTGCCATTTAAATGTACCTCCCCACGCCCACAGATTTTACGTCTCATAAAACCTTAGGTCTTTCAATCACATTACAATAAAACACATCAACCCATACTGTGTAGCTATTCAGCTAGCAAGTACCATTCCTGGCTCATGGACACCAGCAGCGTCTCTAAGAACCTCTAATATCAGTTTTCCAATACCCAGAAAACACGCCAGAAACATAATGTGCACAGGGCAAAAGACGTAACTGCCCAGGGACAAACGCACCTAGTAATTTTAAATCCACTGCGATAAAACGGTGCATCTTCTAGGCAACGGGAATTTTGACTTCCCACCAATCCTGGGATGGTGTCTGTTTCTCTGGGATCCACAGAGCCAGCCCTGCCTAGCAGAGACAGCCTCAGCCGGGAGTGGAAATGTGCAGAACCCGAAATGACAAAGGGGCTTCCCTCCTGCCAGGCCACGGTGGGGGCCTGCCCACTAGCTCTGTCCAGCCTGGTGCCTTGGAGGCCAGGGCAGAATTCTTGCGGCCTCCAGCTCTACAGGAGCCGGACTCCCAGAACCCAGGGAGGCTGGCCCAGCCTGCTGGAGATCTGGAGCAACAGCTGCGGACTCCATTTACGCTGCTTTCTCAGGGAACGACGTGATGTCCTTCACGGAGCCACGCAACTGACAGTGGCCCAGGCAGTGGTGTAATTCTGCCAAACATGAGCCTCTGTCCTCTGGAGGCTCCCAGGAACGGGACCTCATCCCTTCCACCTCGGGTTAAGCGGCAAACGGTCTTGAGGTTTACGCAACCCCCCTTTCACCATCCCCTAAATCTTTGAGTCCGCGCTCCCTGAAGCCCTGGCACCTGGCGTTTGTCTGGGGACATCCAGGCACCGGGGCGGATGGGGTGCGCCAGGGGACGATACAGGACTTGGAAAACCAGGTTCAGCCCCCACGTTCCTCCCTGCCTCTGGGGGACCTTGGGGAAGTCACTTCCTTCTGGAAGTCAGGTTGCCCAAATGCAAAAGATGCCAATACCCGATTCCCACCCTACTGTTTCTGGCGCACCCCGAGGCGTGTCACTGTTTCGCAAACTAGGTCTGTGCAAGTGTTGGCATTTTTAAACCGCAGCCATCTCCTACAACGTGCCTGCCCACCTTCTCCAGTCCGAATCAGCCCAGACCGCCTCCCAGCTTCCCCAGCTCCCTCCGCATCCTCGGCGTAGACGCGCTCGCTCCCAGTCTGCGGGACACGGAAGCCTCGTTCCCGAGGTGGGCCGTACGCTCCGTACCCACCACGTTCCCGCGCTGCGCCCGCACCAAGGGCGGGGAGATGCTCCTCGGTATGGGATCGGTCGTGACAACCTCGTGTCCTCCCTCCCTGCCCGGAAAACCCTGGGCCCAGTTTTGCCGAAAGCGCTTCGTAATTTGCCAGGACTCCGCAGTGAGCGCAGCGCGCGGAGGGCCGGCTGCACGCCGTGCCGCGGGCGAGCGTCCTCGCCCCAGCCCCCGCCCGGGGCCGGCCGGCTCACCTGGCGCGGACGGCGCTGGCAGCAAGTAGGCGCGCAGGCGGCCGGCGGCGCTGGCGTTGGCGCAGAGCCCGCGGCCGTCCAGCAGCGCCTGCAGCGGGCGCGGTTCGCCGGGCGGCGGCTGGCAGCGGAGGCCCGCGCCGCAGCGCTCGGTGTAGACGCCGCACGGCTGGCCCTCGCGCAGCGCGCACGTCAGGCAGCAGCCGCAGCCCGGCTCCCTCACCAGCTCGGAGCACGCGGACGCGGCGGGCGGCGGCGCGCACTGCGCCAGAGCGCGCGCGTCGCACGGCTCGCAACGCACCACGGGGCCCGCGCCCGCCGAGCCCGCGCCGGCCCGTGCGACCGGCGGCCCGCGGAGTAGCGCCAGCGCGGTCAGCGCCGCGGCCCAGAGCGTGGGGCGCGCCCGCTGCATGGCGCCCACCGCGGGGGCCCGCTGTTCGTCCGGCCGGAGCGCGCGGGGGTCGGGAGGAGGCGCGCGGCGCGAGGCTGCGGGACGGCGGAAGACTGCTAGCAGGGCTGTGCGCGGCGCCGCCGTTCTCGCATCTGGGCGGCCCAAGCGCGCTGGCCGCTATATAGAAGCCGGGTGGCCGAGGACACGCCCCGGAACGGCGCGCGGGGTGGGGGGGGAGGGGGCGGGCCGGCGCGCACGAGGCTCAGGGCTCCCGCCGCACCCGGGGCCGCCGGGCGTGGGGCGGGGGCGCGCAGCGCGCGCGGGCGCCCAGGCACCTGCTCGACGCGCGCGCTCCGGCCCCTCCGCCACCCCGCAGTCCCGGGGAACTCGGCGGTCCCGCCACCCCGCCGTTCCCGGCGCCCCCCGCCAGTCCGCCGCCGCCGCCCGCGTCGAGGTCGCCCCGCGGAGGGCTGATGTCGGGGAGACGGGCGTGCTCCGCTCCTCGCCGCGTGTACTTTAAGAAGCTTTCCAAAATGGGAGTCCTCGGGCCCGGGAGGTCGTGGGACGTTTCTCAGTGGGAATACCTGATTCTCAACGAGGTGTCTGGTGTTCTCTGCCCCCGCGGGGCCGTTCGCGCCCACTCCCCCACCTCCTCCCGGGACGTCCAAAGGCGCATCTGCAGGTGCGCACGTGGTCTTCGCGCTTTTCAGGTTCTTTCTCACAGCCGTGAAGACCTCCTGGGCGTTTCACCCAAAGCCCCCCGCCGGCAGAGGGGGCTGGCCCGAGCGGGTCGTTAGCAGGCCTGTCGGAGCGCTCGCGTCACCACGGTTCTTGTCCCAGTCACGCTCCCGGATTGTGTTTTTAGGCGGAGTTGACGGCCCCAACGAAACCCGTAAAGCGGTAAAGCAGTAAAGCGAGCACGGCCGAGGTGTCATTAATAACCGAATGGTCCTTGCAACGGATCATTTTTACTGTCATTTCCCCAGGCCACCATGCATCCCTGTACTGGGTGCTCTCCTGTGCGTCGAAGTGGGGATTGTTTGGGATTCTCGCCTGTCTGCGCGGCGGTGAGCCCTGAGGTCGCGATCCCGGAGCCCGGTGTTTGTGAAGGTGTCCGCGTGCCCCTCCCCGAGGTGACCAACAGAGGGCGCCGGCGGCCCAGGATTGAATCGAGCCCTGCCCTGTGCACCGCTCTCCTGCCGGGAGCTTGTGGCTCAGCCTTGCGAGCTCGAGAGACCCCCCCCCGCGCCCGCGAGGGCACTTTCCCGGACGCTGCTGGAAACAGAGTCTTGCCCTAGGAAGTGGACAGGTGTCTTGGAGGAGCACTGTGCAATTTGCAGTAGAAACCGCACCTCGGGACCCCCTTGCGCGTCCCCCTGCCCCCGGGCCCTTGCCCTGCCTGCGCAGCTGTGGGTGAAGCTAGCGTGCACTCTCGTCCGCCCTCGCTGCGTGTAGGCGCGTGCAGAGGTAGGTGTGCGTGCGTACCCTCCCTTAGAATGGGAAGGCCGGTTTGCTCACAGCAGATGCACAGACAGCAGATGAAACGAGTCATACTTCAGGCTCTCCAAGGAAGGGAGGTGAGAGACACCCAGGGGCCTGCGTCCCCGGCTCCGCAGAGGCATGCTCGCCTGTCCCCTAGGTCCGACGCCCAGGCTCTGGAGACCCGCCCCTTTTACCCTACACTGTGCACGACCTCTTGGTTGCCCCCTCCCTTGCATCCCTCCTTGTAGCTGTGTGTCAGCTGCTTTGGCCTCCGATTGCTCTGGAAAATCAGGGGAAGCAGAAAATGCCCTGAGAGGTTGCACGTTCTCCTTTATCATCCGCGGAGACCTCGATTCTGAGACTGGAGCCGGTTGTGCAAAGGTCCCTGAGGTCAGCCTTTGTGTTTAGGACAGCGTTGTAGGGGAGCCGCGCCGTGGCACGTTCGCCGCGTCGTCATCCCGAGTGGAGGCCGGGAAGCTCCGCGGGAACACCTGGGTCCTTCTCCGGTCGCGGCGGGGGAGCAGGCGCGGGTGCGGAGGGGGGCCCTAGAGGGCGCGGGAGAGCCAGGCGCCGCGCCCGCTGCACCCCCGCCTCCGCCGTGAGCCTCAGCAACAGTCACGACGGCGGGTGGCGGTGGGACGGTCGTCCCTTCTCCGTGAAGTCCTGCACCAGACGGGTGGGTCTGCGGCAGTGGGCAGCGATGTGCGGAGAATTACGTTTCAGTATGCGCTCAATTTTATTTCACGAAAGAGCAGGGCAGTAGAAAGAGCAGTAGATCCCTCTCCGTAACAAAATTCAGTTGCCTGGTTATGCTTAGTGACCGCTGCGGTCAGTCTGTCATTGTAAGCACATGACAGGAGGCTCTGCTTTTTTTGAGCCCACTGCCGCTTCTCACAGGCACCTGTCCCCATATGACATCAGCCTCCTGGCCTCCCTTCTGCCCAGGCCCTGGGGGACCTGCCGCCCACTCCCACGCCAGGGTCTCTCTCCCCAGCAGTGCAGATGGACGTTGGGAGCACGGAGCCCTCCCCACTGTATCCCAGAGCTGTGGCTGTCAGGCTTACATGCCACAGCGGACTTTGAACAGGAAGACCCTAACTCCCAGAGGCAAGGAATGTGGGGGACCTCATTTCAGGACTCGGTGGCGCACTGTCTGAATCTTCAGTGTTCCCTGCTCGGGGAGGCATGGGTGGGGACAGGCAACCTAATTGTCGCTCCGTCAGATTTCCTGCTGGGTGAGCCCCCCAGTTCTGTGTTCAGGATTTGGGGGTGCATTAGGGCGTTACTGCTGATAAGAATGCTGGAAATGGCTTTAACCTACAGATGAGAGCAGAAGGGGTCCAGCTGTCCATTTAGTTCACAGTTACCGAGCACCTTCTCACATTGGCTCTGGGGTCTCACGGGCTGGCCAGACCGGACCGTGGCGGGCAGGGGGCGTCTGTGTCCCAGGGGTGCCTATGTGGTCAGAAGAAACTTCAGGGGTGGTGGCATTTCAGTGGAGTCTTACCAGATGTGGAAGAGCCTGGCTGAGGGGAGGAGCCGGGAAGAGGGGTGCGGACCAGCAAGGGCCATCGCCCTGTGTGCCTGGAGGGGTCGGGGAGCTCGGAAGGGACGGTGTCTCTTGATGGAGGTGGGATTCTGAGGTTCAGAAGGGAGGACGGAACTTGACAAAGTGGGCTGGGAAGGGGTGCTGGTGGCATTGGAAACCCACATTCTGGACCTGGGGACCTCAGAGTCATTGTGTCCTGGTCAACCCGACAATTTGGAGATGGATGAAGGGCCCCCAGGGAAAGACAGAGGACAAATCTTCCTGGGACCCCACCTGCTAGGGGTGGGGCTCACCGGGGACCCATGATTCTTTTGTTTCTTCCAGTCTCACCTTTTGGAATGGGAAAGCCCAACTTCTCCCACCGTGGATTTGGGGAGCAGACCCCACCTTGTCTAGTTTAAAAGAGCCACACGTGGAGAGGAATTTTGGCCAGTGTCATCCGTCTGGGCCGTTTGGACAAGTAGGTGATAAGACTTGGAGCTTTTTGAGTTGATGGTATTTCAATGAGATCTTGGATTTAGAGTTAATTCTGGAGCGGAGGGGGTTGAGATAAACTGGCTGGGTTCTGTAGGTGGGACAGATGCGGACTTCTGGAGGCAGAGGGTGAACTCGGTGGCGTGGATAATGTCAGCGGAAAGTCATGTGCGTGGGACCTCGGGACGTGACCACATTTTTAAATATGTCTTCGAGGATGTGATCAGTTAAGAGGAGGTAATAAATTTCTGTTATTTTAGGTCACCCGGTTTGTGGTAATTGGTTGGGCAGTGTTGAGAAACAAATAGATTTTCGAATTTGAAACAGCGAGATTGGTGGCAATTTCCAAAGCAGTGAGGCCGGCCCTGCTGGACAGAGGACCCGTTAGAAGCCTGAGGCTTGAGAGGTCAGAATGGTGAAGACTGAGCCATCAGAGAGGAAGGAGAGGAGCTGAAAGGAGCATGAGGTGGCGGGGTTGGGGGTGGGAGGAGGAGGGAATGGAAGGCTGAAAGTGGGAGGTGGCCGGGGGATGTGGGGCAGGATCCTGGCAGCATGAAGGATGCCCCGGGATGTCATCAATTTAAGGTCAGACTGATCAGCCTGACTGTCCTAGTCCCTATACGCAGCAGTGGGAGAGTTGTCTTAACTGGGCATGGTTTCCCCCAGTAGAGGAGGTGGACCCGGGAGCGGGATCAGGGATAGGGACGGGGGACAAGCCCTCCTAGGGCTCCAAAATCCCTTCTCCTTTCTGTTTGATAGCTTTTGCTACTTGCATTTGGAGGCTGAGTTCTGCCCACACTTGTACAATTTCTGTGTTCTTGGTGCATTAATCCTTCAGTTTCTTCCTGGTCCTGTTGATTTCTTTGCTGCATGATCCACTCGTTTGGTACGAGTTTAGAAGCTGTGTTCCTTCTGGTTGCTGTTTGCGTGCTCTGTGTCTATCCCTGTGTTTTTTTAATGGGTTTACTTAAGGATTAGATAATTATTCCTTTAGAAGTATTTGAAATGAGACAATCTAGTCATTTTTCAAGAAGTTTGAGGACATCTGTTTTCAAAGAGTAATCCCAGGTATTTCATTTATTCAAGCAAATTTCTACCATTGATAATCAAACTTTTAAAAATCATCGCTGAGTGTTCCCTGAGAGATGAGTATTCGTGTCTGCATTATAGTAAGACGCTGAAGAGTTTTTATAAAAGATATAGATAATTTGCCTCAAAGAGCTTCTGAGAAACACAGTCTAAACATTTACATTAGAGACAGAGCCTGCTGTCTCCACTGGGACTCGCCACAGAGTCAACAGTTTTGCTTGCAAGCCTGTAAGACAGACAGACAGCAGCTCGAGATTTGATGGCAGGGCTTTGCCTCGGAAGGAAAGAGTGCGCTCGGTTACATGTGGCTTTTGCGCACACCCTCCAAACTCTGTCCAGACTCCTGGGCATCCTGGCTCTGATGCGGACCTTGGGAGCGCCCAGAAAGGCACGTGCTCACATTCAGGGCATGGCCATGGGTCCCAAAGTACACATGCCCATATCCGGGTCAGCGTCTGGCCACGTGGCAAAACCTGCCTTACTTTACCTGGTGCATTTTTATTTTGTATGCTGCTTTTCTCTCTTCTCCAGAGGCTGACCAACCCTTGTCCACCGTCTTTCCTCTTGGGATGTATTTACAGTCTCTTGGTGTTTCTGACTCTGTCCTCTGCATGAAGAATGTTACGTTCCGCAGGCTCTCCCTGCAGCGTCCTCTTATCATCTTCTGGAGAAATGTCGATGCCCTTGTTTGTTTCTCTTAGTGGGATATCAGCTTGGTTATCAACCACAAGTTCTGTTTCACCATCTGTGACCAGTGGTTCTAATCTCGGCTCTGCTTTTCAAGCTTTGCTCTGTTGCCTTGAGCCCCTCCCACATGCGGGCCACTCGGCTGAGCCTGGGACTTGGGCACGTCTGTACTCAGAAGCAGGCAGTCTCTGCCACGCCAGCCTTTCTCTGGGGCTGCCCACCTTGTCTGGCTTGCAGAGGTCCCTTTCCTTGTCTCTCGCCAGAAGCTGGGTGGCTTTTCCTGCAGTTTGGGTTCACTGTGCTGTAGCTGCTCCAAGATGGGGCCACATCTTTGGGCAAAACTTGGAGGGAAAGGAGTGGAAGAAAACCACCATTTCCTGCCTACCCTCTTGGCTTTAAGAGCCCTTTTTCTGAGTTCCTCTGGCCAGAAAGCCAGCATTGAACCTTCTGTGCTTGGAGCTGCCCTTGGGTCAACACCACAGAGCAAAGAGGAGCCTTTACACCAGGAAACACTCCATCGTGGGCAGCCTTTCCATGCATTGGCTCCCTTCTACCCTGGCCGGCTGTGGTTGCTAGACATGTCAGTTGTGGTCAGCAGCTGGTGGAGGAGCTGGGGAAATCTCACACCATCGTAGCCAGACACGGTGTCCCGGTTGTTAATTTTCATGATTGTACTTTTACCTCTTCCTACGCATTCAAAGTTATTCTTTAGTCATTTGGCTGTGCTTGCTAAAAATTACAAAGGTCTTCATTTACACAGTTTTAGTATTGGTTGGTGCTTTTATCCTCTTCGATAAATGAAATGAATGAAATGTAATGAAAGCACATTCAGATGTTTCATTTCCATTCATGCCTTCCCTGAAGTCTGGGGTATTGTTATGTCTTTTAATTCTGTCTGTGGAGTCTGAGTCCCAGAACATGTTAGTGTTCTTGTTTTAATACTGTTAGTATTCCTTTGGGTATAGTCTCATAATTCTTCTGATTTCTTCCTTCCTTTAGTTTTCTACATGCAGCCTACTTAGGATCAGTGTTTACTAAGTACGAATGCCCCATAAACCTAATTAATCTAACCTATGTTTTTAATCTAAACCTATATTAAATTCATCATTTACAGAGCAGGTAGTTGGGTCTTACTTTTTACTTTTGAACCCAGTCCGATGATCTCTGTCCTGTAGTTGGACTATTTTTGTTAATTAACATTTAGTGGGGTCATCCAGGGATTTGGGTCAGGTCTGCCATTTCCCCGTTTACTTTCCCTTTGTCCCACTGAATCTCTGTCCTGGTTTTCTTTCTCTACCTTCTTTGAATTCATTAAGTATCTTTTGGCATTCCGCTTCACATCCTCTATGGCTTTTGTGTATTTTTTTGATCATTGATTTTAGTGATTACAAGCACCACACTACCCTTTTCTCAAGGTGCCGTGGGTTACTCCTGGACCACTTCTGTAAGAAGGTAGAGCTTTAGAACAACGGGATTCTGTGACTGGGACTGCCACTCAGTCTTGTGCTATTGAGGTAAAATGTTTTGCTTACACACATGTTATAAAACATGCAGCACGATGTTATGATTTTTGCTTTAAAGAAGTAAAAATAGTCTTGGGGCGCCTGGGTGGCTCAGTCAGTTAAGTGTCCGACTCTTGATTTCAGCTCAGGTCATGATCTCAGGGTCGTGGCACAGAGCCCCTCATCAAGGCTCTTAGCTCACGGCAGAGAGATTTCTCTGTCTCCCTTTGCTCCTCCTCCTGTATGCTCTCTCTCCCCAACCCCTTAAAAAAAATAAGACCTCAAAAAGAAAAAAGGATTAATAGTCCTACATATATCTTTTTTACATTTCTCCTTTGGCCACAGTTGACTCCCTCTGGTGCCCTGTGTTCCTCCTGGCAGATCTGTGCATTCATCTCAGATGATCCTGATGGCCTCAATGTCTCCCCGTTCTTTCCATGTAGACCTACTGCTGTGGATTCTCCCAGCTTTCTTTTTTTCTGAAAATGATTGATTTCGGCTTCATTTCTGAAGGTTGTGTTCGCTAATTGTAGAGTTTAGGGTTGGAAATGTTGTTCTTTAGCATTTGAAAAAATATTTCATTTTCTTCACTCTGGTTTCCCTTGTTTTTAGGAAAAGCCGCCTGTCTTCCTTCTTGTCGTTGCACAGAATACACTTCTTTCTGCCCCCCTGGGTGTTTTTACCTCATTTCTCTTCAGTTTTCAGAAGTTCCACTAGGACGCGGTGTGGTTAGATTTTTTGTGTTTATCCATCATGGGATTCATCGAGCTTCTGAATCGCTGGTCTGATGACCGACAGAGCCTTGGGAAGTCCGCTCCTATTTTCTGTTCAAGTGCTTCTCTGTCTCTCCTTCTGTGAACACAACTGTGTCACACTGGACTGCTGGGTTCTGGTCTGCCTCTGCGACATGACCCATCTCGGCTTTTTCTGTGCTTCAGTGAATCCTTTCCGCTCATTTATTTTTCAGTTCACTGGTTGTTTTGTTTTGTTCAGTGTGTGTTAAACCAACTGAATGTTTCCTTAGTTTTGGTTATTATTGTATTTTTTTCATTCTAGAATTTCCATTTGGATATGTCTTGTGGTTTTCATTTCTTTGCTGAAATTGTCCATCTTTTAATCTAGTCTCATATTTTTCTTTAATTACTTTATTATATTTATAACACTTATTTTAAAATCCTGCTAATTCTGGGGCGTCTGGGTGGCTCAGTCATTAAGCATCTGCCTTCGGCTCATGTCATTATCCCAGAGTCCTGGGATCGAGCCTCGTACTGGGCTCCAGGGTCAGCGAGGAGCCTGCTTCTCCCTCTCACTCTGACGCTCCCCCTGCTTGTACACACACACTCTCTCTCTCACAAATAAATAAATAAAATCTTTTAAAAAATAAAATAAAAAATTAATCCTGCTAATTTCAAAATCTGTCATATTTCTCAGGGTGCCTCTATCACTATTTTACTCTTTTTTTGGGGGGGGGGTCTCGTCTTCTTGTTTCTCTGAGTATCTGATAAGTTTTGATTCTGTGCTTGACTCTGAATAGGAAGGACGGTGGGAGGGATGTGACTGGTGCCCGTTAGGTGGCCAGAGTGAGCAGCCCTCACTGTGGTCCATCTGGGTCAGGGGGCTGTGGCGTATCCCCACGCTGCAATTCATCTCTGGTCTCAAATGCCCTGAGGACCACACCAGATTCCTCTCTGTAGTCAAAACTTTGGCTCTACTTACCTTGGAACTGTGGAGATTTCTCTCCTTCCAGATTCTCAAGTAGGAGGCTTGGCGGGACGAGTGAGCTGGCTCTGTGTTTGGGGTCCTCTGGATTCCAGCCCCCCACGTGCCAACCCATTAAATCTCCTCATTCTGGCAGATTTGCTCATTTTTTTCTCTACGATGATCTCAGGGAGCAAGTGGGCATTGGTCTTTTCCCGGGGGGGGGGGAAGGTTTAGAATCTTCTAGAATTTAGTAAATTCCGACCTTTTTTTTTTGCATCTGCATATTTCCACATATTTCTGACGGGTTTCAATACAATACTGTTTTATTTAGAAGTGCATTTTCTTTTCTCATCGCTTGGGTGGGAGTGATGGTCTTTTGCCATGGTCTGCATCCCACCTTGAGGCAGACACCCCACCCATCAGTACAGGTGCCTGGCTCCCCATCCTGTGCTCTGTGAAAACTCGCCCAGCCCCTCCTGAGGGGTGCACATTTGGGCTGCTTCTACTCTCTCCTTTTCTGGACTTTTTCTTTTTGTATTGCTGCAAAATAGGACTACCATGTGTAGTCCTATGCATTTGTCTTCTAAGATACTTGCTGGGATATTCCTAGACCTGTCACTGCTGGGTCAAAGGGTAAGTGCATGTGGGATTTATTTACCTCCCTTACCCTCTGCAGGAGCTGAGCCATTGAGCATCTCCCCTAGCCGTCGAGGAGAAAGCATGTCCCTTTGTCTTACCTTGTTATAGGTGATCAGTCTTTTGGATTTTTGCCAGTTTGATAGGGGGGGAATCGTGACTTAGTGTGCACTTGAGTCTTGATCGACATACGGGATTGAACGTCTAATCTTATACTCCATGTATAACCCCTGTCTCCCCCCAAAGCTTAACTACCAACAGCCTATCGTTGGATAAATGCCTTATGGATAACAAAACACAGTTGATTAACATGTTTTGTATGTTATATGTGTTATATACTGTGTTCTTGCGATAAGCGAGTCAGAGAAAAGAAAACATTATTGAGAAAATCTTACGGAAGAGAAAGTACATTTACATTGCTATGTGGTATTTATAGGAAAAAATCCCGTTGTAAGCGGGCCCGTGCGGCTCAAACCCAGTTGTTCAAGGTCATCTCTACTTGGACTTTGCTTTCTGCTTGTTCTGAGTGAGTCAAGCATCTTTTTCTGTATTTCGGTTCATTTTCAGTTCCCGTTTGTCAGCTGTTCATTTCGTAGCTCATTTTCCTGTGGATTTCTCGTTCATTTCTTTCTCTCTTCTCTATGGGAAGAAACTCATGGTGTGAGGCTACGAGCCGTTGTGGCATAGGTGGCACCTATTTTTCCCTTTTCATTTTTTTCTCTGTCCCTTTAATGAGTTGCATAGATTTTCCAAGATGCACCTGCAGATCTAGTTGTTGGAGACATCAGTGGTCACTGCAGACACGTTCGTACTCATCCACAGTTTTACATAGAGGACACACTTCATACTTGCTGTCGTTTCCCGGCCGGCTTTCCTTTCGTTTGAGTGCGTGAGATCGAGTGTGAGCACGAGCTGGGGCAGGAGGGGCGGAGGGAGAGGGAGAGAGAGAATCCACAAGCAGGCTCCACGCCCAGCATGGAGCCCAACGTGGGCAGGACCCCGCGACCCAGAGATCATGACCTGAGCCGAAATCCAGAGTCCCATGCTCAACGGACTGTGCCACCCGGGCGCCCGGTGACTGGTCCTCCCAGCAACCCTGCGTGGTCACTGGGCCACATGGAGTTACGTCCCGAAGGCACAACTCTTCCCTTTGTAGAAGCCCTCAGTGCCTTTCCCGGCGAGATGACGCAGGAATACAAAAATCAGGGCCATGGGGGAAGGCTGAGCCTTGAGCTGGGGTTGGGATGGGGAGGGCTTGCTGCTGTAACATCTGGCAGCTGAATCGTGGGGGGCAGATACGGGAACCTCGGGCGGGTCCGTCTCGGTGCTAGACAGCACAGCTGGTTTGTAATATTTGATTCCTGCCGTGTTTTGTGAGTTCTACGGGCGAGGAATCAGACGCGAGGAGCCTCTCTGAAAAGGGCCTCGAGATGAGGGGTCGCAGCATGATACGAGGGACGCACTTCGGGGGTTCCCAGCCCGGCGCGCACGCCGCTCTCTCCACCTCTCCGTGCTGCCGCCCTCCGTCACGCTGTTTCCCGGGGCAACTGCCTGCAGCCCTCGCCAGCGTCGAGGCCGCTGCTCACCAGACTGGGGAAGCTGCAGTTACTTTCTGAGTCTGAGGACAAATACGGAAGCCAAGTATTTACAGGGTGAGGCCAGGGGAGGTGTGGGCATGGGTGGGACAGGTTTTCCCCTGGGGCTTTGCCATGGAGGCTCAGGGGCTGCTCTTTGAGGCTGCCCCTCTTTTCCCTTTAAAGCAGATGTTTCTTAATTGCATGGGGGTGGGGGGTGGGCAGAATGACCCCGGGATGGGCAGCAGTGACCCTGAGTGGGAGAACTGGCTCTCTGGGGTGCCCGTGTGCAGCAAAGGAAGGGCTCCTTGCCACCTGCAGCCTGGGGGGCCGGGGTCTGAGCTGCGGCAGTCCCAGACCCAGGAGGCCTCTGCTGGGACTCCGTGGCTGCCTGGGGTTCGCTAGCATAGGGCAAGAGCCAAGTTGCAAGGGCCCGACCCAAGCGGCAGGTCACCCATTTGTTCCCCCTTGATTGTTATTTCCAGAATTTGTGTTGATGTGGGGGGCGTTTTTAGCTAAGTGCACATGCCCAATGTCGGGGGGGCGGCTCCTCCCCGAGTGACATGCCCACCGCAGACGCCGTGTGTGTGGTTGGGAGGGTCTGGCGTCCCGGGGCCTGGGGAGAGTGTGTCCTGTGTGTGGGTCCAGGCCGGCCAGAGAGGCTGGGGTGTTGAGGGATGGCAGGGTGTCTGGGCAGGCGTTCCGAATGAAGCCTTTCCCTGTTGTGTGGGCACATCGGCTACTTTTCAGGGATGGGCAGGTCATTTGTCATTGGACGAGATTCTGTCTGTCCGCGAGGCAGCGGGAAAGAGTTCTGATCTGAGGTACTTTCCCCGAGATCTGTGTGAGTGGGTGTGAGAGTGTACACACGTGTGTGCATACATCCACAGGAG
This sequence comes from Eira barbara, assembly GCA_020311275.1. NCBI lineage: Eukaryota > Metazoa > Chordata > Mammalia > Carnivora > Mustelidae > Eira > Eira barbara. The sequence continues at coordinate 12,699,027 of JAHRIG010000463.1, read as the reverse complement.
CCAGTGAGCGTGTGCCTTTGGGAGTGTGTGCGCACGTGCACCTTGGACACACAAATCCACGTTTTCTGATGATATCACTTGTTTTTATTTTAACGAGTATTAGCCGAAGCCATAACAGAAGCGTAATTATCAAGATTGGCAGAAGTGCAGGCATCAGTTCCGGTCGAAAACAGTTTTAATGGCCAAAATTTGGTTGGATTTTGTGGAGATACAGGAAATAATGGTCATTAATTTTAGTTGGAGGGAATTAAAAAAAATAAAACCCGTGTAAACACTTGGGATTATGTGGCCCCCGCCCCTGCTTGTTGCGGAACTCTCGGGGTAGCCGGAGAGTCCTGGAAACGAGGCCATCGTTGCTTTCACGAATGCAGCAGTTTCCTGCGTGCAAAGAAACACCGGAGTATGTAAAGTGAACTAGCAGCAGGAGCGGCTTCTCTAACCAGCTCGGGAGGAAGGAGCGGATCCCCAGCCCGGCTTCCTGCGCGGTTTACGGGGCTGCTTGGCCAGAGTCAGAGGACAGGTCTCCGAAGGACCCCCAAACCTTTCCTGAATTCCAGCCTTGCACACTTTCGGGGTTCCGGTCAGCCTGACGTTGGACAGGTGACCAGCAAGTCCAAATCCCACCGCTCTGAAGGCCGGAGTTCTTTAAAGCTGATGAGTGCGGGAGACCACCCCCCCCAACTCCCTGCAGACTCTGCCTGTGGCCTCTCTGGGGAGGAGGGGCTCCAGACTGGGGGTCCCCGCATGGAAGTTCCTCATGGCATCCAAGGCTCCGGCCACGGGGTTGCTGTCCCCCAACCCAGACATGATCGCATGTTTGGGGCCCTAACCATAATACCGCAGCGCGCCACGGCGGTTCATGGTAAAACTCGCCCCAGACAGGAGAGGTGAAGCGTGGAGAGGGCGTGGCTGCTCACGTGCCCAGTCCCTTTGCCAAGACAGCCAGCAGCAGTGTTTGGAGGCCCTTTGTGGGGGAGCAGACGGCACTGGTCACCCTGAATGAGGCGGGGGGCCCAGGTCACAGGTCGGGTCTGGACTAGCCCAGGTAGGGGAGGTGAAGGCAGAGTCTCTCGGGGCAGGGCACCATGTGGGGCTAGCGGAGGGGGGTGCTGGCGTCTGGCATGTCTCCCTTCCCAGGCCATGCAGGGCAGGATGTCCTAGGACTCTGCCTCTCTTTGCCCCGTCCCAGTGGCTCTGCAAGCATGTCTCACAGAACGTCGGGCCTGGCCCCCTCGTGTTGGCTCTGGGTTCTGGTCCTCGAGTCGGCCATCCGTTGCGAGAGGGACTCCATCTCTGGGGTGGCCAAGCTCTCATAGTTTTTTGGGGGCCTCAGGAATGGCACTTTTCTCCATTCGGACCGGCTTGTGGACGCACAGCTTCCCTCCAGTGGGGTCGCGCTATCCACACGTTTGCTTTCACTCCCCCCCAGAGAGCCTTCCTCCTGGCATCACCAACCCATACCAGCCTTTAGGACGTCAGCCCTGGAGGGTTTTCCTGCCAGCCCTGGCACCCTCCATGATCCAAGCCTGTGCAGTCTGTAGAGTACACTCGGGCATGGCTGCCAGTTGTCAGGACAGACCCCAGGCCCTCTGGTCCGCCGGACGGCTGGAGGCCACCTTGTGGGCCAGGCGTCCGGAGCCTGGGGCTTCGGTACACGCGCGCTTACCTCACTGGTTCACAAAAGACGTTATGGCAACCCGGCAATACTCATCCCACTAACTCCAAGAAAAAGTTATTCTGTAATGAGTAACTTGTTGACGGTTTTCAAAGTCATCAACATGTTAATTACTATGTTTATGCCACTGAATGTCAAGCATCACGTGGCATCTTGACACCAACTCCACTTCCGGTGACCAGTGCCTATGTTGGGGCTTTCTCTCCGACCAGGCAGCCCTCTGAGGCCGGCCGGGCTCCTACAGTCCACCTGGACACCGACACATCTGCCCCGAGACACAGTCAGACCCACAGATCCGGGGTCGGTCCCCCAGCACCGCCCTCCCCACGCCAGCCCCACGTCCAGGCTGTCACCTGGGTTCTGAGTGACCAGCCACAGACCAGACGTTCCCCCGGCCCCTCGCTGGGCTTGATGAAGTCGCTGGAGCGGCTCACAGACCTCAGGGACGCGCGGTTCACTCCCTGGATGATCGGTTTGTTATCAAAGGGTTAACTCCGGAACTGACAGAAGCGCCGTCAGGGGAGGGGCCTGGGGAGGGGGCGCGGGGCTCCCATGGGCCCCCTCAGGGCCCACGGTCCCCACATCTCCACCTGCTCACCAACCCGGGAGCTCTCCAGACCCTGTCCTTTGGGTTTTTACGGGGGTTTCGTTACAGGGACGTGACTGATGAATCATTGCCGTGGGTGATTGACCCAGACTGCGGCCCCTCTCGCTCCTCAGAGGTGGGGGGGTGGGGCTGAGAAAACAGCCAAACTCTGATCACCTGATCGGTTTCCCTGGCAACCGGACCTGGTCCTAAGGCGCTTTAAAACATCACCTCCTTAGCATCACAAGAGACCCCTTTCTGCTCCTCCCCTTAGGGAATTCCCAAGAGTTTTAGGGGCTCTGTGTAAGAAACTGGGACAAAGACCCAATATGGGTTCCGTATTATAAATCACAGTCACACCACGCTAACATATTAATCAGATCGATCAGATCGATCAGATAGCTGGTTCAAACACCTCGTCTTGTCTGGTGGAGGGGAGGCTTCTCTTGGCCCAACGGGACCTGGTGTGTTCCCTCTGCCCACAGGGGGCGGTCCGGATGGCGAACTGGGGCCTGGAACGCGGCTCTAGAAAACTGGGGGCTCTGCGGTGGCTGGGGGGCTCGGTCGGTGAAGCGTCTGCCTTCAGCCCAGGTCAGGATCCCAGGGTCCTGGGATCGAGTCCCGCATCGGCTCCCTGCTCTGCGGGGAGCCTGCTTCTGCCTCTGCCTCTGCCTGCCTCTCTGCCTGCTTGTGCTCTCTCGCTCGCGCTCTGTCTCTGACAAGTAAAAATCAGAATCTTAAAACAAAAAAAAAGAAAACAGAGAACTGGGGTTTCTGCTCACAAACCAGGGCCTGCTAACCTGCAGTAAGTAGTTGTAACTGCTTTCTGCAGCAGCTGTCCTGGAGAAGCACACAGCAAACCCGCCGTGGAGGCCTTCAGCAAGAGGCCACCTGCTCTGCTCCATTGCCTGTGGCTTGTGGGTCAGAAACTGGCTGGAAGGACGCGTTTTGTCCGTCTTCATGGCTGGCTGCCGGGGGAGGACGAGGCTGGCTCCGAAGGGCCCTGGAGTTGCCGCTCGGGAGTAACCACGGAGCAGGACAAGGGGACAGGGCTTTTCTCCTCTTGCAGACGATCACCTGCCTGCGGCCCCCCAGCAGACGCAGACGCTTGGGTCTTGGGAGTTTCAAATACTACGGACTCGCCCAAGTTCAACGCAAAGGAATTAAATGCTGACCTACCCTTCAAAAACATTTGAAAAAAAGCATTGAGTACAATGGTCTTTCTCATGGTTTTTGTGTCCACGGAGGTGTTTCCAGGAGGTGCTGGGCTCCTGCGATCGGAGAAGGTGCTGTGTGTCCCTGCTTGCCCTCGCTCGAGTGTCCTGCTGCTCGTCTCGCTGTGGAACGGAGCCCCTTCCCCTCGCGTGTCCGCCGGTTTATGTGTCTTGTTGCTGTTACAGTTGCTGCCGTTGTCACAGAAACTTTTTGAGGGATGTGCAGGGTTTGGTTAGACTGAGTCCAAGGGAGAGACTCCACACAGGTGGCTGAGTCTGCGGGGGGCGGCCCAGCAGGTGGGGGCAGCTTCTCAGGTGACCAGGTGTCTGCAGGGTGATGCGGGCTGGCTCCCGGGCCGAGGACCCTCTCCCGCGCGTGGTTCTGCTCATGCCCACCAGCAGGAGCAGCCACACACACTCAGCCGCCTAGGGGGGACGAGCCAGGGGAGCAGACTCGGCTGGGTGACCTGTCCAATCCGGGGACCTGCCGAAGCCTGGGGCTCTGTAACCAAAAAGAGGGTGAACGATACAGTTTTTCAGACAAAGTGGACACACGTTGGCCTGCTTTTAGCCTCTGCCCGCATCCTTTTTTTTTTTTTTTAACCTGGGACATAGCTTTTTAGGAAGAAAGCACCTCATTCATATAGAGAGAAGGGGTTTTAAGTGAGCTGGTGTCTTCTGTGGCATGAGGGCTTCCAGTGCACCAGAGCCCATGTTCCGGGTGGCGCCGGGCCAGGACAGGGTACAGAATCCATGGGGAGGGTGTCCTCTTGTCTATGGGGGGGGCGGTGTGGAGGGGACACCTGCTGGTCCCGCAGCCCCACTGGCAGAAGTGTGTGAACAGCCTGCCTCTAGGCAGGTCCCCTCGACTCAGCACCCCAGGCCTGCCCTCACATCTGGCTGGGCACCTTCTCCAGTTCCAAAAATCCAAAGCACCGAGAAAAAGAAGCACCATGCGTGAGAGTCAGCAGAACCACAAACACAAGAATTGGGCTGCTGAGAGTTTCAGGAAAGGGGATGAGAACACTTAGGAACCGAGAATTTTCTGCGTGGAATACAGTTTAATTTCAAAAGTGGCAGAGTTTCATCACCCACGCCTTTCTGTGCCTGGTCCTTTGGGATGGAGAAGCTCTGCTGTTTGCTGCCATTATGACCCCCAGCAACCAGGAATCTGGAGAGCTTTCTGGTGGGTGAGCGGTCTGGAAAATGGGCTTTCCTGCCATATTCTGGAGCAGCCATAACAGAGACTGAGCCGTGAGACAGAAATCCCCAATTCTTTGTGTTGGGTTTATTTACGCCCTCATGCATCTCACTTGCCCAACGTCAGCTTGCGGGCTGGTCTGCAGGGTCGGAACCCATGGCCCGGGAGAATGCTGGAGAGCGGGCCAGTGGAGGCCGGGGGGCACCCGGAGCCCAGTGTGGTCACCTGTGCTGGCTGAGGGGCTCTCTGTGGGAGCAGGGGTGTCCCAGGAGCAGTCCTGTGTCCCAGCTGAAGTCTACCCCTGCAGAAATAAGTGCATCCCAGATATGGACAGGGTCTTGGAATGGGACCATGTAGAGTCAGTGACAGCTGTCCAGCCCTCCCCGGCTGCGGGTCCTCTCACAGTGGGGCTGTTACACGTCCTGCCGTTCCCTCCACTTGGGACGAAGATCCTCACGAAAACACGAGCTCACCTTTCAGATCCTCTCCCGCTCGCTCTTACACATCTCTCCAGCAAGTGCTCATTCTCCAGCCCTCCCTGCAGTCGCAGCCAAAGGCAGGGAGGACCAGCCTGGACATCGCCCCGAGGGGCGTGTCTCCATTCCTCCATGAGAACAGAACCTCATTCTCAGCCTGGGCATTAAAAATTCATATTCTTGGGGCGCCTGGGTGGCTCAGTGGGTTAAAGCCTCTGCCTTCAGCTCAGGTCATGATCCCAGAGTGCTGGGATCGAGCCCCGCATCGGGCTCTCTGCTCAGCGGGAAGCCTGCTTCCTCCTCTCTCTCTCTGTCTGCCTCTCTGCCTACTTGTGATCTCTGTCTGTCAAATAAATAAATAAAATCTTTAAAAAAATTCACGTTCTTGGGGGAACGTATTTCTTAGCCCACAGGACTCCTGTCTGTTGTTCCAATAAGGATGCCGAACTCCCCAGGTTCATGAAGGCCAAAGGGAGTCTTCAATCAGAGCAGCGGTAGGAGTGGCAGCAGCATTCCCTTCGGGATGAGTGATGGTTTGCTTCAGAAGAACCCAGCCATCCTGTCCCCACCTGTTCCCACCTGCCCCCACGTGTCCCCACCTGTTCCCATCTGCCCCCACCTGTCCCTGGTGTGTCCCCGGCTCTTTCTATGAGCACGCGCATACCTATTTCATTCATTCATTCATTCTTTTTTTTTTTTTTCGTTAACACGGGGGGCATTATTAGTTTCAGAGGTAGAAGTGATTCATCAGTTGCAAACAACCCCCGGTGCCCATCACATCCCGTGCTCTCCCTCAGGTCCATCCCCCAGTGACCCCGCCCCCCGCCCCCCGCCCCTCCAGCAACCCTGTTTGTTTCCTAGAATTAAGATTCTCTTACGGTTTGCCTCTCCCTCTCTGTTTTTATCTTATTTTTCCTTCCCTCCTCCTATGTTCGCATGTTTTGTTTCTTAAATTCCACATAGGCGTGAAATCATGGGATAATTGTGTTTCTCTGGTGGACGTGTTTCGTTTAACATAATATCCTCTAGTTCCATCCACGTCACTGCAGATGGCAAGATCTTGTCCTTCCAATGGCTGCGAGGCATTGTCTGTGGGGGTCGAGCCCCGACCCATGAAACCTTCCCCCTCCCCCAAGTAGGGTAAGAGTTCCGAGACTCCACTGTTTGCAGTGGGCTGGGGGGTGAAGTGTTTACGTGGCTAGAAATCAACGCGGCTGATGCTGGAAAGCAACCGATGTGTCTGCTGCGGGCTGAGCTCCCCACGTGCTGCTTTCCTTCCCTTCTGATTCACCTTTTTCTGGCAAAAGTCCAAATGTGAGGAGAACTCAGTTCTCTGTGGACGAAGACTCGGTGTCGGAGACGTGTCCGGGTGAACATTTTGAGAGGTCGCGGGGAGGTGAGGATGCATCATAGTCTGTATTTTGCTTTTTTCTCTTTGTCTTGTCCTTTCCCAGGGTTCGCGGAGCAGCCCCGGGTCCCCAGGGCTTTGCGGGGAGGACCTGGCGCTGGTGAGAAGGCCCTGAAGTCAGCAGGGACCTTGCTTCCTCTCGGGGGCGCGCGTCTTGTTACACAGCAGCTCCGCGGACAGATGCGCGAGGATGAGAACTAGGGCCACGCTCTCTCCCCGTGCTCGTCCCGCGAACAGCACACCTGGCTCCGGGGAGAAGGGGAGCTTCCCTGCTTCGGGGGCAGAAGGTTCCTGAAGCGTCGCCCACTCCGACCGCGACGGCGGGGAGACGGCGGGGAGCGCGCGAATGAGTGTTGGTCTGCCGCTCAAGGCAGGGCCAGGTGACACGGTCTGCCCACCTGCGGGGTTGTCTGCGGGGGTTTGCTGGCTCTCGCTGCCCTCCTGTCACTGGAGGAGAGGCATCCCGTGCCCGCTGCGGGGCCAGGAGGCGGCGTTCCAGGTAAGCCTCATGGGCGCGGGTGTGACCACCCGATGCTTTCCTCGGCCCTCTTCCAGCGAACCCCTGAAGCCCCAGACTGTGGCTGAGTCCTCCCTCCTGAAGCGCCCCGCTCTTCCGAGGCACCTGCTCCGTCTCTGGAGGGCACGTGGCCCCGTGCCGGGCTGGAGGTTGGCGAGGCTGCCAGCTTCTGTTGGCGGCGAGGCCACAGTGCGTGGATTTCCTGGTGCCTGGGACCCCGGCAGGTCTGCCAGCTCAAGACCCGCCCGAGGCTTGGGGGAGAAGTGTGGATTCCTCATCCCGCCCTCCAAGAGGAAGGCTGGCCGTGGGTCCAAGGCCTCTGTTAGTTCGAAGCACTCGGGTGCGTTAGGGAGTAAGGAGCCGGGGTGGGTCGGGAGCCCACGTGGGACAGACGTGACGCCAGTGCCTGGCAGGGACCCGCAGCGAGGGGTGCCCTCACCCCGTCCTGGTAACCGTCAGGCTGTGCCCTCTGTTGGCCGTCCTCCCTCCGGGGCGGGCACCCCCCCAGGGCCTTGGGCAGCTGCCGCCCCTGCCCAGGGCTGGCCCTCTCTCTCCTGCCACAACCTCCATCCACCTTTTTCTGAAATCTACATTCACAGTTACAGTGTTTCCGCTGCAAGAAGCTGCCTCCTTATCAGTACACTTGCTGAAAAGCTGGTGTCTCATAAAATAAACATACACCCCCCTCTGGAGAATGCAAGCCGTCCTGTGCAGCCTGGGCAAAATCACAACCCCATAAGAAAAATCTTAAAAAATATTTTCTTAGCTTCTTGATTAATAGAGTTTAGCCAGGAGTTACACAGAACCAAGGGTAAAATCTGTTGTTATTTAATATTTAATATAATCTGCCCTCCCCACTGAGTGATGATTTGAATATTGGCTCTCTTGAAAGGGCTTTCTGCTTTCAGGAAACATATCAGTGAAACCTAGTGTCAGCTGGATTAGGTGATTATATGGCTTCAAATTCTCAGAGGGCTCCTGATGTCCTTAGAAGGACGCCCCATGTCCTGAGCAGACTCTCACCGGGGGTCTCTGTCTGTGCCCTCCGCCCTGGCTGGGGGCTGGTTCCTCCCGGGGCCCTGCTGACCTCTCCCATGTCCACACGGCTCATAGGGCAGGGCTGGAGCTGTGGCTGAATGTGGGGTTTGCAGAATGTCTTGTGGTCCTCCCAGACCCCAGGATCGATCTTGGAGGCCTGTGGGGAACTGCCAGCTCTAAGTCGCTTCCCTGGGTGGAGGAGGCTCTGACAAGGTTTCTCATGGCCTCCTGGGTTCTGAGGAGGGATGAGACCTTCTGCCAGCCTCCCTCCTGGCTACAGTTGCAGGGGACAGACCTTCATGTCCCCTCCCTGCCATGGCTGTCCTGCGGCCCTGTGTCTCGTGGTGGCCCACACGAGCACCTTTGTCTGCGCTTCCTCCCCCTGCTTGCAGGTAGCAAACTGAGCCTGAAACCTCTTGTTCCCCCGTTGCTGAACCAGCTGTGTCTGACCCCGCCGTGTTCCTGCATCCCCTCTCCCTCCTGCCCTGAGATTCAAGACCCTACATGCACTTTCTGGTGGGGAAAAGGTTGCTTTGGGAGCACACAGGAGTGGGGAGATGCTGCTGGCACGTGCCGAGTGTGGTCTGGGCTGCTTCTGTGACCCCTTCTCATGACGAGAAAGGGACATCGTGGTCCCATGTGACGAAAGAGGAACGAAGGCCCAGAGGGGGAGTCCGCGTCGGTGTGATTATGGCCTGTGGAAGGCAGGGCCCTGACAGTGACCACAGTGGCTCAGGCTTGGGGGCCTGTGTCTGCTGTGAGCACAGCAGGAGTGATGCGGAGCTCCCGCTGTTGGGGCTGTGACAGCTCTCCAGAGCTTTCCGGTGTCTCCCGCCGCCTTGCTGCAAGACAGGCTGTGGTCCTGTCCCGAAAACCGGGAGCAAACCCGCGAGAAGCTGTGGGACCCTCCTGTCCGTGTGGTCTGGGCAGCCCCCTGGAGCAGAGAGCAGGTCAGGCCGCCCACAGGAACCCAGGCCGGGCCTGGCCCCCAGGAAGGAAGGGCCCGGTGCTGAAGGGGACAAGAAATCTGTCTGGGGACAGGCCAGAGAGCAAGTGCTGGTGGGAGGGGCGTGGGCACAGGAGGACCTAGAAGGGCAGCGGGGCGCTGCGGCACTGCCGAGAGGGCACCCGAGAAGGCCCCTGAGGCCAGCGCAGGGACGGGAGTCTGGGCTGCGGGGAGCTTGGGCGGGACCATTGCGGAGCTGTATGCCCCTCGGGAGCTGTCCAGGTGCTGCCCCCGTGGACCCGCTGAGCAAAGCCTCAGGATTCCAGGTTCTGGGAGACAGTGGGGTGGCCGTGGCATGGAGGGTGGAGAGGCCGCGGGGTGTGGGTGGGACCTGATGTGTGAGCCCTCACTCTCTGCTGTGCAGATGCGGGCGATGGACCCGGGGGCCTGGCGGGGATGGCAGCCCGCTCTGCGGAGACCTCCTCACAGCCCCATGCACATGGGGATGGGGTGGGGTTGCAGAGCGGGGAGCGGGGGGCGGGGTGTGTGGAGGGCTTCGGGATGCCCCACGTGAGCCCTCCATGGTCCGGGAGTGTTTAAACTGCAGAGCCTTCCCAATGACCCCCCACACTCAAAGGATCCAAGTTGAAGGCAAAGTGGCCACACTTGTGTGCTCAGTGTAAACTCAAGCCACAGTCCGGCCCCTGCAGACCTCACCAGCCCCCCGAGAGCTGAGCGGGGCGGATGGCACCCACGCCCAGCTCCAGTGCGTCCCTCTGAGCCGCCCCCGCGGAGGGCGCTCCGGCCCCCCTCCAGCTCGCTTCCGGCCTGTGCCCTGAGAGAGGACAGTGCAGCTGGTGACGACTCGCTCTTGTCTGCAAACTCCCCTAGTCTGGGGGTCCACTGGGCCCGTCAGCCCCTTATTGCTGAGCGCACGGGAGGAATTGGGTGGGGAGGGAAATGCAGACCCGCGGTGGGCCCAGTGCGCGGGTGCCCAGCAAGCCTCCGCAGGCACCAAGGGCTCAGGCTTTGCATCTGAAGTGGGGGTACTTCCAGCGTGGGGAGCGGGGCCACCTGCCTGGTCATCTGAGCGAGTTTCTTGGGGGCTGTGCTGAGAGCAGACTTGGGGGGCAAGGTTGAACAGAGCAGACCAGAGGGAGGGCTGTCACGGTCTGCCAGCGCCTGTGGCTGAGTGTGGGGCTTGGACATGGCTAGTCACTCACAGGGAGAGGAAGGGTGGGGGACGTGGGAGTCTGAGCTTTGTGTGGGGCTCTTGTGCACCCCCTCCCGGGGAACTATGAGCCACACTGACCCACCACCTCATACACCAACACCAGCTAGTGCACCTGTTTCACTCTCACGACTCCACGACTTTCTATATACTCAGAGCTGCGCTGCTGTCCCGGTAGTCTCATTCTAGAACGTCGTCATTACCCCAAAGAGAAACCCCGCGTCCACTAGCAGACACTCTCCATTCCCGAGTTAGGGTACCTTTAAATATGGATTATTCCTATTTTTTAAAGACTGTAAGTCTCTTGATAAAGAACAACATGGTATTTGCTTTTTCACTATCGGCCTGTAATAATGAGTCAAGAGCAGCTTTTGCAGGAGCGAACCACACTTTTAAATATAAACGGTTTTGAAAACATGACCGAGGATGTGAGTCTTTAAGCGGGGGCTGGCCTCCGGGCATTTCTGTGAGGTCGCCCGGCCGCCCACGCTGCTTTCACTCGGACTTGAGAAGCTGACACGAGGTCACGCAGGTAAGTGAGGGCTGCTTTTCTCCTTCTTGGCTGCGTTCCTCTAGCATCTGTCGTAAACAAAACAGAAGAGAGTCTTTCTAAACCTGGTGCAAACATCTCAGATGCAAGGAAGCCAACATAAAATGTAATTTCAAAGTTCAATTATTGTAACTACATGGCATGAATCACATCTGCTCATTAAACTTAATTCCAAGGAATAATCACAATAGCAAAGAGATGTCAGCAAGTCTCCTGGGAGAAATAAAACACTCGATGAATTCTTGGTTTTAATTGTTTTATGTCATGACGGTGCTCTGGGTCTTTTTGGCCAAGTGTTAATGGACTCAGACTCCACGCTGTTGGAATGGGAGGGCACCCCACGGAAGGCTCCCCACCCACCCTCCGTGTCAGAGCAGGACCTTCAGGGATGACCAAACAGGGGCTGGAGTGTAGGAATTATGTCCTAAGTCAGCCTGTAAGGTCAACCAGCTATTTTCTTTCCCTTCCCCCCATTTATTATTCAATCTACTTGAACCAAGAAAACACAAACAACAGTTCCCTCATTTGCCTCACCTCTGACTCTGGCAACCACCAATCTGTTCTCTGTGTCTCTAGGCTTGCTGGGGTTTTGTTTCCTTTTGTGTTTGGATTCCATATATAAGAGACATCATATGGGACTTGTCTTTCTTATAGCTGAATTGTGTGTGTGTGGGTGAGTACCACAATTTCTTTATCCTTCTGTCCATCACTGGACGCTTCAGTTGCCACGGGGTCTTGACTATGGTAAATAAAGCTGCTGTGAATATGGGGGAGTCGATGTTTCCTCAAGCCAGTGTTTCTGCTTTCCCTGGGTAAGTGACCCAGAAGTGGAATTATTGGATCCTCAGGTAGTTCTATTTCTGATTTTTTGAGGACCCTCCACACTGTTCTCCAGAGTAGCTTCACCAGCTTGCATTCCCACCACCAGTGCACGAGGGCTCCTTTTTCTCCCCATCCTCACCGACACCTCATGTTTTTGAGAAAAGCCATCCCAACAGGCGTGAGGTGATATTTTATCTCACTGTGGTTTTGATTTGCCTGTCCCTAATGATGAGTGATGTTGAGCACATTTTCATGTGGCTGTTGGCCATCTGGATGTTTTCTTTGGAGAAATGTCTACTCAGATCCTCTGCGTGTTATTTAATTGGTTTTTTTTTTTCTGCTATTGAGTTGTATGAATTTATTATATATTTTCGATATTAACTCTTTTTCGGATATATGATCTGAAAACATTTTCTTCTATTCAGTAGACAGATGGCATTTTGTTGATGGTTTTCTTTCTTCCTGAAGAAGCTTTTGTAGTTTGAAGTTGTCCCACTTAGTTATTTTGGTTTGGTTCACGTTAAAAAAAATCACCTCCCAGACCAATGTCCAGGAGCGTGTGTTCTAGGAGTTTTATAGTTTCAGGTCTTACGTTCAATTCTTTAATCCATTTTAAGTTAAATTTTATGGTAGACTAGTTATTTTCCAAACAGAATTTTAAGGTTCAGGAATTTTTTCCCCCCAAATGAAGCCTTATGTGGCACAAGAAAAGACGAGGGCAGAATTGTTCTAATGGCCTGGGAACTGCCTGGCCATCCTCATGACTAGTGTCTTCTGGGTTTAGTAAATCCTGAGAATGTCCTGTTGACATTCCGCCCCAGGCTTGTCTGCAGCATGGGACTCACCCTTTGAATACCATCCCTGGCGTGCTGGTTTCTCTTCCCTTCTCAACCGTGGAAACTCTGAGCAGAATGACTGTCTCTCATGAGACTGTGTCTCAGTTTGTGACCTCAGGAAAAATGAACTTAGCTGTCCCGTCTGCAGGTACTGTTCAAAGTGCTGGAGATACAGATGTGAGAAAAACAACTGTCTCATGCTCACAGAGCCAACATCCTGTGGGGCAAGGGAATGCAGAGGGATAATGATCAGAGAAACAACCATATGACGCATCTTGCGAAGATAGGAGCTGTGGAGAACGTGCAGAGCAAGGGGAGCAGCAGGAGTGGCTGAATCCACTGTTTACACAGGCAGCTGGGGAAGGCACCTCCGATAGAGTGGTGTTTGGCTAGAGACATAAAGAAGTGGAGAAGGAGCCAAGCATATCAGGGAACACAAGTGCAAAGGTCCTGAAGCAGAAGCTTGATGGTGAGTGGGAGGGACAGCAATGAGGCCAGCATGGACCAGAAAGACTGGGTTAGGAGGGGTGGACAGGGAGGTGTCAAGCAGTCAGATTGAGCTGGGCTCTGCAGGCCATCGTAAGGACTTGGGATAGAGCACTGGAGCAAAGGAATAACATAATCTGGTTTGGCGTTTCAAAGGCTCACGCTGGCTTCTCTGTTGAGAATAGGCGACACAAGTTTGAGCTGGGAGCAGGGAGACATCAGGAGGCCCCTGCAGGAATCAGGTGAGTCGTGGCAAATCCATCCCTCCAGCTTCAGAGTTCTCATGACCCATGTTCCACCCTATCTGCAGATCCTCCTGTCCATCCCTTCTCAGTGTGTGGAGTCTGCGTGCCTCATCTCACTGTTACTGTCCTGGCTTTGCTTATCATGCTGTTTTCCGGCGTTTAATGACCTCCCTGCTAAATCACCAGAGCTAGCAGAACAGGGACTTCGGTGACCACACATGACAAGGAATAGTCTTATAGACCTGGTTTAGAAGACACTGAACAAGAGTCCACAGAAAGCAGCAGCAGCAGACCCTGGGGAGAGGGGGATTTTGATTTACAGAGTTACCGCATGATGATATTCACAATTGTCAGTTGTCAACAAAAAATTACAGCATATACAAAGAAAGCATAGCCCACTCATGGGAAAAAATAAATAAACAGAAATTGTCCCCGAGGCAGCCCAGACATTGGATGTACTATTAAAATACATTAAATCAGTCATCTGAAATGTGTTCAAAGGGCTAAAGGAAAATCGTAGACAAAGAGCTAAAGGAAACTAGGAAAATGATGCCTAAATAAATAGAGAATATCAACATACAGAAAGGAAATATGAAAATAAGCCAAACAGAAATTCCAGAGCTGAAAAGACAATATTGAAAATGAGAAACTCACTAGAGGGGTTCAGCATAGATTTAAGGAGGAAGAAGGAAAAAAGACCAATAAATCTGAAGACAGTGCAATTTAGATTATCCACTCTATAGAACAGAAAAGAAAAAGAACGAAGGAGACTGAGCAGATCCTACGAGACACGTGGGACACCATTAAGTGTAGCAGCATAGGCATAATGGGAGTCCCAGGAGAAGAGGAGGGGGAAAGGGGAGGGAGAAAAAATATTTAAAGCTGTAATTGCCCAAACTCCCCCAAAGGATGAAATGCCTGAATCTGGGCATCCAAGAACCTCAGTGAACTCCAAGCAGGTAAACACAAGGAGATCCACACCATGACACACTCATCAGATTTTTCCAAAGATAAAGGCAAAGAAAGAATCCTGAAAGCTGCACGTGAGGGCAGTCTGTCATGTTCATGTATAAGGGATTCTTTGTAGCCAAATTCCCCTCAGTGGGCACAGGGGCTGGAAGGAAGGGTGGTGACAGATTGAAAGGACGGAAAGAAATACAGCTGACCCTTGAACAATGTTCACCCCCCTCCCTGCAGCCAAAGATCCAAATACATCTTTTGACTCCTCCAAAACCTAACTACTAACAGCCTGCTGTTGACAGGAAGCATCACCAATAACATAAACTGTCAGCACGTATTTCTGGTGTCACACGTGTTATATGCTGTATTTTTGCAGTAAAGTAGGCTAGAGAAAAGAAAATGTCATCGAGAAAATCACAAGGAAGAGGAATCACATTTATAGTACTGTCCTGTATTTATCGGAAAAAAACCCACATTCAAGTGGACCCTTTTTGGTCAAATCTGTGTTGTGTGAGGGTCAACTGTAACTGTTAATGATACTATTTTTTTTTTTAAGTAGGCTGCACACCTGGTGTGGAGCCCAGCGTGGGGCTCGAGCTCATGACCCTGACCTCGACAGCTGAGCTGAGCTCAACAGTCGGGCGCTTAACCAACTCGCCACTCAGGAGCTCTGTGAACCGTGACTGTTTATCAAGAATTCTGCATCTGGAAAAAATCTCCAGATTTAGGTCAGCTGGCTCAGTGTGGGGTGGGGAGGACAAGTCAGGGTCCTGTTAGCATTGCTTCTGCCTGCACTGGGGAGCACCGTCACCAGCCAAGAGTGAGCGTGAGGGGTTGGCGTGGGTGTTCAGGGAGAGGGGCGAGTGTGACAACCCCCAGCGCAGTGGAGATCTCTGGACGGGGTCTCTGGCCATCAGTAGGACAAAAAGTGGCATCGCTGGCGTGGCTGTGGAATTTTCTCCCGTTGGGGCAGTGGGGAGGTGTGGATGTAATAACGCCTCACTTTTAACCAGATCTGGGGTGTTTCCAGGCCCATGTGAGTGAGGCAGGCGTGCACGGGAGTTGACCGATCATAGTGACAAACTGGAGATCTAAGTTGGGGTGAGGGGGGGGGACCAGGACTTGGGTCCATGGGTAAGAATCCCCCCCAGTGGCTGACATCTGCTTGGAGCCACAGCACCAGAGGGCATGAGCATGAGTGGTAGCAGGGGACGGCAGTTCTGGTGTTTGAAACTGAGTGGAGGAGGAGCTGCTGTGGCTGGTGACGCTGGGTCTGGGGTATGCTGGGGTATGCTGGGGTGGCAAGGACGAGCTCTTTGAGAAGAGGAAAAGGTACGGAAGGCAGGTGCGGAAGGGGTCTCTTCTGGGGGTAATACGGAGAGGCGGGAGAGGAGGGTGATCCCGGAGCGCTTGGGAGGTGGGAGCAGCCTGGGTACGGCTGTGGAAGGAGAAAGGTGGATGCCAGCCGTGCGTCTCACAAAATCCCACCGAAGCTGCAGACATCAGAGCGGTCCGGGGTCAGCTGGAGCACGCCCGCACGGAAGGACACTGAGACCGGAGGGGGACGTTTCCTCGTGAAAGACTGCAGGGCTAGGGAGGGGCGTCCGCCAGGTCACGGGGGGCAGATGGGAGAGTCTGGGGGTGGGTGATGACGATGTCCCAGCCTTCCTGCGGTCACTCGGGGACTCCTGTGCCTGTCCTAGGTGTCCCGGTCCTTGCTCTGGGAGCGCCCGCCTCCAGGACGCTGAGAAGTAGCTCCGGAGTGAGGTGAATGGTGGGACGCCGGGTCAGAAGACCCCGCTGACGGGTCTGATGGTGACGTCTCCTGCTTCGGCTGCCCTTGGGCGCCCCAGCTCCCCAGCAGGCCTGGCTGGCCGAGCTTGTCCCTGCTGGACCATGGAGCCCTGTCTCGATCCTGGGTGGTCAGCGATGTGGGACACGTGCGTGCGGACCGAGGGAGCAGATGCGGGGCGGCAGCGCACGGAGGCGGAGGTGAAGGGTGACTTGTCACAGACGGCAGGCGGTTCTGTTCCAGATGTGGCCTTGCCCCGCCTGGCCTTTTGGTTGGAATCAGCCGCTAGTCTCCGTGATGGTCCAGTTCATTTGCCTTCCGACGTGGCCAGGACTTTGGTCAAAGATAAACAGATTCTGCTTCGGGGGGACGTGCTTGAATGGGGCGGCGGAGCGCGGTTCTCTTGTGTTTGGCGCCCGCCGAAATGTCAGGTCGACTTTTTTCAGAAAGCGGAGATGACATCACAGCCTCCTGAAACACTGTTATTTATGATTTCCAAGGGATCCATGGCATTTTTTTTCTTTATTAAGTGAGAGAAGAGCTTTTTCATTATGATACAAATCTGGACTGAGGGGGAGAAGCATCTCTCATCCCCTTGAAAGCGGAAAAGGCAAACGGGCTACGGAAGCCGCAGAGGTAGAAGGGGGCACCCGCCGCCCGCCTGCTGGGTGTGGACCCCCATCGCACCAGTGCCCCGGACTTCTCGGTGCAGACCTGGGTTGCACCAGCGCCCGGGAGAACAGGGCAGCTGCCCGCCCGCCCCTCCCCTCCCGGTCAGCAGGGCTTGGGGTCCCTGCAGGGCTGTAGCCCCGTCACGAGCCCAGGGCCCCTCGACCTGCAGACAGCTCTGCTCTTAGGTCCTGGGCTCCCTTGCAGTTTGTATATAGACGGAATTTGGCAGAAGGAAATCACGTAAAACCACATTATCCAGCCCTGCACGACCCTGGTCATTCTTCACTCTTGGAACCTGTATGGAGCTTTTCACAGTAGTTAATGGTTTAAATTTTACTGCCTTGTCTGTGGTCATGATGGTGACTGTCTCGCAGGAGATCGGCCGGCACACGGACAGAGAAGGGTCCCAGACACTGTCTCTCTGTGGTCTCTGCAGCTGTGGCGGGCAGGGGGGTCTCTGGTCAAGCAGAAAAACGGAGGCCGGGTGGGTGGTTTGGTCTCTCGCTGCTGTCATGTGACCCTTCCTCCATCCCTCCCTGGGCTCTGCTCCATCCAGGGTGCGTGTGCTGTGGGGCTGGAGACACAGGCAGTCGTGCCCCCGACGTGCTGTGGTGAATGGCTTCCCCAGGGATGGCCCATTCCACGGCCATAGGGCACCATAGCGTGGGGCCGTCCAAGTCCATGAGAGTAACACGGATTGCCCAAACTGGAGACAGCGATACCAGGAAAGAACTGTGTAGATGAGGACCGTCCGAGAGCTTCCTTACCCTCCGCAGGTCTCGGTTTGTCCCCTTGTAGCCGAGGCGGGACCTTGTATGTGCGCGGGTCCTGCCCACTAGGGGCCAGCTCCGATGCCTGAGAGAGCGGGGGCGCATGAGGAAGTCGTCCGGTCTTCTCGGCTCGAATGTTCCATACTGTGGTGGGGAGACGCACAGCCCTGGGCTTGAAGGTGGACCCTTTCTTCTCCTGCTGTGGGGGGGGGGGGTCCCACCCCCCTGCCTAGTCAGTGTCCTTGTGAAACACGGACATGTTTCTTTTTGCTTTCTGGAACTGTCTTATGCCGAATGCTCTAGGGATGCGGGATTCTATTTTTCTGGAAATGAGTTTGGGTTGCCGAATGGTTGGCAGAGGAAGAAATGTTGTTGTTTTTTATTCTTTTACTCTCTTCTCAAAGTAAGGAACCGATCACTGGTAGCCCTAATTTAAAACAGCATTAAACACAAAGTGTGTGTTACCTTGCCTTTCAGTTTGGGGCTTGGAAACTGTGCACAGTGAGAAACGCCCCCGCCCAGGGCTCAGCAAACGCTCCTGGAAAGCACCAGATGGTATGTCCTACACCCCACAGGTGTCAACGATTTGACTGTGACATGTCACTCGTCCTTCAGGCTCTGCGTCTTCCTGAGGTCACCCAGGGAGCGCATGTAGATGGGATGCGGGAGAACCACACGTGGGACCTTGGGCGCTCCGACATTAAGGAATCAGGAGGAAAGCAGCAACGGACAGGAGAGGAAGGGAAGGAGGATCCCGGGAGCCGGCAGCGAGCCAAGGATGAGCAGAGCCAGGAGGCGCAGTGAGAGTGTCCAGGAGGAGGTGTTGGCCAAGGGAGTCAGGCGGTGCCAGCAGATGAAGCCAGATGACGACGGGGATTTGGCACTGGGTTGGCAACCTGTCTGATGACCAGCACAGCCCTTGTGAATGCAGGTGCACCAGTCCCCAAATAAGCAAAATCAAACGGAAGACAAGAGTATCCAGCAAATGTCATGGTGATGTTGGGTTTCTCCCAGGGAGGCAAGGGGCGAGAACAGAGGGGGAATCGTTCCGCCATCCACTTCTGCATCCGTCATGGAATGCCTGAATGTCCTTGAGCCACTGCGACGGCAGGTCGGATCTGTTTTATCGTCCATGTCGTTAACTCCCATCACCGGCTGGATGAAATGTCCAATGCATGCTGCCCGTCCTCTCCTGTGTGCCCTGTGGGGGTGTTTCTCACGCCCCTGCCCCATGTGCACCCTGTGAAGCAGCCATATGGCCTTCCTTGGCGTTCTCTGACCAGCTGCACGAGGTCAGGCCCCTACCTCCAGACATATGCTTGTGGGTGAGATGGTTGTTCTCAAGGGTTACCGAATTCCCTTCCATTCCCAGCCTCCTTGGAGAGATTGGAAGGATGATCCTGTCCCCCTCTTATTTTTAAGACATCACAAATAAGATTTTTGGTTTGTCACCATTAAATGTCTGAATTTTAGGTAGATTCTTGGACTGGTGGCTCATATCCATCGGCTCGTTCGGCTGCACTGGTCTCATCCCCAGGAGCTTTTCCAGACCTGTTACCTTCACCATGAAGCTCCAAGAGCTCTCCCAGTCTGAACCTGGGCTTCTTCAGCATTTTTGCTTTTCTAACAAAGACATCATGGGGTGGATGAGAAGCGTTTTCTATGTGTTTTCCAGTGCTGTCTGGAATCAATTTACTGACTGCTTCTTTCAAGCCATTGGTTCACAGCTCTCAGGTCATGATTTCCATCATCTTTTTCCAAATCTGGTGGACCTGCTGGTGCTGAGCGTAAGAGGTCTTCTGAATCTGATAGTTGCATTGTTTTAGTAGAACCAACACAAAATAGAGGAAACAAGTAAGCACTGGTAGTGCTGACATCGACAGGAGCTGCAGTCTTGGTCGTCATAATACCCTCCAGTCCCATCCATGTCGTTGCCAATGGCACGAGCTCATCTTTTTACATAGCTGCATAATAGTCCTCTGTGTGTGTGTGTGTGTGCGTGTGTGCGTGCGTGTGCACGTGTACCACATCTTATTGTGCCACATCTTGGCTATTGTAAATAACAGTGCAATGAACAGGGGTGCACATATCTTTTCAAATATTTACTCAAAGAAAACAAGAACATGAATATGTGCATATCCTTAATTCCCTACATTGGCTCTGGCTCCACACACCTGCAGCTGTTGGCCGTGTTGGCCGCTGTTGTGTTCGCAGGAGCGAGCCGGGGTCCCCTCCCAGCGCTGGCTTCGGCCGGCTCACTGTCTTCAACCCCTTTGCGTCTGCCCCATCCTGGGGCGTTGGTCATTTCCCCCAAGTTGATCAGACGCTGAATTTCTTCGTCTCAAAGACTTTCAGTGTCTTGTGAAGTCAGTCTATTTCATCCTGACGAGACTACGAGTTCCTTGGCAGCCGTGCCGTGGTTTGCACAATGCTCGTCTCTCCCACCGGTATAGTTTGCTTCGGCATCTGACACGTGCTCAGTACATTAACTTCACGAGCGTCCAGCCTCTCCACAGTCAGGTCCACCCTGAGCATGAGCTTCTGTATCTTGGTCCTTGACCCAGGAAGGACCAGAGTGGCTCCTCGCCACACCCGGTGCCGGGTGTCCTCACCCCGTGCACTGACTTGGGAAGCCACAGGGATTCCCAAGTACACTCAGAGAGGAGTCTGATTTTCCAAGTGGATCGAGGTAGAGGGAGCGGAGAGGAGCCCCGGGAGGGAGGTCGGAAGCCGCCGCGGTGAGCCGGCGCCGCTGGAAGAGGCGGGAGGGCTGGGGGGCACCTCGGTGGGTCTGGAAGCGGCAGGGGGTGCAGAGGGTGGGCGTTGCGGTAGCTGTGGAGAGATGGGGCAGCTCTGGGAGCCACAGTCTGGCGGGCGAGGCTCAGCAGGAGGCTGGGACCGACCAGGGGCCTGGGGCCACCACGCAGCACAGACGCGGAGCCGTGAGCAGCTCCCGAC
The DNA here is from genome assembly GCA_020311275.1 of Eira barbara. NCBI lineage: Eukaryota > Metazoa > Chordata > Mammalia > Carnivora > Mustelidae > Eira > Eira barbara. The sequence continues at coordinate 12,678,644 of JAHRIG010000463.1, read as the reverse complement.
ACCGGCCACCTGGGTCTTCTCTCTTCTTCCCTTGATCTGACCACATGGCGACAGGAGCACTTCATGGTCTCGGTGAACCGTGTCCACGATCTGCCTACATCGCTCCGACCGACTTTCCAGAGTCTCCGAGACAACTCAGGGAAAATTAGGCCATGAAACCGATGGACAAGATTTTGAATGCCTGGCTTTCCTTTCGTAAGACATAATGAGCCACAATTAGATAAAAATGTCATTTTACATCTTGGTCCCTGCTGGAGCCACTAATTATATTTTTTCCTGCGGATTTGTCTTCATTTGTACAAAAGAAAGGCAGCCGGGGGCTCGGCTTGGGAGGAAAGGTAATACACGCAGAGGAAAGCAGGCACTCGAGGCCAGCTGTTACGAATTTGGAGCTCTGGAGTGTGGGAACAAGCCTGGGCCATGCCAGCAGCCTTGGATCTCTACCCTCCGCGGCCGAGGCCAGTGTAGATGCGCTCCCCAGATCCCACCGAAGCTCCAGCAGCCCCTTCCCAGATGTGCCTTTAATGGAGAACGTTTATCCAAAAGGAGTTGATGCTTTTTAAGTGAAGAGAGAACAGCGGTAGCTGAAAATGGGAAGGATTAGCGGGAACGTTAAAAACGGAAAAATAAATCAAAGTTAAGTTCACGATGTGATCAAAGTGTAAAAATGTTCCAAACCTTTCGTGCGGGGCTTCCAGGTTAGCGGAGGCCAGGCCAAGGGCCACAACCCGCAGATGCCACCGCGTGGGACGACCCAGCCTCCACGCGGGACGCTCCCCCGGGCCCTTCCCGTGTTTGTGAACACTGCGGGGTGGCCTCAAACCCAAACTGAGGTCCCCAAGGGACAGGGACGCCCCTGACCCTCTGGGGCAGGTCCCACAAGCACGGGAGGGTGCTGGGCCCCGGCCGTTCACGGGGGAGGAAGCGCGGTGTTTCCCGCGTGGATCTGGAGAGGTGAAGTAGCCACCAGTGGGGCTCCCAGGAGGCCCCAAGAGACGCGGGAGCTCCAGCTTCAGCAGTTTCTTGGCTCTGAGACCCCAAGCCAGCCGAACCTCAGTTTGCTCATCTGCGAAGCGGGTGAGCAGGACCCAGCAGGTGCCCACGGTGGTCTTGCCTCTGTCAGCCCCTGTGCCGACCGTGTCCTCGGTGCCAGGCGTGCTCCTTGGATGACGGTGCCTGACAGGCCCCTTGCTAGTCTCGTGGGGTTCAGACCCCCAGCGGCCCGGGGAGAGCAGGAAATGCCCATGGAAATGAGGGGCTGCGTCAGATATGCTCAGAGACGACTCAGGAGAGGGAGTCAGACGCGCACCAAACACGTGGGACAGAGCATTGTTAGTAGAGGGCGATGGACTGGGACCCGCAGGACCGCCGGGCAGGCTTGGCAGGGGTTCCTGCCCCTCGGCTGCCACCCGATCCCCCGGGGGTCTCGCGGAAACCCCGAGCGCCGGGCCCTGGACATCCTGATTCCGCAGGTCTGTGCCCGGGGCTCTGCATTTCTAATTAGGTTCCCTGGTGGGGTTGCTGGTGCTGACGTGGCAGGTCTGGGCTCCACATTTTGAGACACGTGGCATCACAGGGACAGAGAGAAGGATGGCGAGGCCGAGTCAGAGCTGGTGGACGGGGTGGGGGGCCCGCAGGGACGGGCTGGGGCAGTAAAAACAGGAGTGGACTGAAGGACGTGCAGAGCGGGTGCTCTGCGGGGGAGGGTGGTCCGCGGTCCCTAGTGTGGGGGGCAGACGGGTGGGGTGGCCGCAGAGCCCCGCAGGCGCCACGGGCAGCTTGGACTCTCGGGCTCTGTGGAGACAGACGTGTCAAGTTACAGTCGGAGGCAGAGACATGGGACGGGACCGGGGAGGTGAGGGCGAGAAAGGCCAGGCCCGAGGGCCCGAGTCCCCTCCTGTCCGTCTAGGCTGTGGCTCAGACGAGCTGACCAGTGGGGAGAGACACTGGCCAAGCGCAGCTGGTGGCAGTTAGGGGCCTGGCACCGCGCTTGCTTCCCCGACACCCTCCCCAGCCTGCAGGGTGGCGAGTTAGTCCCGAACCCTTCAGACCCCGCCCTTTTCTGTGGTCGCCCAACACCCCAGAACGTTCTGCCGGAAATCGGTACTCTGTGGGTGCCTGTCACGCCCGCCTTTGGAGGTCCCCACGGGCTCACTGAGGAAGGTCGGGACCTGGAGCAAAGTGACCCTGTCTACGACCCCAACACTGCCCTTCCCTCCGAACCTTCTCCTTGGAGCCCGCGGACGCCATCCTCTCCACGCCCCGTGTCTCCCGTTCTTGTCGGACGAGGGAGATGGTCCTGTTCACAGATTTGCAGCTGCTCGAGGACCACACGGCTCAGCGTGTGGAGGGTTTGTCGATCTAAAGGTCCACGTGGAAACAGGTTGTTGTAATGGTGCTTCTGTTCTGAGGTGGCAAAAGAGCTCGAGGCAGGAAATCCTCGCCGGTGGGAGACGCTGCCATGGGCCCGCAGGTGCTCGGGCCAGCTCAGGCGCCCTGGGCTCTGGGCCAGCCCGCATGTCTGCGGACCCTCCGCGCTCCTGCCCTGGCAGCGAGTAGCCTCCCTTGGGGAGGGTAGAACAAGGCTGTCCTGGATTTCCCATTCCTATGGCCTCCCCAGGATACTTCCCTAGACCTGTGGGAGGTCACTGAGGTCACTGTCAAGGTGAGGGAGACTGTGGTAGTGATAGGGTGTTGGCACGGCAGGAAGGACCTGAGTGAGGACGGCAGGCGTGGGAAAGGGTGTGTGCCGTTTTCACGGGTCCCGCTGCTGGAATTCCGGATACAGACCAGCCGACTTGGCAAGCAGTTTGAGAGTCGGATTTTGTAAGGAAAATGCAGTTGCGTGTGGGACCTGGAGTTGAGAAAGGAAGGAACAGTCAACGCCGTAATTCCGTTTCTGGTGGAGGAAGACGTCTAGATGGACATGTGCCCCGGACGCTGCCCTGCCCGTGGCTGCCTGAAACTCCTGCCCCTGGGCTGACCCTTCTCGGGGTCCGTTTTGGTCACGCCCCGTGCTGAGAGTTCCTGCCTGCCCGTGGGGCGGCCGTGCGGAGCCCCATCTTACTGTTTGTGATCCGAGCACCGACCCCGTGAGCCAGGAGCTGGAGCTGGAGCCCTCCTCCTTCCGTAGCCCAGCACGTGGGGGCTGAGAGGGGAGGAGTACCTAGTTCTCCCCGGCTCAGACCCCTGGGCTCCCTGGCGGGATGGGCTGGAGAATCCACCCGGAGACAAGTCTCTACAGACGAGCACGTGTCCACACGAGCCCCTCAGACGTGGAGTCAGCATCTCAGAGGGGGTGTGCCCGCGTCCCTGCCTCTCCCTGCATCCAGTCTGGTGGTCCTTGGGACACGCCAGGGCCCAGGAGAGCCCTGCAGCCTGCGGGTGGCGGGGGAGGCTCCAAGCGAAGCCTCTTGTCACTCTCCGTGCGCGGCCAGCTCTGTCCTCTGCTTTCGTGCCTGTGGAGATGCTGTCGGGGGGCTCCGGCCGAGCTGGTAACTCCGCTCCGATCACTACCTGACTCCTGCTGCTTCTTGGCTGCCACGTTCCCATACAAATGGGGGCCGCGTTTGGGTTGTGCTGTGAGCCCGGCGTGGCGAGACGTTGCAGAATTAGGTCGACGTGTTTTCTGTTCCGTCTGAGATTCGTGCCTGTTCCCAGGGGGTGGGTTTCCGCAGGGGTCCTGAGTCGCGCTCCCCGGGGGCTGAGCTCCGAGCCTGGGACGACGGCCCTTCCACCTCCGTCCCCTCCTTGCCTGGTGGCTCCGTGGCTCCCGGCGTCCATCCTGCTCGTCTGCTCTGTGTTGGCCTCGTTGGCCCAAAGCCCTCCATCTGGCCTCTGACCGGGTCCAGACAGTGTGCGCAGGGGAGCCGAGGACGTAACGTGGGGTTTTCGTCAGGGTCCGCTGCCGTGATAACCCATCTGTCCAGAGCAGCCGAGACAGCACGTGTGGTTTCGAGATACTGTCTTTCATTTACCCCCAAATCTGGGGACTCACTGGCCCCTCTCCACTTCTGTGAGTTAAAATTGCATTAAAGCATTGAGAAATTAAATTACAAATGAAAACCCTTAGTGCACACTAGGAAAAATGAAGGAAGACGGAAAACGCAGAGACACGAGGGTCCCTGGCAGTTCTCTCCCCAGGAGGAGGCGCCGGGGAAGGGCTGGCCCCGCCCTACCAGCCCCTCATGGAGCGGTGCCCTCTACGTCCTTTAGGGGTTAGGCACTTTCTCGTTTAATGTGATTTTATTTCTTTAATGAAAATACTTCACACGTGCACAGAGGGGAGGAAACCCAAATGTCTGTGGCCCTCCCCGCGTCTGACTGCTGTTAACGGGTCCTCTGTACCTGTTGCCCGTCCCCGCACAGCCCGTCCCGCGTGCCCCATCCCCACCATCTGCGTGGGAGAACCGGCCCAGCTCGTTCAGATTTCCACACAAGGACCACTCAAATATCCCCTTCAGAACTATGAATTCAGGGCACTGCCCAAACGAACCCAGACTACTCTGGAGAAATTTTGTTGTAGAATCAAAAGGCAGTGGACTTTGATCCCCCTGGGAAGTGTGACCCTAATAAAACACGGTGTCCTAATGTCTCCTCTCCAGCACTGATCCTGGATTCCCAACCCCGGTCCCCAGACCTCGGACTCGCCCCGGTGAGGGAGGGAGTCAGGCTAGGCCAGTACTCTGGGTGGGCAGGGAGCTCTGGGTCCCTGGCTCTGGGTCACCTCGGGCAGGCTCCTGGGGCTTATCCTTACTTAAGTGGGAGGTGGCCCCGTGAGTATGGGCAGCGGGACAGAGATACCCACGTCTGTAAGACGAGGAGGAGGTTTGCACGGTGGGTGTTGAGGGACCCAAGGTGGCACTCCCAGTGACCTCCAGCGGGTGGGTTTGTCATCCCAGATCCCGGGGACAGACCAGCTGTTCCATGGGCCACCTCTGCATTTTGGAGCAAAACCACCGGCGACACCTCAGCTCCCCCAGCGGCAACACAAAGACACCAGACCTGTCACCTTAACCGTTAAATATTCTCACCTTGAGACAGATGCCCTGGGTGGCCATTGTGACCACAGAGCGTGAGGTGGGACGAGCAGGTTCTCGAGGTGCTTCAGTCCCTCACCCTCACTCCCAGGGCAGGAAGGACAGAGGCAGGTGTCATCGCCGTCTCCCCGCCGGGCAGCCTGTCGGCCGAGTCTGAATGGCAGGCTCCCCCTGCTGTTCCCGGACCCCGCAGAGGAGAACCCGGAGGGCATGTCCTTACCTGCTGTCCTCACTCGTCCTCACGGCACATCCTGACCCGTTTCAGAAAGTTCAGAGCAGCTGAGTCGTGGGCCCTAGCTCCCCGGAGACCTCGGGCTCCTAGGACGACAGAGCCCGTGCCTTTAACCCTTTATTATTGTTGTGAACACAACATGTTCTCCTTAAATTATAATTTTAAACCATATTTCCTCCTGCTTTAGAGTCGTATTTACAGCTGTGACAGATTCCCTTCTCTGCCACAACTGTTTGAAGGAGGACACGGAACGCCCTTCATGGAGCCCCACCGCCAAAATAGGGTTTCCATGGATTTGGAGAATGAATGCGCCCCTTAATTTGGCTCCTATGGGGAGCATAAGCACTGTCTTCCTTGGCGCGGCGAGCTGGTTTCTTGGAATTGTGTTTCGAGTCACGCTCGGCGGCCGGCTCGTGCGGATATGATCTCCCCAAGGAGTCTTCTTAAAGTTGCATTTGTGCAGCAACCCTACAAGGACGAACTCAGGGCTTCAAAGACTGGAAGACGTGTCATGGGGCCCACTTGGTGACACGTAATGAGCTTGATGAGGTGACAGGCCATCTGGGCGGTAGGGCCACAGAGACGCTCGGGGACGTGCGCACCGGGAAGAAGCAGTTTTCATTTGTGCGGCTCTAATGAGTTCGCGGGGAATTAAGCTCGAGTGCACGAGATTCTTCCGGGAGAGCTTTCCCTGTGTCACGCACACGGGCCCCGGGGGGTGCATCCAGACGGGACTCCGCAGGTCGTCCACACGAAAACCCAGAGAAGGCAGGGGGCTCGGGGTGCGCCCCGTGGAATCGGTGAGCTGGCCGGGCCCCCACACCCTGCACCCTTCTCTTCCCCAACACCCTACAATCCCCTTCTCTCTACCAAAGTGCCTGCTCAGATTTGGAAAATAACGGGCAAGTGCCTCCCATCTTTGAGCCCTGCTTCCCCAGGACGGTGGTGACCGGACCTCTGCCTTGAGAAGAAAGGCGGGAGGTGAGGTGTTTCCAAGACGGGTGGCCTGAACGCAAGGAAATCACAGGCGGCAGAGCGAGGGGGTCACGCCGAGATTGGTGCAGAGTGAATCCGAGCACGGGACGCATAACAGTGGAGGGCAAGAAACACAGCCCAGCACTACAGTTGAAACCAACTTTCAAAATACTTCTTGAGCACAGAAAGGATGTAACAGTGGCCCCAAAGTCTGGATTATACTCATAAATCTTGAAATTCCGGACTTGGAGAAAGAATCTCAATTTTTGGCATGAGACAGAGAGGCTATGATGGCTGCGGCTTACTTTTTCTTTTCTTTTTTTTTTTTTTTAATTTATTTATTTGACAGAGAGACATGACAAGTAGGCAGAGAGGCAGGCAGAGAGAGAGGAGGAAGCAGGCTCCCCGCTGAGCAGAGAGCCCGATGCGGGGCTCGATCCCAGGACCCTGAGATCATGACCTGAGTGGAAGGCAGAGGCTTTAACCCGCTGAGCCCCCCAGCGCCCTGGTTTGCCGTTTCTTGTGGAAGAGGAAGGGTATTTTCCTTTGCATCTCGTCCCGAAGGCGGAGCGTCGAATCAGACAAACACAGCTCCAAACTGTTTAACACATTAAAGCTGTTTGCTGGTAGAAAACACGAAGCTTATTTGATCTTGGAGTCTACTGAGAAGTAAATGAGCAAAAAGAGAACGGATGCGGGGTGGGGGAAATGTGGTCGGTCCCGGTGGGGGAGGGGCAGAGGGTCCCCCAGAGGCTGAGGCCCCCGGTGGACCTTGTCGTTCAGACCGGCAGCTCGACCTGCTACTGAAAGCAGGACTCTGAACCCCAGCCCTAGGTGGGAATGCCCGCTTGTGTCTCTGTCTGTCGGTCTCTGCTACATGCGCTTCGAGGTTCCGTTTCCAGGTGCATGGTTGTGAGGAAGTGTGACATTTTCTGATGGACTTAGGTTTCATTACTAAAAATGCCCTTCGGTGTTTCCAGCCAACTTGAGAGCTGCTGAAACATGGGTTTTTCATTGTTCCCACTGCCAGAAAGAAGTGACAAATATGTGATGTGACAGAGGTGTGAGCTAACGCCCGGGGCCGTCCCGCGGCGGTCCCTCCGTGTATCACACTGATGCATGGCGCACGGCACACATGCACGGTGTCCTGGGCCACCCAGCACCCCTCATCCGTGGTTTTTAAACTGATACTGTAGGTGCTGTATTGTAGCAATGATGGCATCAGATTTTACCCCCCTTCTTATTTGTTCTTGTTGCTGTTTACTTGTGTTGTGACATCCCTGGACGAATTCTGTGAATTTTATATTCCCTGCAGTGCGGGTTCCCTGAATTCTTTTGTGGTTTTTTAGAAAGTTTCTTATATTTTTTTAATGTTAAAATGAACTTTCTACATGGGCTATCCCTTCATTGAACATTTTCCCTTTAATGAGATAAACCAGAGCATTCTAATTAAACTGGGCAGATTGACCATACCTGCTTACTGCTTTCACCTCTTGGAACTAAAATGGTACTAAAAGAATAAAAAAGGTATTCCTTAGGGCACCTGGGTGGCTTAGTTGGTTAAGCGTCTGCCTTCAGCTCAGGTCATGATCCCAGGGTCCTGGGATCGAGCCCCATGAGGCTTCCTGCTCAGTGGGGAGTTTGCTTCTCCCTCTGCCTCCGCTCCCTGTTTGTGCTCTGTCTCAAATAAATAAATAAAATCTTTTAAAAAAATGAAATGAACTTCCTGGGGGTGAGACCAGGGTCGATATAATTTAGCTGTGAGCTGCGATGGTCAGACACTTGCCAGTGTGTCTTCCCCTCTTTGCCACGGGGGTCTGGATGGGAAGCACTGCCTTCAGGCTTCACAGATTTCACACGCAGGCTTGGGTTCATCTGCTGCTGCGGGAGGCTCTCACTTCAGCCGGAGGGGGAGGGACCGGAGTCTTCCGATTTTCCGGGTCGTGCACGGAGCCTAGACTCCCGGGGAATACATTGGAGCTTCTCGAAGCTCCCTGTGATCTTCCACTTTTAAACTCCCAGCCACACTCTTGTTTGCCCTGACTTGTATCATGCATGTCCTTGGGCAGCTGGGTGCAGCCAGCAGAATGGCGTGGGCGGTGGGGGGTTCCTTCGGGCAGACCCCCGCCCTGCCGAACGGAGCATCACATCATCTGTGTCCGGTCATCATGCTCCAAGAATATCAACTTTTCCAGGGAGCCACAAGTGCAGACACAACATTGTCTGTGTCTGGGGATGGGGCTTTCACGAAGCCTGCCGTGCCTGTGCTCCCTCGCCCCGGCTCCCCGTCCCCGACCCTGGGTCTGTCACGCTGAGGATACATAGCCTCCCCGGTGGGCGATTTCTGCCTTGTCCTGGGTACTGTTTCACCGGTGCTCTGAGATGGTCAACGGTGTTCATTCCCCCATACGTGTGTAGCTTCTGGGGAAGAGCGGGGGTGCCGACGTCCTCCCCTCGCCATTCTGGAAGTCCGGCATGAGATGCATCACTCTATTACGGGAAACATTCGGTAATGTTTAAAGGGTCTGTTCACAAATCACAGGAAGGTTTTCCTCGCTCCGTGTCGCTGAGCTGATGGTGGCTGGTCGTCATGAACCGAGATGGTTTGTGTGTCCGGGCGCTCAGGGCGGGGGCAGGGACGGGCTTTCCTGGGTATTTCTGTCTTTAAACTTTTTATGTTCCTAGTTGTTAATTTTACTAGCATTCGTTGAGCAGTGTGGAGCTGACAAATGTGCTTAAAAAAAAAAAAAAAATCCAGTCCTTGCCCTTAAAAGGCAAAGTTCTGAGGTTAAAGAAAAAAAAATTAAACTAACCGTTGACAAAGGAATTAGAATATGCTTGACTAATGCAACTTTTAAGCTTTCTGTATAGCAAATCGGAACCTTGAAGTTATTTTCTAAGACTGGGAACGTGGAACTTCATTATAAATAAAAGGTTATTCTTATAGAAATTATGAACACATGCGTCCAGAATTTTAGTGCCCAGACAACCGCGTATGACACGGCTCCTGTGTGTTCAGAAAATGTGAACTGTGCCAGCATTTTAAGTTTGTCCCCCACACGGAAGACTTCTGACTTCAACCGCACTCTCTCTCCCCAGAAGTAGGTGCCGTTCAGTCTTTCGGTCACTTCAAACGCACCCGTCAGAGTCCGTCTCAGTAGTCCTCCCGTGCGCTCGCATGCGCCTTCCTGACAAGGGAAGGACGAGTGAGAGAACACGCTCGGGGCTGCTCAGCTTCCCATCCTGCTGTGGAGACACAGGACGTTCCGGCAGGAAAGTCAAGGCAGTGTGGAAGGGACGGTGAGCTGTTTATACCACCTGCCTGCCTGCTTGGTGACGGAACAGCGTGGCCTGCCTGGTTCTCAGCCGGAAAGGAAAGCCGTCTCCATGAGTCAGAGAGGCCTGAGGATGTCCACTGCGTCTGGAGCGGGCGAGTGCTCCCACCTGGCGTGGGTGAGTGCTCCCTCACCATCCGGAGCGGGCGAGCACCCCCATCAGGCGGGGCAGCGGCCTCTTCTCCCACAGAGCCGCGGCTCGTGGTGACTCGGGGCTCAGAATCCCTCCACGCTCCTAAAAATTGCTGAGGACACAGAGAGTTTGGTTTTCCTGGATTATGTCTGCTGATCTGTACCAGCACAGAAATCAGCGCCGAGGTCTTAAATTATTAATTAAGGGAAACAATGCACCCTTTACGTGTACATACATAATATAGTCTTAATAAAAGTGCATTTTCTAAAGAAGGGATGACAGACACGTCTTGTGTTCTCTGCCGATCTCTTTAATGTCTGGCTCCAAAGAAGACAGACCCTCACACCTGCGCCTGCGTTCAGGCTTCTGAGACGTTTCGCGTCAGGGAGGCTGCAGGAACCCCCACTGTACCCGCCCCCCCCAAGAGGACAGGACTGGGAAAGGAAAAGCCTGGCTCACTGTTACCGTGACGACGGCCCAACACCCTGCACTCCTAGCAGCCTCCCTGAGCATCCCTGGGGAGCACAGCCCCGTGGGACCAGGGGACCTAGTGTCTGCTTCTTCACCACTCTGTGCCCATGACTCTGGGTAAAGAGTCATCATACTCTTACAGCGGACGTCCTGGATCCTCACGAGGACGGGCTGCTTCTCTCTCAAGTGATGTGCCGAGTGCCGCGTGTTTCCCTTCTGTCGCCTGGAAATGGCTCCCCCGTTCAGGGAAGGCGCGGATTTGTGTCACTGGTAGAGCTGGGTCAGCCCATATGGGTCCGCCAGAAGAGAGCAAAATGACAATTCTTTGGGACAAAAGTGATTTTACACCTTGGGCAGCAGTAAAACCTGTGTTGATCGTATGTCCAGAAGGTTCTCTGAGGCGGGACCGTACTGTCTGCACACCCCGTACGGCTCTTCCCACTGGCCTTTGTGGACAAGTCAGACTCGAGTTAATGAAAATTAGTGCAACGATTTCATGTCACAGACATTTTCTAAACCTTTCTTGGAGAATCAGTATCAGCGATAGATCACGTTATGGGTCAGATTAGTAAAATCCTGTATTTTAGAAAGTAGTGTGGGTACGATTAGCAATTAGTTCCTGGTCACGACTTTGTTAACACTGCTTTGGATACAGCTTGGCTCTGCTTGGGCAGCAAGACCTCTGAGTGCCCCAGTGTCCCCGTCACCCTGGTCCCCCACAGAGCAGCCCACGGGAGTCCCCGTCACCCTGCCCTGAGTCCACCTGTGTCACTGAAAACCAGGCAGTGACTGTGGGCCCCGTCCCCCAACAGGAGTCCCGGCGGGTGGGGCGTGTGAGTTGATAACCACCCTTCTGTTGTGAGACTGTCATTTTGCCTAATTGTGGATCCCTGGGGTCTGTGGACATTTATGTCACCTGTGGACATGCCTGGGGAAGCTCAGGGGAGAGAAGTCTCACATGACCCAAGTCTCACATGAAGCCCCAAGTCTCACATGACCAAACCAATGGAATGATCAGCCACGAGGATAGCTCGTTTATTTGCAATTTTAGGAAACAATATTCAGCTTTCAAAGAATCTGTATTTGAGCACTGGTGACGCCCAGTCTGTGGCTTCTTAATTCCCAACATTCCTGAAAAGAGGGCCGACGTTCCTTCCCTCTCCAACTTGACTCCGGCTCCGGCTCTGGCTCCGGCTCCGGCTCCGGCTCCCCTTCTGCCTCCTTCTTCCTCTTTCTTCTTCTTCTTCCTTTTTTTTTTCATTTTTTTGCAAATTATGTGATAAAGAAACTAGATCCTTTCTTTGTTCTGTAGATTTTCCCATGCTGGGTCTGCGGACTGTGTCTGGTGTAACTGGATGTGCTCCTTTTGTCCCCTGTATCTCTGGCACGGCCGTGGTCAACCACAGAAGCTTTGTCTGATTCAAGTTCGCTTTTGTGGGACAGTCTTGTGACGTGGTCTCGGGGCACCCGTGAGGTGGTTATGGAGTGAGCGCTGTGGGCAGTCGGCACGTCCGTCTTTCATTTCGGAAGAGAGCGAGATGGTGACACTTTCCATCTTTGTTCCCATTTCTTTCCTTTTTTTCCTTTTCTTTTCTTTTTTCCTTCCTTCCTTCCTTCTTTCATTCCTTCCTCCTCTTTCTTTCTTTCTTTCTTTCTAAAGATTGTATTTATTTATTTGACAGAGACAGACACAGTGAGGAGGGAACACAAGCAGGGGGAGTGGGAGAGGGAGGGAAGCAGGCTCCCCACTGAGCCGGGAACCCGATGGGGGGCTCGATCCCAGGACCCCGGGATCATGACCTGAGCCACCCAGGCGCCCCTCCTTTTTCTTTCTTAGCTGAAATTTTCTGAACATTATCTTACTGACATTGATTTCATTACCCTGAGATAAGTTCATCCAGGTAAAGCAAGACACATTGCTGGTTTTCCCTGAATGTTTTAATTTTTAAATAATGAGTTGGCTGTTTCATGTCATCCAAAGCTGACCAGTGAAGGTTTTGCTTTCAAAACAACATTCAGATTGCCCGGGTTTAAACATAGTCAATATATTTCCATCCATTTCAGTTTTTTTTTTCCTTGTTGGTGGTCAAGTTGTGTCAACGTTGGCAATAGGAGTTTCCTGAGTCTTCCCTACAGGACGTCGCTGTAACTCTACAAACGTAGCTCAGCGACAAGGAAACTCCCTTTGAACCAGGAAAGTACCTGCTTGGCCTGAAACACTGACCCGAGAATTCACACTCGGAGAACGCCTTCTCCTTGAGTGCATGTAGAACTCCCCAGGACGGACGGACCGCATTCCTGGTGCTGGAAGAAGACTGAAGGGTAGAAACCTACGATGTGGCTCTCAGAACACAACAGAAGCTAAACCGGAAACTGGTAACAGAAAGCTAGCTGGGAAATCCCTTTCCGGAAAGTAAGCAACACACCTTAAAATAACTCATGTATCAAGGAAGTCCAAAGATAAATTAAAAATGTTTATAACTAAGAATAAAAATATGACATCAAAATGTGAAGGGGGGATACATTAATGTATATATTATGGACTGTGCATCCATTGTTTGTATGGATGTGCTGTAGATGTAATGTCGATATGAGGTGGTCTTAAATATATACATTAGAAAAGCGGAAGTGTGTGGGTTAATTCGCCTTCGTAAACTCGAGAATTGAACTCATGGGAAACAGAAGAAAACAGAAGAAAGGAGAGTATGGAAATTTGAGCAGAGGTTAATGAAATTGAAAATAGGAGCACAGAAAAACACAATAAAACTAAAAATAAGTTCTTTGAAAAGATTGTTAGAAGCGATTAATCTCTCACCAGGCCAACCAACCAGAGACGGTACATGCATTCCCGACACCAGGGACCGGGCTGGGGTCGTCCCTCTTGACCCACACGCTGTAAGTCGGGTGCCCTCCACATTACGCACTGACCCCTTGCAAGAGTGACACAACCAAAATTAACTCAGAAAGAACTAGATGCTCCGAACATCCTCGTGTCTGTGAAAGGGACCGGGTCATGGGGAAAAACATTCCACAAAAGTCGACGTCTGTCTAGATGGTTTCACTGGCGAGTCTCACCCAGTGTGAGGCGCGGTGGTGATTCCCTCTGACGGGAGAGAAGCAGACACTCGCTGACTGGTTCTCCTAGGACAGCGTCAAGGAGAAACACGGCAGCTTGTAGCCAAGACCCTCTGGAAGGACTGGTCCAAGGGTAGATTTAGGCGTTAGTGGGATGGAAGGGAGATGCTGGATGCTCACTCACACACACGAGGTCACCTGCTTTCAACAGAGGTGCCCAAGGGACCCAGTTGGAGAAGGAAGTTCTTTTCAGCAAGTTGGCAACAGACCTACATGTAAAAGCCAAAGCTATCACCGTTCCAAAGAAATGCCAGAAAATCTGTGCTGCTGCGGTGGGGAGAGACCTCGTCCAGAGAACAGCACCTCACAAACTCTGCGAGGAAAAGGAAGAAAAAAAAGAGCCCGATTCATGGACTTCATCAAATTTAAAACTATCCCCTCTTGCAATGACACAATTAGTAAAACGAGCATCCGGAGCTCACTCGGTGCGCGTATCCGATCGAAGGCTTGTATCCAGAACGTGGATTCTTCCTACAACTCAGCAAGAAGCAAACCACAGTGGAACAGAACGCGGCCGGCCATTTGAAGGGCTGCCTCACGAGAGGAGATGGGTGAGTGACCCTGAGGACCCGGAGATGTGCCTGATGTCATTCGTAACCGGGGAAAGCACAGTAGAACCGCGGCGAGGTGCCTCTTCGCACCACCCTCCCGATGGCTGACTTTGAACAGACACATCTTTTTGCGTCCCCCACACGTGGCTGATAAGAATGTGCAACGCATATCTCTTTTGGGACAAGCTCTGGTGGTTTCTGGTGAAGTTATATACACGGCTACTCTGCGGCCCAACACTTGAAATCTTAGCTACTTTTCCCACGGGGAATGAAAACACGTGTTGCACAAGAACACGCCAAGCAGCTTTATTCATCAAGGCCCCCAAACGGGAAGGTCCCAAATGTCCACCAGTAAGAAAACGGATAAACTGTAGCCTGTCTCTACCCTAGGATGTCAACTGTCCTGATCCAAACCGACCCCAGCGGAAGACGCCGACTTCTCGATTCCAGACAGGCATGTGTCAACCAGAAGAACAAGTCCATGGCCCTCGATGCCACAACATATGTTGCCCGTGGGAGGTGGGAATGGATTAGAAGGGCCCACGGGGGAGCCTTCTGGGATGACAGAGACATTTCATGTCTCGACTGGAGCGTGGGTTACACAAGTGTCTATGTTGACCAAAATTCATTTCATTGAATGACTATGATCTGTGCATTGAATAAATTTTATGTCGACAAAAAATTAGAGACATTCTTCGTGTCAACCACCTTCCCTTCTCTTTTCCTTCCTTCCTTCCTATGTTTAGTCACCGTACATTACATCATTAGTTTTTGATGTCGTGTTTCAAGATTCATTGTTTATGCACCACACCCAGGGCTCCATGCAATCCGTGCCCCCCCCTAATACTCACGACCAGGCTCACCCATCCCCCCACCCCCCGCCCCTCCAAAACCCTCAGGTTGTTTTTCAGAGTCCACAGTCTCTCAGGGTCCACCTCCCCTTCCAATTTCCCTCAACTCCCTTCTCCTCTCCATCTCCCCATGTCCTCCGTGTTATTCCTTATGCTCCACAAGTAAGGGAAACCATATACTTGACTCTCTCTGCTTGACTTATTTCACTCAGCATAATCTCCTCCAGTCCCGTCCATGTTGCTACAAAAGTTGGGTGTTCGTCCTTTCTGATGGAGGCATCATACTCCATAGTGTATATGGACCGCATCTTCCTTATCCATTCGTCCGCTGAAGGGCATCTTGGCTGTTTCTTGAGATTCATCCACACTGACTTCATCCCGGAAGTGCCTTCCTATCCCCTATGTGTGGTGTCCTCTGTGTCACGGGGCCCAGGCCACCTCCCTGGCACTGAGCACCTGGGGGCCCAGTGCTGTCCGTGGCTTGGCTGTGATCAGCCGTTCCGCTCAGTGTCAGGGCTCCGTATCCCTGAGTAATGGGTGGGGTCCCCACCCATGCTGCGGGGAGTTGCTCTCATTTTGAGCTGGGAAACGAACAGTGTGGCATGAGGGACGGACGGGCGCAGGACCTGTAGTCAGGAGCCAGGGAGGGAGGCTGTTGCAGGGTCTGAGCGCCATGGCCCGGGTCCCAGCGAAAGCAGCTGCGGAGGGAATGCGTTCGGGACCAGACCTGTGGATGGACTGTTGGTTTGAGGCGTTCAGGGGGTCCAGAAGGATTCTGAGATTCGCTGTGGATACCAGTGGGAGGGCAGAGCTGGCCGTGGGGACGGGGACCCGGGTGGGGGCAGACCATGAACTCTCTTGACAGATCAGAAGACACGTTCCGTGTTTTGCACAGAGCCGTGCCCCCTCTGCGGCCGCTCAGCGCATCCCTGGAGCGAACAGGGCTCAGTGAGAGTGCGGTTACATTCATAGCTCCGGACGCCCGAGGAGCACACGCTGGAAGTGACTCCCAGTTCCTGGGGCGCCCACGGGAGCATGGGGAGGACACGCCGCCCACCAGCCACGCAAGTGTCCTCCTTTGGGGACCAGCACTGGCCATGAACTGTTCTCTATGCCACCCATTGTATCCCTTGCACAGGCAGGTCAGCTCCGGCCATGCCCCCGACGGGCTGGGCCAGCACCTCCACTTGCGGGGTCCCTCAGACCGGGTCACACTGCAGAGCCCTCGCACCTGCCGTGGGGTCCGGTCCGCTCTCTCCTTCCCAGGAGCCCACCTCCCCTCGACCACCACGGCTGCTGGCTCTGCCTGGAAGGAGACGTGTCCTCCCAGTCTGCTCCTGTCAGACATGCTGCTCTTGGGCCCAGGACTGTCGATGGACTGTCCGGCTGTCCTGCCTCCAGAGACAGCCTGCCCACTGCCCCTTGTCCCTGCGGCTGGAGTCATTGTTCCCAAATCCAGGACGTACTGATCCCACCCCTGCCGTGCTCAGAAGCCCCAGTCTCTCTGCTTCCGCACCCAGCGAGGCTCAGAGCCCAGAGGGGTCTCCTGTGGTCCTGTTGACGTCGAGGTCCCGTGGGATCCCAGCTCACTGAAGGCCGTCCGGGGCCGAAATCGTGGCACCAACATCGTTTCGCTGTGGGACTGGGGTAGATGACACAATTCATCCCGCTCACTTATCTGTAAGGAGGAGGAGACTGACGACCCTCTCCCCCGGCACTAAGCAAGCTCTACGCGATAATACAGGAGGGCTCAGTGCGTGTCCGTCCGCTCAACAAGGATTTGCTGAGCACCTGCTTTGTGGTAGGCACAGAGTTCTCCGTGAAGCGCGGTTATATATAGTGAGACAATTCCACCAACGACCATTCCGTCACGCTTTTACAGTGTGCCATGGACAAAAGCATGGGGTCCACAGACATACATAGGACGGACCCTCTCTCGTCTGGGCAGCCACAAGGGAATATAATCTACACGGGGAAACTGCAAAGCCCACATCCTCATTGGTGAGACCCCAGAAGTATGTTTTCTGTTTGGAAACCCAGGAGGGCTGGGGTCCACTGGGCATCCTTCTCTCCCCAGTGTGGTCTTGCGGGCCAGGCTGGCCACAGCTCAGTCCCCACGTGTGGCCGGCCTGTCCCTGTGCATGTGGCCGGCCCTCCAGAGGAGAGCCCGGGACAGTCTCCTGGGTGAGCCGTGTGCACCAGAGCAAGAGGATAGGGCCTTGGTGTCCATCCAGCTGTCCTGATGTGGAGATGCCTCTCCTTCCCCAGCCCTGCGGGACACCCGGAAGTTGCGGGACCAGGAACCGGCAGAGTCTGCCATGCCCACGGGTCTGAGTAGGGTAGAGTCTGACTTGCACTGGGGCGTAGACAGCAGTGGGGAGGGGGCCTCCTGGTGGCCCCAGGGGACAGGGGGCACCATGTCCAGGGCCTGGAGGCCAGCTGCAGGATGCTGAACCTCGTTGGGTTTTGGATTTCAAACCAGAGATTTCTGCTGGCAGAATTCTGTTCTCCCGCTGTCTGTCTTGCTGTTACGGAGAGGCATGATGGCAGCTGGAGCCGCAGGCCGCCGCTTCCCCTCTCTGCCTCCCTGCCAATTCTGTGCCCCGATAGGAGGGCGGCCTGATGCAAGCTCTGTCCGGTTTCCCTTGCCGGAGAGCGGCTGCTGAGGGTCCTGGGGACGAGGAACTCTGAGACCACGGGAAGGAACAGTCTGGTCCTCGTTTCAGCCCCTAACATGCCTTCTCCCGGGGCAACTGGGTCTGCACCCTAGACGGTCCTGGAGAAGAGTCTGGGCTGCGAAGAAAACGGATTTTCCCATCAGGCTCTGGAGACTCCTTCCACGTTCACATGGGCTCACGCGGCAGGCAGTCCTGCTCGCTTTTAAAACGGCACGGACTCTCATTCATCCTTTTCCCTGGGCAGACTTATAACAGTCGGTGCTTCAGAGGGCCGGGCTGCTGGGAGCACGGCCACCCTCAGAACCACACCACGGAGCACGATGCGGGGTTCTGCACTGGAGTCCCTCCCCCCGCTCGTCCCTCGCTCCCCCCCGCCCCCCGCCATCCCTCCGCCTCCTTCCCAGGACTCAACCACGGAGCCACCACATGTACCGACTCACATGTACTCTGCTCGCATTTTGGATTCTAATCCAACATACCTGGGGCATTCTTGGGGGGTGTCTGAGCCCCTTGCACGATGCGTCCATAATGTTTGCCACCCCTGTTCTCAAGTTCAAACACATCCCCAGTTTGGGGGACATTGCCACGGTCCTGGCTCATCGCCTGTATTTCCTGCCCCGGAACCGACCGTTTCCCCAGCGAGCCTTGGATCCTTTCCTCGGGGAACAGTGTTGAATCCCAGCCCGGGCCAGGGTGCTTGCCGCCACCGCAGTGCCCTCCGCTGCCTGCAGTCTCTCTCAGCTCACAGCCGGACAACGGGCGGGCATTTTTGTGGGAATCTGTGCCTGTCGGTCGGCATCGAGGTCCGCTTCCCAGGAGTTCACCCCTGGGGGCCAGGCCTCCTCCGCACCCACCTGGGCCGTCCTGGCCCCAACTCCACGCTCCTCTGATGTCCCCATGGCAACAGCGAGAAGCCTGGCTCCCTCCCTCTGCCACCCACTCTCTGGAGTCCCTGCAAACCCCCAGGAACGTGGAGGGCTTCAGCATTGGCTGTCCCCCCACTCTCACGCTCCCCTTTCTTCTCTGCCTTGTGTCTGTGTGTCTTGCACACGGAGAACACTTGGACCCGATCCTTCCCTATTTCCATGGGACCATCTTAGAAGGAGCTCTGCAGCCGTCTGCGGAGAAGTAGACGCGAACTCTCGAGTCCCCCTGACAAGAAGAGCCTGTGCTGCTGGGCACGAGCTTGAGCTGGAGGCAGCTGGGGCGAGTGCATAACGGGAGGAAGCGAGCGAGGCGGGTTGCGTCGGGATCCTGGGTCCCTTCTGCGTGAAATGCGAGATCATGAGGTACTAACTCAATGCCCCCTTCCAGCCGGTGCGTGCCGCAGCCGACGACGGCCGACACAGGGAACGGGACCCTGCCTGGACTGGGGGGCTCAGGAGCCTACAGGGGGGAGAAAGAAAGCACAAGTCGGGGATGAGGGGAAACCAGGGGAACATCTCGGGTCCTTCTGCAGAAACCGGTTTCTGAAAGTGCGAGTATAGACTATGGCTGATGTTTTTGCCTGTCTTTCTCTCTCTCTCTCTTTCTTTCTTTCCTTCCTACGTCTTCTAAATGTTCCTAAAAGACAGTATATTATCTTTGCAATGTGAAGAAAATATTTACTTAAAAGACATGTTACTCCGATGCAGCGCTCTGCCCTCGGCGATATGATTTCCACGCTCTGGTGCTGTTGAGAAGACGGATGGGGCAGAGGCTTGGACACTCCTCCACAGCCCCACACTGCCCTTATAGACAAGCCACACTTCCATTCACAGTTTTAAGGTCATGTGGTAAAGCCTAAGTTTTCACCGAGGAAACAGAGGTGTTTGTACCATTCAGAATTCTGTGCCGAACCGGAAAGGAGGAACTCCGTAAACCCTTAGATGTGGAGAGACCACAGTGTGTGCCCTCAGTTTCCCTTACACGCTCCTGTGCCTGTGGACGGGGCAGCAGAGACTCTACAGCCATCCCCGCTGTCGGGGTGTGATGTGACCGTCCCTGCTGTTGCAGAGAGCATGTGACATCAGAGGGACAAGGCTAGATACTGTGGTCGATGGAATGCTGGAGGCTCCGGGCTTTGGTGGCCGTGTGGTAGCAGCCCTGATGTGTACCCTGCAAAGCTGGGCGCGTGAATCCCATACGGTATTAGTGGCAGGAGGGTGAGAGCAGGTGGTATTGGACAGTGTGGCTGGGAGACGGGTCTGAGGTCCAGCAGGAATATAAGTGCCCCACTTTCAAGCGTTCAGTGTGATGAGGTTGACAAACACTGCGGTGCTGAGACCACTACCCAAATCAAGACAGAACGTCTCCACCACCCCAAAGCTTGCCTGTGCCTCCGGCAGCCAGTGATTCACCTGGTCCCAGTGCCAGACAGCCACTGACAGGATTCTGTCACCGCATATTACTGGGGATGTTTTCAATTTCATAAAAATGGAATTATACCACGGGGAGCCTCTCCTGTCTGGCTTCTGTCCGGAAACCATGCTCTACAAGCGTTTTCATGTTCGCACGAGGAAACATCCTGGCAGTGGCGTTGTAGACTGGCTGGTGGCAAGCACGCTAGGGGGGTCAGAAACTCTTCTTCCTCCAGAGATGGTGACCGTTCCTCCCCAGAGCCACCGGCTTACATTCTTAGAGGGTGAGGGGCTGAGGGACCGAGGGGCTTCTCCTCCTTCCTGACACAGGACCTGGCATCACCAGGAAGGTGAGGTTTCTCTCCTTCTCCAGAAGGGAGGATGGGCAGCCGTGTCCCCAGACCCATGTGAGCTCCCAAATCTGGCACAACCTTGCTGCCTGCCCAGGTGTCACCTGCTCTCACGACATCAGCCTGTGGGCAGTTGGGGCCTGGGGACCTGGAAGTAGTTGCAGGTGTATCCCTAACCTGGAAACCACGTGCGTCTTGTTGGACAAACCAACGAACCAATAAATAAGTGCACAAAACTCAACCGCTTCTCTTGCTCAGGTTAATGTTGTAGGGACTCATGTCAGTGCATGCACACGGCTTCTCGTCACCACTGAGCAGTGTTGACTTGTGTAGACACGGGGCAGACTGGTGATCCACTTGCCTTTTTACGGACACTTAGCTCTGCATCCAGTGTTTCCACCCAAATGTTTGACCCGAATAACAAAGTTTCAGTGTGTCTACATATTCGTGTGCATGTGTGTGCAAGCGTGCATACTCCCACAGCTTCACGATCGTCAACCTTTGTGATTTTCTACTTCCTCTTGACCTTTTGGGCAAAGTGTCCATCGGAATGCTAATAGACAGGTTGTGCTGGTGTGTACCAGTAGTAGCTTTCCTGCACGTGACCCTAGAAACCAGATGACAGCTGGCAAGGAAGGCAGGTGCTCATGTATGTCCCACTACAGTGCCAGGAATGGAGACTGGAGATGTTACAAGCAAACCCTTCCTACAGTTTCCTGCCTGTGGTGTCTTTGGTTACCATCCTCTACTGTCTCTAAGACGTCAGTTGTGAATTGGAAGAATGATGTGCAAGACTTTCCAAGGACGTGTGTGTCTTGTTGGTTTCACTTGGATAAATCCCGAGTAGAGCTGCTTGGTCACATGGGAATTATGTGCTTAACTTTAGTTAGTAGTAGTCATTTAGTACAAATGACCAGACTGGTATGAAAGTGTTGGACCAGGTTATACTCCCAGCAGACCTCACCGATGCTCGATATGCTGAGTGCTGTGACTGTCAGCCACTCCGGAAGGCATGTGGTACATTGGTGTGTTTCTGACAACTAACGCCATTATCCACTTGGATTGTATCGCTGGATATGTTGTGTTAGTGACATTTTATTCACAGGCCGCCCCAGCACTGGTCTGTGGGGAGTCTGTCTCTTTCCACTACGCTCTGTGCAAGCAAGCATTAGCCTCAACAACATCCAACAGGCTGGTGCCATGCCAGAGGGTGGGCCACCGTGTCCCCAGACCCATGTGAGCTCCCAAATCTGGCACAACCTTGCTGCCTGCCCTGGTGTCACCTGCTCTCATGGAAAACACTTGCTACCAAAATTTTTCTTGTTTTTGGCCAATACACACTTTATATGTCTTGCTCAATCTTAATCACACTCCACTCAGACTTACTCATCAACAGAGGTTACTTGTTTTTAACACATTTTAGATGTTTAGTAGCTCTTCTCCTGCAACACTGCATCCCCCCTAACGACTTGGCCATTATCAGCTACTCAGGGTGCCCAGTCTTGCTTTCCCTTCTCATGTCTGCTTTGAACCCAGGACTTGGAGCTCCTCTCTTCCAGGGAATGGAAGTGGGTGCTCTGAAATGTCAGCTCCACGGGATGACATGGCCGTCCTGTCTCTGCTCTCCCGACCTGACCCGTCCCGGCACGAAAGGCAGGGGCTCCCTCCAGGTCCCGTGATCCAGACCACAGCTCCCTGTCAGCTACTGTCGGGGAACCGGCAGCTTTGCTGACTTGGTTTAGTCACTGAGCCGAAAGTTCTCCCGTGGGGTGAATGACCACCCCGGTCACCCCAGGGTGGCGGGTGACATGCCATCTCCCCCCCAGCAGCACGGTCTGCCACCGTTCACCCCAAGGAGCAGAGCTGGTGAGCACGGGGCCTTTTAGGGTGTGACCTCCCAGGATCACATGCTGTAGACCCGGCTTTTGCAGCTCACACGCTCACCTGCCATTGGAGATGCAGGGTTTTGGGCAACAGGTTAGTGGGTTCACCAGCTAGGCGGGGCCAGCCTCAGTGGTGCAGTGGGGAGATTCCCCGCTGCCTCCCTTCCTTTCCGCATGACGTCACCCTTGAGTAAAAGAAAGTAAGATCCTCCAGGCAAGTGGCCCAGGATTCCAGGGGAGACATTCCACAAAGCAGAGCAGCGTGGCACCCGTGGCGTGGAGTCGTGGGCAGGGGCTCATCCCTGGAAGTTCCCCACACTGACACACCAAGTCCTGAACTTACGGAGGGGACGTGGAAGCTGGAGTGGTCATCCTAGGGCTGGTGTCACTGGTGGCTGTGCTCACTCTTCCTGGCTTATTCTACCTGGGATGTTTCCTTCTACTTACAGGTCATGCTGTGTTTCTGGGTCACTGTCTGTCACACACGTCTGTGGCACAGAATCCCAAAGATGGGGCACGTGTTCGCTTCCACCCTTGTCCCCAACGCTGCCCCCTTTCTGGGGACCGTCTCCGCCATCGGCTCCCTGCACATCACCTTTCCATGGGCTCATATGCCGTGTGTGTATGCATGTGCGTGTGCTAACACGTGTGCTCCCGTGTGCTAGGAACATGTGCAGATAACATACAAGCGGCAAACACAGTCCCGCTTTTTCTACTAACCACAGTCATGGATCTGTAACATTCTATTTCGTGGCTTATCAGAATTTCTTTCTGTAAACCGATCATCATTGACTTAATTCTTATTTTTAAGTTGTTTCCCATCTTTTGGTTGTGAACAAAAAATAGGGGCTATCACGGACCAGGGTAGACACGTGACTGATCACAGGCGGCACCGCAGGCGCTGGGTTAATTTTTAGCGACGGAATTCCTGGAGGAAAATGAGCTGCGCGTTTCCTCTTTATAAAGCAGTAGTGTTTCCGTTTAGCTTTACCTTCGTATTTCAATTTCCGTCTCTCCTCGAGATGATGGCGGAGCGTTCTGCACCACCCTGCTCTGTGGGCTTACGCGCCCCAAATATTCACTTTATGTTTGACGTCTGGTGAGCTCAGTGCTGTACTTATAGGGACGTTTCGGCTTTTGTAAACTCTTCCCAAGACCCGGGATGTCGTTTTAAGGATGCTATTCAGCTCGTTTTGTTTCCGGAAAGTTTTCTTGGATTGTATCTTCCATCTCCCCCGTCCCACAGCTTACTTCTACAAGCAGACCGTCACACATTCGTGGGATGCCTTTGCTGGTCTCCCTGCTGGGTTTTATCTTTAATTGTTTGAGCTCTGTTCATTTGCAGCTGCATTTCTCAGGTCAGGAAAAATGGCCTTTGAAAACATTCCGCTGCCCTTGCGGCAGCATTTCTAAGGGTTATCTGCTGTCTGTTTCCTCATCGTGTGTCTGCTGGCCTCTTGGGTTTCACCTGGGGCCCTTCGACTCTTTCCAAGGGACGGGTCTGTCAACAACAAAGCATTCTGTTTTCCACTCCGACAGGCGCTTAGAAACAATTACCAGGGGTAGAAATCACTGAGCCTCTGTCTGTGAAGCACAGCTCACCCATTTTACACAATATTTTAAAATTTGATTTTTATATTCAGTTTTCATAAAAATGTGTTCTGCACATCTATCATTCTTTTCATTGTATTTTTTCAATTTCTAAGTGAAGAAAGATTAAAGACATTTTAGCTTTGGCTCTTTAAAAAGAGTTCAGTTTTATTTTAAAGCACCGAGTGTCTTTTTTTTTTTTTCCCCTCAGCTGAAGACAGAGCTGGGTGGGAGTCCAGGGCTGTTTAGCTCAACTGGGGACTTGAAGAGACTCTGGAGGCCCAGACAGGGTCGGCTCCGTGCGGCCCGTCACGGTCCTCTGTCACAGCAGACCATCACCCCTGTCCTGGGAGAAAGCCAGAGAGGTCCACCGACGGCACAAAAGGGGCTCCAAGAGGAGTCTTCACTGCCTCTCTGGGTGGTCCTGGGGAAGTGGCGTCCCTCCCCTCGTCCTCAGCCCCTTTAATTGAGCATGAGTTCTGAAGGAGAATTCCAGGAACTGTCTAATCCTTCACATCCCATGACTTTGGGGACATCTGGTTTGCGCTGGAAGCTCTCCACCGGCCCCTCCAGCCCTGCTCCCCGCCGGGCTGACCTCAAGAGGGGGCAGGACTGGGCCCCTGCCCTCCGCCTCTGCTTGGGTGTGGCCGGTGGACTCATGGGGCATTAAGTCCCAGGGACAGCTGTTTCTCTGAGGTCAGCGCCACCAGATGGGCACTGGAGTTGTCTCTTCGTGGGCGTTGAGTAGGGGAATCTTGTCTCTGTGTTTTGACCAAATAAATGAAATACAAACACCTTTCAGATTGAAAGTTCTATGGATCATGCATGCAACCCAATAAGCATTTTTAACCTATAATATTTCAGGGATCATCTTCTGAGAATTATCATTCTTTCCTGTCTTGAATTCTGCAAAACATAACATTATTCCTTCCAATAAACACACACACACACACACACACACACACACACACACACACACACACAGTATTTTCAATCTGAGCAGCAAAATAACGGCGAGTGTTTCAAAATATTCAAGGGAGACTTTCTGGATTTTCTCCCCCAAATCACAATGTTTCTCCCCCAGGGACGAGGACAAAAAACCCCCTTAGTTCACACACATCACTTGAAAACACACCATGCAGGTACTGCTTTGAAACAGTTACTGTACTTAGAATCTTTCTCTGATTTACCTAAAAATGCTTGTCTTTTCCTCCTTGGTTCAGGGTACAGAAATGTAGTCTGTGTCTGTTATCATGGCTCATCTGCAGTGTTTATATTCGAAGTTCAAGAGATTGCTTGTCTATAGGTGTAACTAAATGCTGGTTATGGGAACCTCGTGTGGTCATAGAAACTGCACTCACGGGACCCGCAAGGTCCACATGGATCGGCTGCAGCTGTGGGAACGAAGCTTTTGTCGGATGCAAAATTGTATGAGTTCATTGCCCCCGCCCCCCACAGGAAGTCTGGGAGCCACCCCAGCATTCCTGAAATGTACGGGCAGAAGCACGTGCAGTGTATAAGAAAACCCCGAACAGGTGGCCCCAAATCAGAACCTCACGGTTCAGTGAACTCGCTCACCCCCGGCAGCTGTCATGGACGGTCACGGTCTGGACAGGCAGCGGGCAGGTGGCTCGGTTCTCATGACTGGGTCGGAAAGACAGGTCCTGATGGGCTCTGCTCTATTCACTGACTTTTCAAATATGGTGACGTAGGATCGCCTGCGACGTACGGGTGAAGGGAAGTTTTAGAAGAAATAATAGTCCTCAGGGAAGATCTTGAAGAACGGGCTCATTAAAATACTGCGTAGACCTGGGTTATGTTGATCAGGGTCAGTGAAATGGAGCCACGTCATGGTTTCAAAGGCCTTTGTAAGACCCCCTCCACATTCGCTCATCAGTGCCCCAGGGGCCCTTTGCTGTCACGGAATGTCTCATAGGTTCAGGTGAGCTGCATAGGTATTTAGGAATGCTTTTTCCTTAGGTCTATATGTGAACACCACAGAGGAGGGTGAGCGGTCCCTCACGTAGCCTGGGAGCTCCTACAATCTTACTGCAAAGAGGTGCACAGCAGTCAGGAAAAAATTGGATGGAAGCACCACTAAGAACAAATCAGTGACACAACGGAGAACTTTTTTTTTTTTTAAAGACTTTATTTATCTACTTGACAGACTGAGATCACAAGTAGGCAGAGAGGCAGACAGAGAGAGAGGGGGAAGCAGGCTCCCTGCTGAGCAGAGAGCCCGATGCGGGGCTCCATGCCAGGACGCTGAGATCATGACCTGAGCCGAAGGCAGAGGCTTTAACCCACTGAGCCACCCAGGCGCCCCACAACTGAGAACTTTTTAATGGTTGCACTGGAGCCTTTGAGTGAAAGGGATGGCAGCTTTCCAGTCTACCTCTGAGTCGGTGGTTGGCTGTGATTCTGCATTTCTGATCCAGGAATTACTTGCTGTGTTAGCGGTACAGAAGCTCGGTCTCCTCATCTATTGAATAAGGAAACTAATTCCTACCTCACACAGCTGTCATGCATATTGAAAAAAAAACCAAACAAGAAGTTCTTGTAAAACTTTCTTTTCCCTGTCTGGCATAGCAGATTCCTCTAAAATGGAGAACAAGGCAGAAAGGCCATTTCTGCTGACAATTCAGAAATGGTCACTAGAAGGCTACTCCTTGACACCTGCTTCCATAATTAAACATTAAAAAATTTTAAGGGCTTTTTTAAAGAAGGAAATAATATAAGAAAAAGAATCAAGGGAATAATATGTCAAATAGATGGGCTTGTCATTATTTATACAATAAAACTCTGCTCAACACTAAGGACTTAAAAATGACGTGGAAGACGCTTGCCAAGGAACCAGGAGTCTGGGGCAGGGTCTTCCATGGCCAGTTATTGCCTACGGTGGTCTCTGCATGGTGCCCATTGAAAGGTATGTGGTCTTGTCTGTCTTTTTCCCCAAAGAAACCCCAGTGCCTGATATGTAGTTGGTAAAGAAAAGGTGTGATCAAAGAAATGAATGAATGGATGGGTAGATGGGTGGCTGCTGTGTGGATGGGTGGATGGATGATGGATAGGTGGATGGATGATGGAGAGGTGGATGGACAGATGGATGGATCAGTGGATGGAAGGATGAATGATGGATAGGTAGATTGGTGGTTGGATGGATGGATGGATGGATAGATGGATGATGGATGGTTAGATGATGAGTGGGTGGGTGGGTAGATGGATGGATGGATGGATGGATGGATGGATAGGTGAATTGATAGGTGGATGGAGGGATAGATGGATGGATGGGTGGATGGTTAGGTGGGTGGTTGGATGGATGGATGGATAAGCAGATGGATGATGGGTAGCTAATGGATGGATGGATGATGGATAGGTGGGTGGGTGGACAGATAGGTAGATGGAGGGATAGATGCATGATGGATAGGTGGTGGGATCTATGGGTGGATGGCTGGCTGGACTGAAGAATTCCACTTTCTAAAACCCCTGCTAAGACCCTCAGGTCAGAAGCATGCTTCCTCTACCATGGGGTCTCCAGCAGATGGACAGCTATGCTCTGCAGGTGACATGTGTGTTTGCATCTAGTTACTAGACTCTGAATTCCTTCAGGGGAAAAACAACCTTATTTATTTCTGGGTCCCAACTGTTTAGCAGTAAGCCCAGCATGTGGACAGCATAAATGTTCCCTTAGTACCTGAATATCCTTCCTAAAATGTAATCTGAAAGCCATTTTCTGCCGCTAAGTTTGGGGATGAACTCCACACCCTGCCCTGTGCCAGGAGACCCCGTTATGCCATCTCAGGCTGACACCTGCCTTCTTAAGGACCCTCGTGGCTTATCCCCTCTGCCCCAAGGTGACCCTGGGCCTTTGTACTTGCCATTCCTTCTGTGCGCCGGGCATGGCCTCTTCTTTCATTGGCTCTTCATCCTACTGAAGCTCTGGGGTCACCTCCTAGGCAGCCTTCTCTGACTCACAGGTCCGAATCCCCCAAATGCTTTGGGGGGTATGTTTGTGTGACATGTCTGACGGGTAGAGTAGGAAATGAGCCGCATTTTCTGAATGACTGCAAAGGAAAGTCAATGTCAACCCCGAAGACTTCTCCTACCTCCCCGTGTCCCTCCATGACCAGCTCTCCACACAGCAGCCAGCACTCGCAGAGCATCAGGCCCGTGGGGCTGGGCCTCAGCATCCGGCTCACTCTCCTGCAGAGACCTCAGACCCGCTGAGGTGATCTCGACATCTTCGCTGCACCTGCCTCCTTCTGCAACCCCGTGTGAGTGGCCCTGCCTCAAGGTCTTTGCACCGCTGTCCCCTCTGCCGTGCTCTTCCCAGTGAGCTCGCAGGGCCGTCTGCGGGCTGGTTCTTGCGTGCCCATATCCGCTCAGACCCTGCCTCCCTCACGGCCCCTCATCCTCTGACCTGAAGGAGCCCTTGCTGACCACCTGAGAGGGCATCGTAATGGCCCGAGGGCTTCTCGTTTGTTTATTTGTTGCTGATCTCCTCCCAACAAAGAGACCAGACCCCTGTCCTGTTCCTGGGAAGGTCCAGTCCCAGCGCCGGGAGCAGGGCCAGGCAAGCAGCCGACACTCTGAGGGGTGAGATGGGGGTGCCTTCCCATTTAGGGAATTTTTCTGGGGATATTTCAGGTGAACAACTGAAACTCGTGGGTCTTTGTTAGGTGCAAATCCGCCTGCTTACCCTTGCGGATGTATGTGATGTGAGCCTGTGCGGAACACAAACGCTGGAACGTGCTGGATGAAGGGAGAGCAGACTTCTTGACTTTAGGTGTGGTTTCCGACCTGGGAAGAGGAGGAATTACTTAACTTGCTCCGTTCCGTTTCTCCTGACTGAGGTGTTTTTTTTTTTTTTTAATGGATTATAAGGACAAGGTAAGTTTTTATAGAAGTAACATTGCTGACAGAATTTGTTGTTGTTTCCCCCCCCCCCAAATCAGTCATATAAAAAACACTCTAAATTCAGGCCAGCAAAGAGGCTGGAGGCATTTCGGGCTCAGCCATGACGAGTCGGGGTTCACGTGTGTGCAGAGTCCGCCCTGGTTTGTTGTGAAAGGGTTAACTCAGGAAGAGAGGGATGAACTGCCTGGGCCGGGGTCTGGGGAGGGGGAGGAGGCTCCCCGACTCCAGGGCCCACGGTCCCCACATCTCCACCTGCTCAGCAACCTGGGAGCTCTCTGACCCCATCCTTTCGGGATTTTATGGCGGTTCCATGACAAAGACATGACTGATGAATCATTGGCCGTGGGTGATTGATCCAATGATCCCCTCCCCTCCCGAGGTCAGGGGGTGGGGCTGAGAGGTCCCACCCTGTAACCACATGGTCGTGGTCGCGGTGGTTCCCCTGGCGGCCAGCCCCCAACCCTCAGATGCATCCCTCTCCCTCCCCCACATCACCTCGTTAGCATCACAAGAAACAACTCTCTGCTGCCCACCTTAGGGAATTCCAAGGGTTTTGGGAGCTCTGTGCCTGCAAAGGGCACAGAGACCAGATCTGTCTTTCTTACTAGAAATCCCAGTGTCACAGCTGCACAGGTGCCCCTCGGATCCTGCTGAAATAAGCACCCCGGGCTGCGAGCTGAGGTCTGGGGTCCCAGATCCTCACTAACAGGTGGGAAGTCAGAGGGGAGCGACCCCAGCGCTGGCTGGAAGCCAGGTCTCCCGCTCCCGGCTCGCCGAGAACTGGTCTGCATTCCTTCAGCGGATCACGTAGTGTGACAAGTGCGAGGAAGTTTGTGTGGAGGGGACTGACCCCCGCCCCCCGTGGGTGCTCCATTACCCCCCTCACTTGGTACTCACTGTCTGTGTTTGGGGTCTGAGGGACTACGGCGGGGATGTGAAGGTAGATGTTGAATGTAGGTCTAGTTACAAAGCAGATGACCTTGGCCCTGGCCTGACATTGGAAAGATGTTACGGTTTGAAACCCAACGGCCAGGAATGGATTCTTGAGGCATCTTTGGTACAGAAAGGTGGTTTTATTAAAGCATGGCTGGACCGTGGGCAGGAAGAGCTGGTGCCCTGTGGTCGACTGACCCCTCATTTACTTTCAATGCGGGAGGGTTTAGGACAGCGCGAGTCTCTAAGGAATTTGGAAGCAGGGTTTTCTAGGACCTTGAGGGTCTAGCTACTGTTGGGAAAAGGTTCTTTATTACCGTGTAACAAAACCTGAGCCATGAGACCCTTCAGATACACATCCATGGGCCGTATACTTGGGGGGTGAGTGCCAACCCGTATCTTGGAGGGTGGAAATAAAGGATGTTTCCAAAGGACTTTTCATATGTTACAGTAGACTTTAGGATTCTGGGGGTTGGACCTAAAGTTGTCTTTCGGCCTTAGAAAAGTGTCAGCACTGAGGCAGTTGAGTCCCTAGAGGAAGGTCGCTCTGCCTGTTTCAGGGACTTGTCAGTGGGCTGTAGGTAGTCAGGAAATTTAAGTCTTCTTGTGCCTTTTTTCCCACATCATGGCCCAGAGGGTGCATGGACAAGCTGGAGAGACAGGCCAGTCCTCCCTGCCCACTGCTCCAGCACCTGGGTCTCCGAGAGATGGCCCCCGGTGCAGAGTAATTACTCCGCTTCTCCGGCTCCTTCCTTGTCTGAAAATGGGCCGGTTTGATCAAATTGTAGCTAATCTGTGTTGTCCTGAAACAGCTCTCTCAGGGTGTTCCCTCCAAGACCGTGGTTAACGAGACAGAGGACATCACGTCCTCCAGGCTGGCGTCCTTTGTGCAGGGGACTGACTGCGCCCAGCGCCCCGCACGCAGCGGCTCCCCTCCGAGGCTCGGCTCCACTGTCGGCCCCAGACTCCAAGGGAAGGACCGATAGAGGAGCCTTGCTGAGTTTCAGGAGCCGTCAGGATGGCCAGGCCGAGCGAGAAGCTCCCGGGAACAAGGTTCTGTCCCCAGAGGCGGTCTAAGTCAGAGGGAAGGTGACTTATGACCCCAAAGCGAAGTCATCACCGCAGTAACGGGGCGGTTTAATTTAATTTTACTTGCTTAGTTCTGCACGCCCCCCACCCCCGAGGCTCCGAGCCCCCCCTCAGCCTCATCTTCATGACAAGGACCCCAAACCTCTAGGCCTCCTGGAGGCCGAGCCAGGTGAGAACCGCTCCGGGCACCTGCCGGCGTGAGAATGTCCCACGCCGCCAAATCGATAGGCAAATCCCCGTGAAGTGCCAGGGAAGTGTCCTGGTCCTGGTTCGGGCCTTAAATCATCGGTGTGAGACGGCAGCTGGAAGACAGACGTCGGAGGAACCAAACCTTCCCCCGGCCTGGAACCCTCGGGTTGCCACCGAGTTCTCCTCCTGGCTTTGACTGAAGTCTTCACGTGGGTGAGCCCCCCTCCCTCCCTCCCTCCTTTCCTTCCCTTCCCGCCTCCCTCCCCCCTCCCTCCCACAGCCTCCGACACCTGCGCAGACAAGGTGAGGCACGAGAGAGGCTGAAATGTGCAAGGGCACAGACACATCTAAGGGGAGAAGTCGTGAGTTCTGGGTCTCTGGGAGCGGGCTCTGGGCCGGACAGGTGGGGACGGGGGGACGTGACGTCAGGCTGCTGGCCTCGAGCCCAGGAGCTGAGCCTCCATTTGCTCCCCACCTGCGGAGTCCCTGGCGGTTGGAGTGGGTTCTCGGGTCTGGTAGGAGCTGACCCAGCTCAGACATAACTGAGAACCAGTGCCACCTGCTCTCAAGGACTTATATCCCTGCTTTTGTCTGTTTCTTCCCACTGGGGTCGGGGCAAGTGCCCTCGTCCACAGGGGGCCCTACTTTCTGTGTGTTTGGGGTGATGAGACAGCTGGCAGAGGACCCGTCAGCCTCATATGTGGCTGTGGCCCCACATCCCAGCTGCGGAGGCCGAGTCTGGTTGGACCCTTAGTCCCGCCAGCACCCAGCGGCCTGGGTGTAGGCTAATCCCGAGAACCTGTCCTGGCAGCCCGGTGTGGGGAGGGCTAGAATCTGGGATGAGCAGAGAGGGGCCTCTGAGGTCCCCAGGGCTCGCTCACAGGCTGATAGCTGTGGACAAGAGGACAGGAGGACCCCAACCAGGGCATGAGAGATGTGGTGGCTCACAGTGTGTGCGTGGGGTTGGGGGGTGTGGAGGGCTCACCCTCGTTGGTGGAGGAGAGCAGGTTGGGGTGTCTGTCTGCCTGGCACCCATAAGTTCTCCCCACCCCATCCCTGGCTGTGAGCTCCAGATTGTCAACCCGGGAGCCTCCTTGGGGTCATGGCCCCTCCTCTGGGATCTGCTCAGCCAATCCACTGAGAATCGGATTCCCACCATTCTGCCCCACAGCTGGAGTCTGCCTGCACCCCTGCAGGAGGACCTGTGTGCTTCGATAGCTGTCCCCAAACCCTGCCCTTCCCTGTGCCGACTTCTGTGTCGTCTCTTTCAGCCCAGTGTGGCTGTGACCGCTCAGAGCTCCCAGGACACCAGGATTGGAAATAAAGGCCATTTTCTGGGGCGGTCAGGTCACGATGACCCACCTAGTTTTCCATTGTCTGTTTCCGCAGTGAGCTCAAGGGCATGGCGGTTTCACATTCTCTACTGGGGATTCACCCATGAATTATGACGGATCTGGGAGACGGTAGCTTCCTAGGTGGTGGACACCCTGTCTCTTCCCTTATCTCCCCGTGGACACAGGGAAAGAGAGGGCAGCAGGGAGCCAAGTGTCTGAGGCCGGGGGCCGGGGGAGCTGGGGTGTGGCTTACCCAGATTTAAATTCATGACCTGACCAAGCAGGGAGGGCAATGGGAAGAGGATTCTTTGTAGGGTTTCTGGCTCTGCTGCACCAGCTTGCAGCCAAATATGCTTTTCTGGGGGAGGTTTGGCATTTCCGTTTCCTCTCTTGGCCACAAACCAGATTTTATTAAATTTTTAAAAAGGAATTAAAGTTTCTGCAAAATTTGAAAAAAATGGCATAATTCAACCTTGCTCTTGACATAGACAAATGTTCAAGAATTCATTGTGATTTAATTCATCCATCATTTCATCTGTAATAACGAAAAACGGAAGAAAACCAGTATTAGGAAAATGTGCCCACTGCCTCTGGAAGTAGGTTTGCGAGCAGCTAACAGAAAGATTTTCTCGGAAAACGAAGGGGGTTTGGACATGAGAAAATTGAACACTACAGGCCCTCAGATTCCTCTCACGGATCAGGGGGCCCCGTCGAGGTGTCGAAGGCAGAGAGCTGGGGCGTGGCAGTGTCTCTGGGATCAGGAGGCCGAACCCCAGAGGCCGTGTGCACGGGGTTCTTTGGAACCCAGGAAGGACGGCCACCACCTCCCATGGAATCCTCACGCCTTGCTTTGGCTTTGAGTAAACACTGGGCCTTTACGCGGATATCCACCAGGTAGGCATGAGTGCCTCTCCCCCAAAAGCAGGGCACGTAAACCCCTAACTGAATGAGAGAAATCTGCAAATGTTTCTATTCTTTCTGAAGTCCCGTCTGGAAGAGGTTTTACTCAGAATAACCTTAAATGCTTGGCCTTGTCACAAGAAGAAACACTGCACCCGCCAAGAGATGTGTTTTTCTACACTAGCAAGGTGAGGCGTTGAGGTGTTCTGCACCCCGTGTTAACGGTCAACGGAGAGATCACATTTTTAAAGATCGCGGTGAATTCCGCCCTGAGTTCTGCACCACTGAGCCCGGGGCAGAAGGTCGGCTCTGGAGACACCCGGGCATCTCCTGCTGGACCAGGAGCTGAAATGCAGGCCGAGCTGTGTCACGTAGGGAGTCTGACTCCGGCCGGCCTGGTCTGGGCAGTCTCACGGCTGTGATTCGGTGATCACAGGTGCCTTTGCTTTCCGCCTTCCGTGAAACGCAGAGAGTAGAGGAAAACCCACCGGGGAGCCAGAGGTAATTTCCAACGTGCATAGTTTCCTTGTTGGAACTTGCACGCTCCATCCTGACCTCGGTGAGCCGTGACACGCAGCCCTCGCTTACAGCTCTGAGCCGCCCCTGGGTGAGTGGCAGCCCAGCTGGTGAGCCCAGCCCCGCTCAGGCCCCGGCAGGTGCTTGGGATCTCGCTGCTGATCTCCATGCCCCCCTTTTGGGGGCAAATGCCAGGAAAGATATGCCATCAGGGAACATGCGAGAGGCTGTCACTGCTCACAGCTCAGCATTGCCGGGAGGTTCAAGAGCACCTGTGGAAGGGTCCTACGTGCGTAACCGGAACCCTCCTCTGGACGTGAACCTGTGAGTCACATTGCTGTGTTAGGAGCTCACGGGAGCCGCGTTTCCTGGCTCTTCAGATGCGGGAGGTCTGTCCGACGTCTCTGGCCTTCTCCTATAAAAGTTGGGAAGCCTGTCGGAGGAGTATGTTTGTGTCTGAGTTGAAGACCTCCTACCCCCCACGACTGAAGTCACCCAGAGGAGGGCCCAGGGTCAAGTTAGAAATTCTTTGAAATAACTCTTTTATGTCGATGCAGTCCTAGTGGACCTTCCTGGTGTCCAGGGATAAAGCCCCATTTCCTCGGTCAGTGTGTCCTTGAGACGGGTGGGTCCTGTCCAGCAGACCCTCTCTGCTTGCTTAGAGCTCATCCACACTGGCCCCGGTCCTCCTTTTGGGGCCCATCTGGGTCCGGTTCTCCTGTCGCAGGTGCGCCGAGCGAGGGCTTCCCGTGCGAGAGGCTTACTAAGGCTCTGCTCCAAGGAGACCATGGGAAGGAGTCTGGAGACAGGATGGGTCTCAGATTTAGGCAAGTCTGGGGCCTGGGTGACCCCTGGGGGGCCACCTGCGGTTTGCACGATTTGCCTGGAGGAAGGGGCGGGGCTTTCACTCCCACTCCCACGCAGGTCCCCAGCACTTGGGCTGAACGGGGGATGTGAACACACCCCAGGCACCCGCCACGGGGTCAGAGTCTACACTGAATGCCACCTTGATCCAGTGACCTAATGTTGGAGTGCCTCTCTTGTCTTGAAGTGGAGCATTTAGGAGTCGGGACGTAACATGATGGAGGTTGCAAACTTCTAGCCCTCGCAACTCTGCTTGCGTGAGCCCAAACTCACTGTACCCTCTGAAAATATTGCCTGCACCTTGCAAGGGGGGGGGTCATTGGCTGCCTTCATAATATAGTCATGCATTTGGTCTGTGAGCTCTGGCGTCAACACTGAGCATTACAGCCGAGAAAGGACCAATGGGAACCATAGCGAGAGATCAGGAGGGGGTGTCCTCACCCAGTGTTCTGAAGGGACACTAGTCACTCTTTTTTTTTTTTTTTAAGATTTAATTTATTTATTTATGTAGAGCACAGTGGGGAGGGACAGAGGGAGAGAAAGAACCTCAAGCAGACTCCCCAAGGAGTGCGGAGCCTGACGCGGGACTCGACCGCAGGACCCCGAGATTGACCTGAGCCGAAATCGAGAGTCGGACACTTAACCGACGGAGGGGCCCCTCAGACACTAGTTGTTCTAACTGCACACTTAAAGATGCCCACAGGACCCTGCAAGGATGGAGAAGACGTTTTTCTGGAAGATCCTATTGTCAAATGACAGGGTTCTGTTGTGTTCTGTTTCCTGCCTGCCAAGGCGTAGAGAATTACTGGAATAAAAGCTTTCTGGCCCTTGAAGGGGGGCGTGAGTGGCTCTGGAAAGAGAACTGGATGGGCTTGGCCATAGAGACGTTGGCCTTGGGGAGTCTGCTCCCGGGGGCCGAGGCGGGAGGGGCCGGTGTCCGCGGGAAGAGGAACCGCACCGGAGCGGGGCTCCCATCCCCTGGACTTCCTCCCGTTCTGATACCGCGCCCGAGACCCAGTTCCTCCAGGTCCGAGCATGGGGACTCCCTCCGTGCCTCATCCTTCCGGTGAAAGCCCCACGGCTGGGTCCCCAGTGGCCCAGGGATCACATTACTTACATTGTCTGCACTTCCCATGACCAAGGAAGAAATCCTCAGTGTGTGCGCGACGGTGAATGGATCGATATGCAATCCGTATCTGTTCAGTGAAACAAGGCATATGCGATCTTAAGGACAGAGTTATTGCCTTATTTTCTCGATGAGCAGGAAACGGAATGTATGTATGTGTGTGGAAAACAGAGCCAAGTGGCACATACAGAAGAAGAATCAGCCATCAGCCCAACAGCCTGGTAAGAAGCGCTTCTCCGGCAGTATCTTCTAAGTCCCCTTACTTTCGTACGTGCGTTTCCCGGCGCTCGGGACACGGCACCCCGGCCGTAGGCTCTGCTCCAGGCGCTCCAGCACCGTCAGTGAGCAAGAGGGTAGAGGCCACCGGCTGCTCGCGCTTAGATTATTTTGAGGGAGAGAAAGAATAAGGCTTTGTGCAATGAGTAAGTGAATGCAGAGGCAGGTCGGCGGGAGAATGGGCAGAGCAGGTGTGTGCTGGGGGGGCTCATCTGGGAGGTGTCCCAGCAGAAGGGCAGGTGCGGGAACTGGGCGGAGAGCAAGAGGTCGAGGGTGGGGGTCAGGCGGTCGTGAGGACTCAGGTCTTTATCTCGGCAACACAAGGGGCCCAGGCTGGGTCTGGACAGAGTGCCTGGGTTTTCTTCCATTCTGCAGGTGTCCCTCTGGATTAGGGCGAGCACCTGTGCCCATGGCCACAGCTGTATCTGCGTCTCTTTTTATCCTACCTTCAATTTTTAACATCATGTCAAAAGCATTTTTCCTTGGCTTTTACCAGCTTTATAAATTTAACATGATGACCATAGAAAGCACTTAACAGTTTGGACCTTGGGAAGTGCATGAATTTATTTGTGTGACTGTTTAGGGCCCCTATCTATCATCTATCATCCATCATCTACCTATCCTACCTATCTAATTATCTATCCTATCTATTATCTAATTATCTATCATATCTATCATCTACTTATCTACCCTATTATCTAATTATCTATCATATCTATTGTTTATCTATTTAATATCTGTCTATGAATTTATCTATTATCTATCTACCTAATTATCTCTCAATGATGTCTATCTAATTATCCATATCTATCTATGATATCTGTCTAATGATCTATCTATCCATGTATCTGTGTATCTGTGTATGTATGTATCCACCTACTTACCAAGGAGCTCCTGACACTCACAGCTACTTTGTGGCTGGTGTTAGGCTATGAGACAAAAACTATCCACAGAAACAAACCTCAGACGATTTACTCTGAGATCATGACAAAAGGAGACGGAATAAGGCAACTTCTTAATTGTGTCTGTGCACAGACACGAGTCACGGGGCAGTTTATAAAATACATCATTCCCCTTTTACCGAAAGAGTCACTTCTTCGTCCAGTCACACAACCGCCCACCTCTCTGGAAGCATCCAGTGTAGAGTGAAACCCCGTCTGCTTGGGCCTTCCCCCAAATTACAGGTACCTGCGCCCCTCAGCTGCGACACATCAGGGTTCCCCGAGGTGTGTCCTCCCCACCCCTGTCCGTGTTAATCCACCTCTGTCAACTGCAGGCGTGTTCCTGTGGTCTTCACCTGCAGGGCACTACGCAGACACGCATATATGCGTATTCAATAGAAATAGAATGCACGTATATACATATTCAATTTTCCTATAGCGCATCACACTGAAGCGGTTTGCAGTAAAAACGTGGCTCTTGGAAGCAAACACTCCATCTCCCCATATCTCCTAGCAGCCAACTGCTCCCGTTCCCATGGAAACGCACGCCCCAGGTGGGACCAGTGTTTTAAAGTAAACACACCACGATGGTTTAAGTCCCTAACTCTATTCAGAAATCTCCATCAGTTTCTATGGTAACTCCGGTGGCATTTTCCAGCACCCGCTAGGTGATGGTTACTCACAGGACATCCTTGCAAATTGTGTCATTGTCTTGTCACCCACATATTCCTCCTGTTGATAATAAAACACAATTGAAAATGTATATTTACCATTATTTTAAAATACCATGTATTTAATGTACACAGTAACTATTTCATGCATATAACTTTGTTACATTTAACCACATGGCTGCATTGTTACAACATGTTTTCCAAAGGCAAACACACGGGCGTCTGGGCTGGTCCGTAATCCGTAATTGGCAGGGTTGGAATTCGAATGCTGTGCACCAGTGGGGGTTCGCAAAGAGCTCTGACTGTCAGTGAGAAGCGGGGGGCTTAGAGACAGCCTCCATCTTAGGACAGGCAAGTTTCTCTAGCACGACATTCCTTTAAGTTCTACGTCAGTTTTGTTCTATTCAGCTTGGGTGGATGGAACGGCCGCGGAGCGAGGTCCCAGCCTGTGTTTCCAGGCTCTCTGGACCCAAGCTCTTCCTCTACAGATTTCTGCCCACACTTTGCCCCACAGTTATGCCCCCCAATAAACAGAGACAATTCGCACCGGGTTATGAGGTGCATTGCCTTCTTGGCCAGGTAAATGGATTTTGTGTGTGTTCTTTATTTTGGTAATGTTACATTAAGGTACAGAATACAAACAAGATAATTATTTTATTTTATTTTATTATTTTTTTTAAAGATTTCATTTATTTGACAGAGATCACAAGTAGGCAGAGAGGCAGGCAGAGAGAGAGGAAGGGAAGCAGGCTCCCCGCTGAGCAGAGAGCCCGATGTGGGGCTCGATCCCAGGACCCTGAGATCATGACCTGACCCGAAGGCAGAGGCTTTAACCCAGTGAGCCACCCAGGGGCCCCAATATATTTCTTGATATTATTGTTCCACTAGGGCTAGCTCAAAATGAGCTCTTTTTAAAGTTGACATTATTTAACTTCTCTTTCAAGAATTATTTTGTTCCTTACATTAGATTTTCAACAAAAATTAAAGCAAACGTCGGTATTAAAAGTAACTGTTTTTCGTTCTTAACACAATTTCCTTTTAAAACTCACCATGGTGAGTTCTGTGTCCTGGTTAATCTTGCTTGGCTGCTGCTAATTTTTAGGCGGTGTTTTCCAGGAAGCATGCATGTCTATGTTTTATGCCCTCTGGATATCTGAAAATGCCATTCTTTTGTCTTTATTCATGAGAAATCCAGCATAAAGAATTTAGAGTTAAGATTGTTTCTCCTCAAAACTGTCTTAAACATGTGCCATTTTGTTATAAATGTTCATGTTGTAGAATAAGAAATAAACATGTGCTTTAGATGACTGTTTTCTTTGCCTAAAGGCTGCCAGCATTGTCTCTTTTCCCCCCATTAAATCTTGCCTGGACCTGGTATTTGAATCTTTCTTTGGCGCACAGATTTTTTTCAACTGTTTCTCTGGTTATTGATTTGGTTCTGTTCTTCAGTTTTCTCATCATGAGAATCGTCATGGCTTTCCTGGATCTGTTCTCCTGGCTCTGTGGCTTTTCCGGAATTACACTCATACATTTGTCCATTTTCCTCCAGATTTTACAACCATCCTTCATGTTTACTCAGTATCTCCCAAGTCCCTCAGTTTCGTCATGCCTTTGTCATCACATTAACTTAACATTCCTGCTTCTCTCGACTTCACTCTTGCTTCCGGATTTTACTGTCTCTTCCTCCTGAAGTTCGTTGTGATTTAGGTGGTTGTAATGCTGTGTCCACCCCTATAGGAGCTTTCTGTTTACCTAGGGGTGTCCCTAGGCACCGTGCCCTTAAATTCATAGGCTGTCACTCTTCTTTGAAAGCAGTTTCCTTTTTGCAGGCCCTTTTTCATCATTATGGGAATGACTTTGGCTGTAAGATTTGGCTGTAACCAAGGGAGATACACTGGGCATCTGTACTTTGGGATGGTGTTGGCATCTGTCCACTTGGGGCACCCACTTGATGGGGTGGACAGTTCAGCCATGATCCTGAGATTTCCCAGTACCCCGTGGAGTCCAGGGGGATTCTGGATTCAGAGGCTAGAGGGCAAATACCCAGCTTTCCTTGGGTATGTCAAGAAGGTTCCTCTAGTCCCTTCACCAAGAGCCTCATGGCCTCATTGTGTTCATCCCCTTGGACGCCCTCCAAACTGAGCCCATCCGTGATGTCTCTGGTAGCGGTTCCTCACTGCTTCTGGCTCATGGATCGGTTGTCCCCTGCACTGTTTTGAGTTTTCCGATGTTGTGTATTCCATCGTTCATCCCAATGGCAACCTTGGAGGAGAGCAAGTAGAGAGACGCACGTTACAGTCTCTCTCTTGCCAAGAATTCCTGACCTTTTCCTTTGTTAAGAACCTCACTGGAAAATTTCATGGGAAAACATGTGGAGTGGAACAGAGCTTCCTGGCCCTGAAAGGTGATTAAGAATCCTGGGATTCTGTCAGGGCCCTGGATCGGGTCCTCCTGTCATGCACACAGGTCTGTCCTGCAACACAACACGCACGTCTCTCTTGGCCCTTTCCCCCGCATTCTCTGTTAGCAGGGTTGTGGAAACATCTAAGCACAGCCCACCAAACTGCGCCCCAGGGGTTTGCCACCTGCCTCATGACCCTGACGACCCACTCCGTTCATCCCTTTCAGGATGCAATTCCGGGGCGAGTTTTTCCATGAAGCTGTTGGCTTCCCTCTGACAAGAACAAAACCCAGGGAGGGGGCTGGGGACGGCCGTTGAGGGCGCCTGGCAACCCGGGTCTTCCTTGGCCCCCATTCACAGGCAGTAACAACATCTCCCCCTCAGGATAGAGCCATGATGACACATGTTTGCGGGACTAGCTGACCCTTTGAGAGCAGGTACACATGTTTTTGTCATGTGAGCTTGGGCTCCTAACCAGGACATCACAGTGCTCTGCCTGAGAGTGTGAGCAAGGGACGGTTCTGGTTCAGAGTATCACCTATTGTCAGCCTTTAAAATACTCAAACATAGTGAGGCATTTCCTTTGTTCTTTGTATATTTTTCAGAAAGGGCTTTTTTTAGAACAAAGATTTGTGTTCCTTTCTACTCATTTTCACAATTTTTTTTTTTTTTTTGAGAGCCAGAGAGAGAGAGAAGTGCGGGGAGGGGCAGAGAGAGAAGAAGAGAGAGAATCCCAAGCAGACTCCTCTCTGAGCGTAGAGCCTGGCACAGGGCTCGATCCCACGACCCTGAGATCATGACCTGAGCTGAAACTAAGAGTCAAACACTCAATCAACGGAGCCACCCAGCGGCCCCCATCATTTTAGCAGTTTTATCATCTCTCTATCATCATTACTTCAGAGTGATTAAAATAATCAGAAAGCAGTGCGTTTTGAAGCAAAATCCTGGTATAGCCATCAGCAAAGGAGCACTTTTGTAGCCTCAACTTTGGTGATTTTCAGCGTGCTTTCCTCATAGCACGTATACACGCTCCCTGAGCAGATATGAAAGAGTATCTTCTGGAGTCCGAGACAGAGGAAGGCGTGAAGGCACGCCAGGCCTCGTCTGAGCAAAGAGCGGAAGTCCCAAGCAGGGACACGTTCAAGGGTCCCAGCGACGTCCCAGCACAGGGAGCAGCGGCACCCAGGCCTCCAGCATGGGTCCCGGGGCTGCGCCTGGTGCTGGCTGCTGTCAGCCGGCACCTCTTCACTCCGGGAAGTCGGTTCCATCTTGGAACTGTTCTGGTTATTGAAAAGTCATCGTTTATCAACCTGGCGTGCTCCCGCCTGTCACTGACTCACAGAAATGTCGTCTCTGCGTTCTGATGTCCAGCAAAGCACGAGCCGCTGTTCGGGGCCTGGCCAGTGCTGGTCAGGGGTCCGGGGGCCCTCGCCCGGCTCCCCAGGCTGCAGCGGCTCGCTCGTCCACCACAAGCATGCACGTCAGTGCTGCAGGCGGCACTGGGGTGACAGACCGACACGCACTGCAGAGAAAACCACGTGAGGCCGGAGGCTGTGTCTGCTTCATCGCGGGACGTGGGGACACCCTAGTGG
The DNA here is from genome assembly GCA_020311275.1 of Eira barbara. Lineage (NCBI taxonomy): Eukaryota > Metazoa > Chordata > Mammalia > Carnivora > Mustelidae > Eira > Eira barbara. The sequence goes on along the minus strand of JAHRIG010000463.1, from coordinate 12,637,333 downwards.
ACGAGGGCCGGAACCAAGGAGCAGGGCTGTGACGCGTGTCGACCAGAGTTGGCTCAAGGTCACTTCAACCTCACTCCAGGGGCTCAGAGATTTCCAGTTCTTAGTGCAGATACAAACACTGACTTTTTTTTTTTTTTTTTTTTTTTAAGGAACCAAAGATATGTCTCAGCAGTAGGTTTGTCACCCTGGGTGAGGGGAGGGTCTCTTGTGTATGAGCGGCTCACAGAGGAGCTTTGACCTGACCTCCATCGTGATGCCTGGGGGTTACTGGTGGAGAGTTCCTTCCGGCAGCATCTCCCCAGTGAGCAGAGTGCCCGGGACGAGAGGCCGAGTTTCTCCTGAGACCCTGTGATGCTCTCTCACCTGTCACCATTTCTGAGCTGCATGTGAGCCACGTCCACGTGCTCCTAAATGCAAGACCATCGACCCTCAAATCTCCACCTACTAGAAAGTTCAGGGACCGTGGATGTGGGCTGCTCCTGCCATAGAGCGCCCCACCCCTGCAGAAGTGATACCGTCAGGGGCCGGCACCCACAGCGCCTGGAGAATGAAATGTCCTCCCTCAGAGAGTGCCCACAGCACCTGACACGTCCTGAAAAGTCATCTCCACTTTAAAAAGACCGTGTGGTTTAAATGCGTGTGAAAGTCTGAGAAGCCGGGAGGTTTCCTGCAGGCTTTGCCCCGCTACGCCCTTCACGACCCCTCTGTTCAAATCAGCCAACTTCCGGGCCACAGCTTGTCCTTGGGACCTGAGCAAGTGTGCTGCAAACGCGGAAGAACACGGACACGCGGACTCGGACGGACGGGCAGCTGTGCAGACACGGAGTACGGCCTCCCAGTGACATCAGCCCCTGGGAGCACGTTCGCGAGGGCGGGGAGCTGGGCCTTGTGTGCCTGGCGGACTGACAGGTGAGTCGTCACTGTCTAGGCTGGGCTGGGACGGGGGGCGTGCTTGCTGCCTGGTCCGCCCCTCCAGCTAGGTGAAGGGGACGTGGACGTGGGTTCCAGCAGCTGCTTGAGTAACTTACTGGAGGGGATGGGGCTGAGGAATCAAAGCAGAGTGCTCGGGACTGAAAAGAACACCCACTTAATTAATTTATGTATTGATTAAATTTAAAAAATTTTTAAGATTGTATTTATTTATTTAACAGAGAGAGAGAGAGAGAGCGAGCGCACAAGCAGGGGGGCAGCAGAGGGCTCACCAGTCTGTTTTCTCAGAGGCGGCTTCTCAGCCTGTCTGTGGGTTTTTAGAGCATCTTTTTAATTTGCAAAAAACTCTGCTTCCTTTGGAACAGGGAGCAGGCTCCTCACGCCTGTTTGAAGCTGCGGATCTGTTCAGGGTGGTCCTTGTCTAGTGGGGGTGGCCCGCTCGCTTGGTGGCTTCTGTTGAGGGAGTGGTGCCTTCGGAGGAGGAGAACCCTAACTGCCCAGGGGCTAGTCAGAGAGGCTGGGACGGCGTGCAGGGGCCCGGGCCTCCCTCCTCCAGCAGGCCGTGGCTCAGAGACGCTGCCTGGCTTCCCCAGCACCAGCACCATGTCCAGACGAAATCTGGATGTTCTGGTGAAGGAGAAGGGGCTGGGCCGTGTGACCCCCTGGTCCCCGGCTGACCAGTTAATGCAGTGCTTTGTGTTTGGAAGACAGTTCTTACTGCCCTGGTGGCTTTGTTCCATGCACAGTTGGCTGAGAACCCTTCGCTCGGGTTTCTGCATCAGTTAGACGCCATCTGTATACTAGCTGCACGAGGGCCTCCCATTGGCTGCTCTTCCGAGAGGCCTCTCTGGTTTTCCTTCTGATACAAACGTGTGCTTTGAAATCCGCTCCTGTCGTGTCAATGAATCTAGGTCTGGGAGGCAAGAAGCATGCATTCCCCGGGCTCGCCCCATCCTTCTCTCTCCAAGTATCTCTGTTTTCTGCCGCTCTTTGCTGACCACAAAGAAGCAGTTCTAGTCCCGGACACGGACCCCTGCAGCAGTGGGCGTGGTCCCCGAGCCCTGTGGCCCTCCTGGGGGCTCTGTGGCCCTGCAGCCACGCTCACGGGCAGGAGCCTTCCTTCCTCCGTGTGTCCTCCACTGCCCTCTGAAGTGCCCCATGGGGCGTAGCCGGGGTGCCCCACTGCTGGGATCCATGCTGCGCCGGGGCCGCGCTTCCTTGCTCTCTGCTTGATCCTGCGTTTCCAGCCCCGTCTTTCCATTGAAAACAACAGCAACAACAAAAAGCCCAACGAGTGAACTGGAGAACGATTTTCCTGAACTCTGGAACGAGGGAAGTTACACGCTATCTCCCGAGCGCTCACACGATGCTCCTTTCGTGGTCCCACCTGGCGCTCGTCCCGACACACATGCCCGCAGGCTTGGAGGGCTCGCTGGGTCATCCCCGTGCCCCATGGAGCTAGAAAGGTGCTGCATGAGGTCTCTGTTCGCTACATACAGCCTGCGTGACGTGAGCGCTGTTTGCTGAGCGGCTGCCTGACCGCGCGGGGCTCAGCCCTCGAGCCACCATCTGCTGATCAGGGAGACGCCTGCAAACACCGGGGGGAGTTCGCACAGCGGGACCCTGCCTCAGGCACAGATTCCAGCCTCAGTCACTTCTGCTTACCTGTTCTAGACAGAGAGAGAAAGGTGATGGGGCGGCTGTGAGTCCTCCCTACCAGACAGGACGGTGTGTGCATGGAGGACAGACAGCCGCGTGTAGAGACAGAGTTGGAGGGGGGCTTCTCTCATGGTCCCTGAGGACAGGGCCCCCACCCACCCTGCCTAGTGCACCCCTGGGCTGACCTCGGAATATGAGGACACTTTCATGTCTGTGGATGTGACATTCTGGCATCAAACGGGACTTCTTTGAAAGACGCCGATGAACCAAACCAGATTTTGTTCCAGCGAAGGCTGACAAACAGCTCCGAAAACCTTATTCTGAGAATGCTTGTCTGCAGAAAACCCAGGGTACAGGGGGCAGAGAGAAGGGGCAGGGCGGGCTCCCAGCATCACCAACCAGCACTGCGCTCCTGCTGGGGGGAGGGGAGGTTCCTAGGGGCACGTCACATACTGGGCGGGGGCTTGGGGATATAGTTTGATTTGGGGGATGCCGCGGCTGAAATTGTTGTTATCCCAATACAGAGCCAAGAGCAGGCCCAGAGTCCTCCCCCTGCGAAGGGCAGGGCGGTCAGATGTGGGCACTGGGCTGGCGGAGACCTAACACTTCCCGTGGGTTGTTGTCAAGTCAGGTATGTCCACGGCCCCGACAAGACCACTTCCACTGGAAGGAAGGAAGGTTGAAACTCCGGGAGGAGAGAAGCCGCGGTCTCCGGGTGCCTTGAGGAGGGAGAGCGCTCGGAGAACTGAGACCGGGACCCTCGGGGGGGGGGTGGTCAGGGCGGTGGTCTCGGGGGAGCGAGAACATGGCCTCCTAGTGCCGATTCCCTGCAGACTCGCAAATGCAGTGAACTCTGCAGGGCACGAGGTCTCTTTGGGGGGACGCTGCCCAGTGCTCTCCTTGGGGCCACTTCCCCGCGCCTGGCGCGGCCACGTGGCTGATGCCATGGTGGGGTGCCCCGGCTGGTGCCGTGCGGTGGCTGCCTCTGCTCCGTCCCACACGATTCCTGCGTGGGGAGCTGGAGGAAAGGTCAGACGGCCCTGAAGTCTCTCTTAGCATCAAGGAATGTGTCTGGACGGACACAGGCATTTTCCAGAGGCTTGTTGTAGTGATTAAGACATTTCTTCAGCAGAGATGGAGAATTTAGGAATCTTCTGGCATTTCTTGGCAGAGCAGAGATTTTCCATTCAGAAGTGGTTCCACTGCCTCATGATTTTTTAAAATAAATGTTTATGGAAAGACAGGGTTATCGGAAAGGAGAGTTTAGCAATTATATCCACTCTGGTTCTGTCCCTCGATTCCGTGAGATGGTGCTGGGCACCTCTGCAAATATTTTCAGTATTGATTGGCGTTGGTTACCGCGTTCTTGCCGGAAGTGGGCTTTGTGGATTCTGTGTCTCGATTCAGCCCGTGATGAACAGTGGTTTGATGGCGTGGGGGAGAGTTAGCTTCTGCTTTTCTTCCCTCCTTTGTTGGCTGTCTACCGGAAACCATGCGGCTATGCTGCGCTATTTGAAGGAGCTGCAGGGACAACTCTGGCCCTGGTGCTGCCGGTGAGGGTTTCACCGCCCGGGGACGGCGGGGCGGCCACACCAGCGGCCACACCAGCAGCCACACCCATGGCTATGAGGTCTGTGCTGGGCTCTCCGAAAGCCCCATGTGCGGATTATGCCTTTACCATCCAAAGCCCTTGCTACGATTATCTTGATGTGTCTGGAGGAAGTCACAGAGGCTCGGAGGGTTGGTGACATTGCCAGGCTGTCACACAGCTGATGAGCCACAGATGTGTGGCCCAAGGGAAACTGTCCCCAAGTAGCCAGACACAGAGCACTTCTCTGTTTCTTGTTTCTCTGCCTTCAAAAGCTGCTCTCCTCTCCCACAGCCTGCAGGCCGTCTGCCCGGGATGCAGCCCTGGGAGCTGTTGGGGGACAGCACACGGACACCTCGGGGGTCTTCGCCAGCAGCCACTCCAGTGGGGAGTGATGGTCTGGTGGGGGTCCCGTCCCAGAGCCCGGGCCACTTGTCTCCCTGAGGGCTGGGGGCGCTTCAAGCCGCAGCAGCTTCCTCTCAAACCTGAGCACTCAGAGCGCACTTGCCCACAGGACAAGCTGGTGTGGGGACAGCCCTGAGCCCGGGGCCTGTGACATGGTGGCATGGAGAGGTTTTGACATCACAGGCCCCGAAGGGCATCCAGCCCTGGCATCTGCTGTGAACCCACATGCTGGTCTGGCCCTGAGAGGACACCGGGGACGGCGCCTGCAGATCTGGAGAGACGAGGAGATGGAGGCTCCCGGCGGAGGGCCGGGCGCTGAGCTCTCCTGCGCCGGTTTCCAGGAGCCTGGCCACCTGGTCCTGGGACACGGGCTCGCCCCCCTCTGGTGGCGGATCTGAGCCCCTCCGTCAACCTCTAGGAGACCCCAGCCGCCGCCCCCCAACCCTTTGCCTGGCTGTCCTCACCCTTACCATCTCCCGAATAAATCATCTTAACTGGAGTGTTTCCTCTTCCCAGACTGACGGGTTATAAGGACACGTAAGGGGATATCCTCGTTGGTGTCCTCAGCCGACGATGAGCTTCTGTGGGGCGTCCGAGGAACCCGAGGAAAGCAGGTACTCTGTGTCTTGCGGGGCTGACCTAAGACCCCCGCGTTCAGGGCAGCTGGCTCAAGGTGTACGAACTCCCTGCGCTATTTTCTAAGTATTTGCGCATCCAGAGTTGTTTGGAAAACTGATTTTTTAAGTTTCTAATAAATGCATTTCTGTCTTGTGGGGCACTGGAACCCGAATGTGTTTGGGTGGCTACGGGGGGACAACCACGCTGCCCCACGCAGGCTGCCCTTGGGCGTAGGATGCGGAGCCGCACCCCACCCCCGCCCCTCAGCCCGGAGCTCCTGCCTCTTGCCTCGGGCTGTCACAGCCTGCGATGGGAGCGGACAGTCAGGGGTACACAGGCCTGGCCCCCGGAGGCCACTGAGCCCGCGGCCCCGTTCCAACACTCCCTCTGTGGTGTGCAAGCCCTATTGCTGGGGGTCCCAGGGCACCTGCCCTCACGCACGGCGGAGGGCACAGATATGAGTGTTTTCAGAGCGTGTTTACGCACACGAAGCCAACCGCGCAGGTCCGGACTCTCCAGCGCGTCGGAGCCTGCAGAACGTCTGTGTGTCTAGAACTCCAGTGCAAGGACGCACATTCGTAACACCCCCTCGCACACAGTGTCCCCACGCAAAGAGAGAAACTGCTGAAGAGAGAAGCGGGGCAGAGGGAGAAGCGTGTGTATATGTACGTATTTAAGGCTCTGTGCCCTGCGCGGAGCCCAACGCAGGGCTTGGACCCAGGACCCTGAGATCAACACCTGAGTTGAGATCAAGAGTCAGATGCTCAACTGGCTGAGCCACCCAGGCGCCCCCAGTGATACTTATTTTAAGGAATTGGCCCACACGGTTGTGGGGACAGCAAGTCTGAAGTCTTTGGAGCCGGCTGGCAGGCGGGAGATGTGGGGAGCGGGGGAGTCCCAGCCGGAAATCCGCAGGACTGGAGGCCCGGGGCTCAGGCAGATTTCTGTGCTGCAGTCCTGAGGCAGGATTCCTCCTTCTATGGGAAACCGCAGTCTTGCTCTCAAGTCCTTCAACGGATTGGACGAGGCCCACCCACGGTACTGAGGGTTATCTCGCTCTGTTTTCCTCAAAGTCTGCTGATTTAAGTGTGAATCATGTCTAAGTATGTCTTCTTAGCAGTATCCTGACCTGTGTTTCAGCAAACCTAGACATGGCGGTCTGGTCAAGGTGACAGATAAGTTCATCAGCACGGCCCACCCCAGGCTGAAAGCAATTGTTGGGACCAGTGTGCAGCACAAGCTAGGCTGGGCAGAGGGACAGGAGCCTCATTCCCTGCCATGGAGCCAGGAGGTGTTGTCCGGGAGGATGGGGAGGAATCAGAGCAAGGAACCGAGTCGAGTCTCTGGTCCCATCACAGGCAGGAATTAATATGTGATGTTCCGGGACCATCCTTACTTTACTGTGAGGATACAGGTCAGGGACGAGCAGTGACAGAGCAGTGTGACTCAGGGAGTCTCGTCCAACTTCAATCTTACCTTCCTCTTTTACTGTCATGAGATTTTCATCAGTGCGAGAAGCTTTCGCCGAGAAGTTGATGAAAACTCCAGCAGAATCTAAGAATTATTCCTCAAAGCAGCAGGGAGTTTCAGGGCCATTTTATTTTATCTTATTTTATTTTTTAAAAGATTTTATTGATTTATTTGACAGACAGAGATCACAAGTAGGCAGAGAGACAGGCAGAGAGAGAGGGGGAAGCAGGCTCCCCGCTGAGCAGAGAGCCCGATGCAGGGCTCGATCCCAGGACCCCGGGATCATGACCTGAGCCGAAGGCAGAGGCTTTAACCCACTGAGCCACCGAGGCGCTGCCAGGGCCATTTTAAATTGCAAAATGATTCTCAGTTCAGAAGCTGATGTGCCCCAAGTGGAAAATAGTTATGAACACGTTGGTCTTTCACCAAAATTAAGGCTTTTCTTCCTTGCAAAGCAGACGAGGACTAGCCAGCAGTATTCATTGCAAGGGTATAGGCTGACAGCAGGAAATGTGTTTTACGTTGTAAAAACACCATTCGAAGTGTTTAACGCGGCGCTGTGCACGAAGTAGGTGCTTACACCTGTGGTCGGTGAGAGTGGCATCCCTCCTAGCAGCCAATTCAGAAGCTTTCAGGAGCAGGGACAGGTTCCCTGTGTCACACGCGGCATCTGGGAGGAAGACGGAGCTGGTCTCCAGTGGCAGCAACACAACGAATGTGGTCGTTTCGGCCGGCCGCTGGGGACAACTGGACTGTCACTAGAGAGCGGGACGAGGGCGGTTGCAAATGAGGAGGAGGACATTTGGAGAGGTTTCTCAAAGGGAAGGAGGGAAATGGGGAAAAGACTGGCGCGGAGCGCTGGGTCCCGAGTGCGCACACGCGTCCGGTGTCTGCAGGTGGGCGAGCACGTCTGCGTGCTGCCAAGAAATGCCCAGGAGAGGGAATCCTTCGCAAATGTCGGACCCCCAAGTGAGTGTGGTGCCAGGTGGAGGGGAGCACGGTGACTACGGGCAGGGGCAGAGCACCTGGACTTAGGTGTGAGGCAGGAGATCCCAAAGAACTCCTCTTCTGATGGCTGGAAGTCTTCAGTGACTAGAAACTGTCACTGGCTGGGGAGAAAGGACCCAATGACATTGTTTGGAGAACAACGTTGGGGATACGGCAAGACGGTGGACATCAAGGCAGCACAACGAGCCCGATGGACACCCCCAGGGTCAAGTTAGAAAGGGATCGGCTCCTTCATTTGTCAGGACTCAGTCCCGTGTCTCTGGAGACCCTCATCCCTGGCAACACGGTGGGCAGTCACCAAATGGAAGGTCTGCTTGTCTCGCCTCCGAGAGCTGCCCTCCCTGGTGGGTGGCGAGGGGGCGAGGCGCGGGGCTCTCTCTCCAAGGAGACGGCCTCTCCCCTGCCCAGCCTTCAGCAAGTCAGCATCAGTGTCCGAGTCGAACCCCTGCTCTTGGAACACCGCGTATTTTAAACAATGCGTTATTTTAAAATGAAAAATAAATTACGATTTTAAAATGTATTATTTTAAAGGCACTTAAATATTGAATAATTTCTAAATAGTTTTAAAATAATATTTTGAATACTATTTTAAAGACATTTCAGATTGGACATCTGCCGAAAGGCGCTGCCCGGGCTGGGTGTTGGATGGAGTGTGCGGCTGACAGGCAGGCGCTCCCGTCGCTCTGCACGTCGGTGCCTCCCCTGCTTGTTGTGGATTATGTTGTTGGCTTCGAAACACCTCCCCACACTTTCTCGCCTCTGCGCTAACCCCTCAAGGTAAGTGAAGCCACCACTTAGAGTCCTGGAGAGTGGAGATTGTCCTAACAGCTCAGCTGCACCCCGAGCAGGGCCATCCTCCCACGGTCTGTGTCGCCCCCTCAAATCCCACCCCCACCGGAGAGCTTGCAGACGGTGAAAATGTCGTGTTGGGTGAGTTCACGGGCTTGGGCTTCTGGAAGACCGCACGGCGAAGCCTGCCCTTTCCAGCCCAGGACAGCATCCCGGTGCATCCACTGATGCTTGCAATCAACAAGGAACTATGATTGTTTTTCCTTTGGCAGAAATCCTGTTTTTGCTCTACTTTTTATTAGAGTAGAAGGGTGGAGAACACACATACACATTCTCTGGGATGGAGAAAATTCGTGTTAGGAAATCTGGGTTTATCGACTCAGCTGCCTTGTCCGGAGCAGGGCGTGCCAGGCTGTGCCGATGATCACAATCGTTCTTTCCAAGCTGTTCCAGGGAAACACCTCATCTTTGTTGACATTAACCCTCGTTTTCCCGCATGGGGAACTGAGATCATACGTACTTCCCCCCACCCGGAATCCTCCGTTTTCTTGGAACCGGGTGCTGAAACATTGGCCCTCTGGGTCGGTTGACAAAATACAGTAGTAGGTGCCTCCCTCCCCTCCCAGGGAGGCAGTTCACCTGATCTGAGTGACACTGTTGTCTTCCATAAAAGGAGAAAAATTCCAGTGTCTCCCTTCTGGTGCCTGTGTGGGTTGTGTACTGCTGTCTGGCTGTGGCAGGGGTGCAGCGGGAGAGCCGAGGCCCTAGGGCTGGGGGGTTGGATTGGCCTGGTCCTCAGGGTCTGAGTCTCAGAAGTCAGACTAGTCATTACTCTGTTAATTTGTAGTGGAGACTCTGGGCCAGGAGGTCACTCGCTGTCACCCCCATCCTCCCAGCCCTGTTGCCCGCCGCTAGTGTACCCACCCCTCGCTCTGTGCCCCTGTGGCCCAGGACAGTGTCCCCCCCCCCACTGTAGATGACACACACCTTTCTCACCCATTTCTCACCAATTTCAAAAACGTTTTCCAACCACGGTGAAAGGAAGGTAGTAATCTAAATATTTAAATACCTAAAATATGTAACAGGGAGACCCACGAACACTTGGAAACAGAAAAACTAAAAAATACACTTTCGAATAGCCCCGAAGTGATCCAAAGAGGACATTTCCAAGGAAACCAGCGAGAACTGTATTGAGGAAAACCAGAAACACGGTGCGTGGACATTTGGGGAGCTGAGGTAGGGCCCCTGACACCACGGAATGAACGGTGAGGAGAGATGCTCACGGCGATCACACACACCCACCTCGAGACACTTCGAGAAGAGAATAAACCCGAAGCAAAAAGAGGGAGCAGTAAAGAGAACACCTGAAACCAACGCGACTGACAACAAGCGATAGAGGAAAGTAAGGGGAAGAGAGGCAGTTCTTTAAGAACCTCGGTACGTTCGAGGAACACGTGATAAGACAGACGGAGAGCAAAGGGGACAGGACAGAAATCACACACGTCTGAGGGTGTCCCCTCACACCTCGTAGCCCTCGGAGAGTGGGGGGAAGACAGCAAACGGTTCTGCACGTATGAACTTGACCTGACCGCAAGCGATCAAAACTCACTCAATATTAAATGGGTCATTTGAAGAGCCCTGGAAGCTGTTTGAAAATCAGATTTTTATTACTCCTCAGCCCCGGATAATCTTGAGGGTCAGATGGTTTCGCTGGGGGGTTCTACCAAATGTTTAAGAATCAATACTTATTCTTCATAAGCAATTCCAGAAAGAAGAGGATGGAAAAGCTTTTAATTCTTCCTGGGAAGCTTAATATGACCTTGTTCTTAAAGCCAGACAAAGACACACACACACACGCACACATGCACATGCACACGCACACGCGACAGACTAACTTCCCGTGTGAATACACGAGGGATATTATTTAACTGGATGGTGGCAGCTGGAATCCGGCAATACATGAAAGGAATCGTACACTGTGACCAAGTGGGGTTATTCTGGGTGTGAAAGGGGCTGTATTCACGTATCAATGATGGCAACGCACCACATTATTTCTAAAAAGAAAAACCCCGTGATCATATCAACTCGTGCAGAAAAGACATTTGGCAAATCCAACACCCACGTGACAAGGACAACAGGCTAGGAATGAAAGTAAACTGTCTCAGCTTGGTAAAGACTCGATATGGAAACCACCGCTAACATATTTACGGGGAAAGACTGAATGGATCCCAACTGTTGTGTCCTGCACGTGTGTGTCCTCCGAGTTTACGTGTTGAGATGATGGTAGTAGGAGCTGGGACCTTAGGGGGGTGATATGAGGCCCTGGAGACCCTGCGTAGCCTCCCCACCTTTCGAAAATACGACAAGATTGTTATCTGCAAGCTGCAAGCAGGCCACCAGCAGAACCTCGCCGTGCTGGCTCCCGGTCTCGGACTTGCAGCCTCCAGCACGGTGAGAAGTGAGTTTCTACGGTTTGCAAGCCGCCGCGTCTATGGTGTTCCCTGAGCCGACTCAGACACCGCTCCGATCACGAGCACAGCAAGGACGTCTGCTCTCAACATCCTTCCACAAAATGCTGGAAGTAGACAGCTACGCCGTGTTGACTTACCGGAAAACCCGCTACTGCGCATTTGTCCACTGTCCACAAATCCACCCACGGCTTCAGTGCGACGTCAGTCAAAACCTCCGTGGTTTTCTGTGGAAGCTGGAACACTGATTCTCGATTTCACGTGAATATGCAAGGAACCTAGAAAAAGCAACTTGGCGACGGTCGCTGCTGGAAGCTTTTACCCGCAGCTGCGCTCCTTGCTTGAAGCCTAGAGTGATGAAGAGCGTGTGGTATTGGGGTCAAGAGAGGCACATCAACGAGCCCAAAACAGACCAGCCCCTAGAAATACAGTAGATTTATTTTCCATGGACGCGAACGGGCAGGGAGTGACAGGACGATTTATTACCTTTCCAACAAGTGTGCTAGAACAAACGGGTATCCGTACCCCAAAAAATAAACTTCCTGCCTACGATATGCAAGAATTAACTCAAAACTGATGATAAACATACCCACAAGGCACACAACTTCAAGAAAACATAGAAGAACACACTGCGAGCCTGGGTTGGACAAGGATTTCTTAGAAACAGGGGCACTTGGGTGGCTCAGTGGGTTAAGCCTCTGCCTTCGGCTCAGGTCATGGTCTCAGGGTCCTGGGATCGAGCCCCGCATCGGGCTCTCTGCTCAGCGGGGAGCCTGCTTCCCCCCCACCCCCTGCCTACTTGTGATCTCTGTCAAATAAATAAATAAATCTTAAAAAAAAAAAAAGAATTTACGCATGCACCTGTATGAATGAATTTCAAGGTGGTGATGCTCCATGAAAGAAGCCGGCCGAAATAGACCATGTGCTGTTAGATTCCGTGTACACGAAACTCTACAAAAGGCAGCTGCTCTCTGGTTGAACAAGAACCTTGTGGCACCCAACTGTCCTCCGCTGAGCACATTTACTCTGTGGGTCCCCAGGGGTGTCCTGGGATAAGAGCAGAAGCCCACTGGCCTCAAGACCTCCCCGTGCTTTTGCCGGGTTGGGGAAGGGAATTGATTCTGGTTTTTAATTCGGATGGTTAATTGCGGGTCAAACTTTTATTGTTAAGTTGTTGGAGCAAATACTTTTCTGTGATGAGCCTTTGGAGAGAGAGGTGGTCATTCTCCCCTTCAAACCGTGAGGGACTGCCCCTGGGGGATCTGCCAGTGCGTCCTGCGGTCCCCACCACCAGCCAGGTCCTCCCAGGGACGGTGCACCCAGGCAGGGCTGCAGAGAGGCTCAGCGCTGAAACGTTCGCATTCCTTGTGTTTCCGGGAGCCAGAGCAGCAGCCACATGAAAACAGAGCAAATAGAAATGTAGCCACTTATAATCCCGGTTTCCTTGTTCTCCAACCAGGCTTTTCAAAAAATGCGTCTGGAAACCCGAACCTGCCTGGTCTGCCCCGGCAGACGGTTGTGTACGGTTTCCTCGGGAGGGATCCGCTGACTTCTCAGCCCGCCGCTGGGAGGGCCTGCCGGAGGGCACCATCCCCGAGCAGCCTGTACACCTGCCCACGGAACCCCCAGGTCCCGCAGCCTGTCCTGCTGCCTCTGGGGCCCCATTCTTCTGCTCTCTTGTTCCCCATCCCACACGGGTTCGGCAGACACCAACGTGCTCCAGCAAGGAAGGTGCACCCAGTGAGCCCGTAATTAATCCCCGGGGATCGTCCTCGGGAAGGGGGTGCAGACGGCCTGAGCAAGGAGAAGGCAGTTGAGGTGGGACGGGAAGTGGGGGAGTCGCACTCTCAGAAATACCAGGAGGCGTTTCCTGCACATCGGGGGCCCTGTGGACCTCGGTTGGCTGCCCAGGTGCAGGGCCTCCCTGTCCAGCCCCTTCTGACCCCGCCCTGCCTCCTCCCCCCGCACCCAAAGACCCTGAGCCGCAGGCCCTCGCTGGCACCCCCCCCCCACACCCAGAGCCCTTCATCTTCCAGCCGGTCAGGGCCCCCCCGTGAGCTCCCCCTCCCCCCGCAGACACTCCGCCTCCCCAGGCCCCCCCTTCTATCTACCAAGGTCGCCCTCTGTGCTCAGAGTACAAAACCCCGGTCTCTCACTGGCATTTTCAAATCATATTTGTGGGTTTCAGTAACTTCCAGGAGTGAGGATAAATCAATCGAATTCCTTCTCTTACTCCAGTTGTGAATTGAGTCATTTTGCATATTCGAGAGCCCGCGTTTTACAGTCACGTTTGCAAACCTCGCTCCTTCTGCTCTCTGCTCTCCACCGCTGTTCTGTCCACGCTGTTGAAATGCGTCTATGGAGAACGTAAACCTGCCGAATTTATTCTTTTCTTTCTTTCTTTCTTTTTTTTTTTTGGTTTGGCTATTTTTGCTATAAATACTAGTGCTGTCTTACTGTTTTGTTGGTTTGTTGTCTTTTAAAAAGGCTTCATTTTTCGGGGCACCTGGGTGGCTCAGTGGGTTAAAGCCTCTGCCTTTGGCTCCAGTCATGATCCCAGGGTCCTGGGATCGAGCCCCGCATTGGGCTCTCTGCTCAGTGGGGAGCCTGCTTCCTCCTCTCTCTGTCTGCCTCTCTGCCTACCTGTGATCTCTGTCCGTCAAATAAATAAATAAATAAATAAAATCTTCAAAAAACAAAAAGGCTTCATTTTTCAAAGGAGGGATTCTTTGCAACTTGTGCTCCCCCACCCCTCCAGAAGTGGTTTGAGGTCAGGTGCTTTTTGCATAGTTACCTGTAGTGATCTCCACTGGGCGGGGCGGGCGGACTACCCCTGGAGTAATATGCGGGAAGCTGCAGTTTTCACACTTTGTGTAACTGGGTGTTGACGCAGCAGTAGGAACAATGTGCATAATTAGCGTCTACACAGCTCACTCCCTGTGCACGCTGCTCTAGGAACTCACGTTACCTCCGTTAACCCCACAGCTCCCTCCACGGCTGCGGGCTCCTGTCCCCGGAGGAAGACAAGGAGGCCGATCTGGGATTTGCCCGAGGACTAACCGCGATGGGGTTCGAATCCACACCGCCCTGTTTCACGGGCACTGAGTATTTAACCTAATTTCTCTGTGCGTTTTTACCGAGGTAAGATTCGTATGTAGGAAATGCAGAAATGTTAAGTGTACGGTTTACCAAACGTGGACGTATTACATATAGACCTAACCCTGCAGTCACCCCCTACAACTGCCCTCAACTCAGCAAGTTCCGTCCTGCCCCTTTGAAGTCAGCCACCCCCGCCATCCGAGGCAGCCACTGTCCTGAGAGTTTTCGGTTGATTTTGTCTGTTCTAGAGACAGTTTCAGAGAGAATGCCTTTGTCTGAGTCTGGCTACTTTTGTTCAAATGTGGGGTTCGTCTTGCCATGTGTGTCCATTGCTTTTGGGTTTTACGGCTAACTGTTATGCCATTATATGCACATGAAGTGTTTCATCTAATTGCCTCCTTTTTTTCTTAGTCTTGACTACTATGAACGTTTGTTGTTGTTGTTGTTTTAAAGATTTATTTATTTGAGAGGGAGTGAACGAGTTCATGTGCACATGCACAAGCGGGGGAGGGGCAGAGGGAGAGAGAGAATTCCAAGCAGATCCCCCGCTGAGGGCAGAGCCTGATGCAGGACTCAAGCCCGTGACCCTGATCACAAGTTAGTGGCTCAGCCGGCGAAGCCGTCCAGGTGCCCCCACCGGGAGCATTTGTATACAAGGTGGTGGGTGGACGTATGTTTTTCTTTTGGAGGCAAATGCCAGGTCTGGGATTTGGAGCCCAATAGTCGGCGCATGTGAGAAGCAGAGGGGGTGGGAGAACTTGGTCCTTCCACTGGCAACGCTGGAGCCCTGGGGCGCCTGGGGGACTCCTTCGGCTGAGCTTCTGACTCCTGGTTTCGGCTCAGGTCATGATCTTGGGGTCGTGGGATGGAGTCCCGCGCGGGCTCCCTGCTCCGCAGGGAATCTGCTTGGGATTCTCCTTCTACCCCACCCCCGCTCTCTCTCTAAAATAAAGAAATAAATAAAACCTTAAAAAAGACATGTTAAAGTTTACTTCTTGGCTTAGTAATCTCCATGCCCACATGGGGCTTGAACTCATGACCCTGGGATGAAGAGTCCCAGGCGTCACTGACCGAGCCAGCCAGGCGCCCCCAGCTTGTGGCTCTAATCTGCATTTCCCTGATAACTAATGACGCTGAACATTGTTAGCGTTCATCGATAATTTGTCTTTCTGTCTCCGTCAAGCGTCTGTTCAAGTGTCTGCAAATTTTAATGTGTTTCTTGTCCTTTTCTTTGTAATGTATGAATTATTTATACATTCTGTTTACAAATCTTTTCCAGATCTACATTTGTCGATAGTCTCCCCCAGTCAACAGCTTGTCTTTTTTGTTACCTTAATGGTGTCCTTTTATGAGCAGAATGTTTTGAAATTTTGATAAAGTCTAAATTTCAATTAAAAAATTTTTTTAAATTGGTTTCGGTTTTGTTAGTGCTTTAAGGATCTGCGTAGGAAAGCTCTGCGAAGCACTGACATTGTGAAGATACTCTTCTCTGATTTCTTTTAGAGGTTTTACATTTTATTTTATGTTTTAGCAGTTTTATCTTTTAGCTTTTACACAGAAGTCTGTGACGCACTTCAATTATCTGTGTGTGTGTCGGGGGCTACGATGGGGCTCGCTCTGTTTTCCACTGTGGAATTATCCACTAGTTTTGACATTTTCGTTGAAATGTCTATCATTTCCTCCAATGAAATCCCTTGGCAACATCGTTACAATCTTTAGATGTAGATGTTTTGGTCTATTTCGGGGTCCTTTGTTTCATTCCATTGATCAGTGTGTCCATCCTTCATTGTGAGACTTAATTAGATGATGTAAATTCTCCTAATTTGTTCTTTCCCATCAATGTTGTTCTGCTATCCTGAAACGTTTGCATTTCCATAACGTGTGAGATTACCTTGCCAAGTTAGCCATTGTGGTGCTGGGATTTTTCCTGGAAATGTGTTGAATGAACAGACCTATTTGGGGACGAAGACTGCCTTAATTAATTGAGCCTTTGAACCCATGAGCTTGATATACATTTCCACTTATTTAAATCCTCTTTCATTTTTCTCTGGAACGGTTTACAATTCCTAGCACACAAGTCTTGCCCATATTGTCAATTTATTCTTATGTATTTCGTGTTTTCATGGTATGCTATACAGTACTTTTAAAAAAACTCAGCGAAGCTTTATTTTTATGTGCGTTTCTATCTTTGCCCATGAGGCTAGTCAGGACCTCTGTCTGGGATATTGTTGCAAGGAGTGGCAGCTGTTCCTTGTCTGAAAAGTGTCTTTATTTTAACTTCAAACGCCGCAGAGGAGACAGGCAGGCAAAATGATGCAAATGCATCCTTGGATGCAGCCACCCTGAGGCCGTTTGTGACCTCGGTGATAAGACTGACTGCCAGCTGAAAACTGCTGGACAGAATCTTCTGGAACATCGCTGTCCCCCGCCCCCCCCCCCCACCCCCCGGTCCGGCTTAGTGCCTGTTTTCTTCCTGGAACACTTTAAAGATCCTGCTCTGCTTTCTCCTGGTTTGCAGTGCTTCCGCCAAGAAGCAAGCACTCACCTTCCGCTCGGGCCGCCGGGATAGTTCATGTTTTTCTCCGTGTCCTTTAGAACATTCTTCTTTCTCTCTGGGTTACAGCGATTCCGTGATGAGGTGCCCTGACCTGTGTGTGTGCCTATTGTTTTGTGACTGACTTCGACTCGTGTATATGTGCAAATACAACTTTTATTAAATTCAGAGGGAAAAAATGGGCCATTATTTCAAAGATCTTTTTCCTCCTTCCTTCTGGGACTCCGGGTATAACTGTGCTAGGCTGCCACAGCCCAGCGAGGGCTTTGAAATGGTCCAGCCTTTCCTCCCCTCTGTTCTTCCGCACCTACCGACCTGCTCTTAGTTCCATCCCGTGAGACGTTTTTACGGTAGACGTGATGTTTTCTGTCTCTAGAAGTTGCATTGACTTTTTTTAATTTTTTTATTTTTTTTGCTTCTTCAATTTCTCCTTTTCTCATGTTCGGGCTTCACTTTAGATAATTGAACACACTTGTGATGGTTTCCTCACAGTCCCGCTCACAGCCCCCTTGTCTCCGGCATCCACGGTTTTAGACGATATCCATTAACTAATTTTTATTTTCGGGTTATGGCTCACCATGCCCTGCTTCTCACAGGACTGACAAGTTGCCTCCGAATGCTGGAAACGGTGAATGTTGCATTCTTGAGTGACTGGTTTTTGCCTTCTTTCTTCACAGGGTTGAGCTTTGTTTTGACAGGCACTGAGCGGCTTGGAGATTATGAGCTTTGGGAGGGCGGGTCCGATTCCGTCTGCAGAGCGCAGCGTGACTGTCGCGCATCTCTGAGGAATGCCTGGGCTGGGACTGTGCCGTGAGCCAGGGCGCGTGGGCAGCCGCGTCAGAGAAGGTCCGCTCCGTGTTTTCAGGCGGCACGTTGCTCACCGAGGTCAAGGACGGCCGCCTGGTGTGCTGTTCGGGCTCCTCTGCTCCTTCCTGCCTCACCTCCCTCATCACGTCCCCCTTCTCTTGCTTCTGATCTTCTCTACCTGGCTGAATTCCTCTGCCACAACATACATTTTCCTTAAGAATAATTTCAAGGTCTATTATGAGCAGCTGTCCCTGGTCCATAGTATTCCTCAAATCAATGTTTCCACCTCGTGTCTCTCTCTTCGGTTCCACACCCACACTCAGCTGCCTGCAGAACATCTCCGCCTGGACTGCTCACCCAAGCTCAGACCCAGCAAGTCCCAGACCCAAGTCCAGATTCCTCTTAATCTGCTTATTTTCAGCGGCTGCCTTCAGCTGTACAAGCCAGACCTTTCCCACTGTCTCCCATCTACTGTGTCCCTTGGAGATGGGGACACGGTCCCCTCTCTACAGCCAACGGCTTCAGCAGAGGCTCATTATTTCCTTCCTGTACCATGAGAATAGCTTCCTGACTCTGCTTCACGGTGTCCAATCCCTGTTCCTTCCAATGTATTCTTTGCAGGGTTATTTGCGTAATAATGCCATAAAATCCAAATTTTATTATGCTACTCTCTTCACTGCTAGTGTTCGAAAGCTACCTACTATCTCTGAGAGGAAGTCTGAGCTTGAAGCATGATCACACAATCTTCGATAGGATGATTGCAGATTGCCCTCCCAGCCCATTTGTTTCTATCCTTACACGGGGACTCCTCTATCCCCCACCCTGATCAACTCGTAGGTCTCTAGACATACTAAGTTTTTCCTGTTGCGTTGCCTCTAAGGTCCTCACCCCCTCTTCTGCCTGACCCCCCCCCCACATTCATTCATCACAAGCTAGATCAGGTCGTATCCCCACACGTCGTCATGTCAGAATCTCGCAGTGGCTGCCCTCACATCGGGTCCTGTACTGTCACCTCACAATGAGTCGTGACTACCTGCTTGTCCAATCTCCTACTGGCCTGGGGGGGTCTCTTCAAGGCGTGGTCTGAGTCAAAGTAAACATCAATAAAGGTCTTTGAAATGCCGGTGGGAAGGATGAGTGAGATGTGTAGTGCTGGGATCGAGTCAAGTTTATGCACAGCAGTGAACAATGGGCCCATTTGTACTTGGTTTAGAGAACGTGACATGAACAATGGTCCATAAAATGTCTGGAGAGGAAATAGTGGTCACACTGGAGAGCCTTGTGCCAGATGAGGGATTCTGGATTTAAAGGAGAATATACAGGATTTTAGGAAAAGGAACGCAGTCGGAGCCGAGTTTGAGGAAAGATCGTGTTGAGAAGAGGGCAGGGCACGGCTGCCCCGTGGAGGGAACAAAGAGCGGGGAATGACGTGGAGAACGAAGCCAAAAGAAAAAAAATTAAACTTCCTCGTAACCTTGCGCCTGGGGGGCTCTGGTGGTGAAGCATCAGCCTTCGGCTCAGGTCACGATCCCGGGGTCCTTATAGCCCACTGACAAGTTCTCGGGACCCGCAGAATAACCTTCCAGGAGATCAGCTGCCTCCATGTGAGACTCTGCTAGAGGCAAAAGGCAGCCTTAGCTTGACATGAGCCAGACCCCAGACCTCCAGGATCCTATAAAAAACCCTTTGGAAACTTCCTTTGCCTCTACTCCCCCAAGCTATATGTTATCATTCCGCACCCCCTCGCATATGGCCCCTGATATACACCTGAAGGGTCTTATGACTCAGGTTTTATTAGAGGGTAATAAATGACCTCTCCCCAACAACAGCTGGCCCCCTCAAGGTCCTGGAAACTTTGCTTCCAAATTCCTTAGAGACTCACGCTGTCCCTAACCCCTCCCAACTTGAAAGCGCATAATGGGCTGTTCCTCATGACCCCATGCAGCTCTTTCTGCCCACGGCTCCCGTCCCTGCACTTCAAATAAAAGTATCTTTTTGCGCCAAAGACTTCTCAAGAATTCTTTCTTGACTATTGTCTCTGAAACCCAGTATCATTTCCCATATCATTTGGTACCCACAAAGGGACCCAACTTCTCATCTGGACACTGAGCTTTGGTGCAAACTTGGTGAGAACTTTTTCTCTTCTTCCTTTAGTCTCATTGCAGGGACTTTTCAAGGAGTGCGGTCTTACTGGAACACTTGCATGTCAGCTGCTCAGGCTGTAATCCTCTAGCCTGTGGCTACTCTACAGGGAGGAGAACATCTGCCTTTTGGCTGGACGTCAGTACCCTGGCCGGAATGGTAATAATACCCAGAAACTTGATGCCCTCTCTCTGTTCCTGTTCTTATATAAAGTTGTCTCTCTTGGGTACGGGACAGCCACCTAAGTCACCAGGACAGCTACCAATCTCAAGACTCCCGTGTGAGGTTTCCTCCCGGTTGATCTAATGTGATCCCCTCCACATCCCTGGTCTAGCCACTTCTGGCCGCGGGACCTCCACTGGGAGCCGACTGAAACCAGTACCCGACTGAATTAAAACACAACTGGGGACCATTTCTTAGGGAAGTTGGCTTCAGGACCACATGTGTTGGAATGTCGCTTAGAAGCACGAAGGATTTCTATCTTTACCATTTTCCGTCAACGTCCTCTACTAACTACTTAAATTACAAAATCGGTAATTTCCTCTTGTAAAACTCTTCTAGTGTTCTCCATGGGTTAAAAATGGCAGGTTCTTCCCAGCACGGCATCGTCTTTGTGGCACAACCTTCACAGCAAGGCAAGACAAGCCATGTAACCTTGGTCTACGGTCAGCACCCATCTGTAGTTCAGAAGCAATGGGGAAACAGAGAGATGCTAACATCTGTCCTCCAGGGCCTTCATGGTGGCGGTGGTCATAGTGATTTTGTTTGGGGGACGCCTTGGGTTGCCTTGAACCAGGAACCTCTGACGTATCCTCCGTGGGACACCACCTGGGAATCAGTGGTGATTTTCTACGTAATGGACCTTCTCTTTTCTTCAGTTCCCAAGGACTCTCTTGGTGCCTTTTAACCCACTGGAAACAATTCACACTGCAAAATTCAGGAAAGGTCTGAGCTCCTGTAACACTGCATGGCCTCAGTGGGATCTAGCAGCTAGATGTCCTGTAAGAAACCGGGCAGATGGACGGAGCTACTGCAGATCCAACCCTGCATGGCCCTCAACCAGGACTCCTACTGGAGGGCTCTTGCTGAACCTGTCTGTCCCCTTAACCAGGCCAGTGTCCTCCCTCCTGATCTATTGGATAGTGGCCTAAACAGTCCTCCTAAACCCAGGTTGCTGGGGAAACACAGACCCTCCCTGATGAAGGGGGCACTGACCTTCTCTCACCGGTCCTCCTCCTAATCGATGGGGGTTTCTCCCTCCCTCATTTCCCGGGTTCATGGCTGTAATGGGAGCCAGCTGTGGCTAGTCTACCTCAGGATGGGGACTTGAGGAATATTCCCAAACAGCTGCTGAAATTCCTTTTGTTTTGGGGAATTTCCCATTTTCTCCAGCCCGAGAGGGATGGCATATTTCCAGTTTGGTGGAACAAACATGGCGTCCGCTCCTCTGTCTGGGCTGACAAGGTCTAGAACCAGGAATCCTCTTCTTCTGCCTTCTGGTGGGCCTCCCCTCTCTGTCTCCTCTGGTCCTGCACCCCCTCCCCCACTGTTCCTAAACCATCCTTGGTACCTCCTTCTCCCCTGGCAGGCAAAGAGCATCCCCTTCCCAGACTCACACTGCTCCCTTCAGATTCCGTGTGGGTCCCAGGTAAAGCCCGACAGTGCAGGACAAGTTGGTTGGCTCTTAAGTGGGCCTGGGGGGATGTAATTCTGTTATTTAAACTAATTCACGTTTGTTGGTTTAATTAAGATAGACATGTCTTTAGAGTTACCAACATTAAATAGGAAACTTTCACTCCCTCCCTGTTTGCTGAACGTCAAATAATCTCATGTTATCTCTGTTGCAATCTGTCAGCAAAATGATGACTTAAAATGATCATTAATTTTGTCTGTCTAAAGGTTTTCACGGGTAAATGTTAAGATAGCTTTCAAAGTCTTTGGTAACCTGAAACTTTAAAGTTTTGCTTGGATGATAAATTGGGACTAAATTCATTGGACAGTTCGGTCTTTTCCAAACCGGATGGAATGCTAAAGCACTGATTTCCGAACTTTGGTTTGTGCTTCTGGCTTCTTATTGCAGAGAAACTAAGGATATTTGGGTCTGTTGGAAAACATGCTTTGTGCTTAACTGATTTACAAATTTGCCATTTAAAGAACTCTGGAGTGACAGTTTACAATTGGTTACTACTTAGTTTTCACTGGAGACTAAGGTTTCTAAGGGTTAAAATTCTGCTAAATGTAATTAAGGCCGATGGTAATAGGGAAGCAACTCTAATCTAGAAAAGTGGGAGCTATGTAAGAAAGAGATAAGAAATGGGAATGCATTTTTGTTGAAGGTAAAAGGAGGTCATTTTGTCGTAAATGAGATGGTTGTTTGGAGAATCATGGCTTGGGACAAAATCTGAACACAGAGGAAAGTTGCAGAAGATTCGTGAAGGGAAATCTTTGGAAAGGAATTTTATGTGTGGTCAGGACAGATCGAGATTGAAATGAGTGGATTTTAAAGCTCACTGGTATAAGGTTGAAAGTCTGCTTCTCTCTGTTCAAAAAGACAAGTTTTCTTGGATTGTTGGTCTGCTCTTGATAAGAAAATGTAAACAAAGTTGTTTTCTCTTGTCTTTATCTGCCCAGAAAAACCAGGTTCTATGTTTTGTCTTTATCAAGTCTTTGATGATCCCTAATCCTTCTTAGACATGTGTTTTAAAAGTTTCTAAGGGTTTTAACAAACTTCCCTGGGATTTGAAATGTACACTAAGTCTCTGACTAATTAAGCTTGTTGATTTGGTGGTATGTTATGTCCTGGTGCAAGGTCATCACTCGATATTCTGATTATTGAAGTGTTCTGTGTCACGGTAATAACCGAATTTCCTTCTCAGCTACATTACAATGGACTCTCATATCAGATCTTTAACAATGTCCGTTTCTGAGTTTTTGTCATTTATAGTTACTGTTCTGACGCTTTTGTGAAATGAGTTCAGTCTTCAAGGAGATTTTTTTAAAAAGGACCTTTTTAGGGGCGCCTGAGTGGCTCAGTGGGTTAAGCCTCTGCCTTCGGCTCAGGTCATGATCCCCGAGGTCCTGGGATCAAGCCCCGCATTGGACTCTCTGCTCAGCAGGGAGCCTGCTTCCTCCCCTCTCTCTGCCTGCCTCTCTGCCTATTTGTGATCTCTGTCTGTCAAATAAATAAATAAAATCTTTTTTTTTAAAAGCACCTTTTTAAAGAAAAATACATGTATTTGATATCTTTAAGGTCATAACACTGAAATGGGTAAGAATTTCCAGAGCTGACTAAAAAGCTGCTCAAATGGAGTAAGAATTAGTAAGACGGGACTAAATGAACTGAGGACGATGATCATGGTTTTCATGAATCTTGTTTGAAACCTGCTGATCCTCTAACGTTTACTCTTCCCTTTAAGATATCTATGATTTACAGAACCCTGGTAAAGTATTCATTTGTGAGCAAATGGAAGAATTTAACTTTTCTCTCTACCTGAACCCTCTGAAATTCAGAAGTTCTCAGCAAGTATTCCTTCTTCTATGGCAATCATGGTTGTTTGCATAAGCTCAGTAAGAATCTGCTCTCCTTGTAACAAGACACCATTGGAAACACGGGTTATTTTACCAAGGCTTTGACTGGAATGTCGTATTTGAGAAAGACTCAGATATGACCATACAGCTTAAAGGAACTAAGGTTGACTTCATGAAACCTGGAGCCACAAAGCCCCTTGCAACTGTTGGCCTGATACCTGCTTACAGAGTTCCCAGCAGCCTCACCAGGTGAGTGAAGAATGTCACTTCAAGGCAGGTGCGGGAACCTCAGGATACTCTGGGGACCTCAGGAAGAAGCATCTGCCCAGATCGACAGGTATTGCAGGCATGTCTGATGGCAAGTACTTGGCTGGGCTTCTGGCCTGGAGAGGCTACTAAAGTTCAACCCAGAGATTCCTTATGAAAGTCTCAGCAAAGCAGATTCTAAAAGATCTATATGATCACTCACCGTTCTTGCTGAGCTTATGTAAATAATTAGACCAAGTTCGTTAAAAATGGAATTAGTCCTGATTTGGTTATCTCTGAAAACAAGAGTGATCTCAGAGAGAAACATTGTATCTCAATAACACGTCTTTGTGGATGTTAAATTCTTGTTCTGATTCTTGTTGAATTTTTGTCGTTGGCCTCAGCTGGACAACTTGAGGTAAACCTCAGAGAAATGGCCTCTGTGGCTCATGTACAGACAATCTTCTTGCTTGTTAGTCTGTGGGGATAATAACAGGACACTGTGGGAATAGTATTATTTAAACAAGTAGAAAGTAGGATAGATTCCACAACAATTTTTTTTTTTGGTCAGAGAGAGTGAGCACAGGCAGACAGAGAGGCAGGCAGAGGCAGAGGGAGAAGCAGGCTCCCTGCTGAGCAAGGAGCCCGATGTGGGGCTCGATCCCAGGACCCTGAGATCATGACGTGAGCCGAAGGCAGCCGCCTAACCAACTGAGCCACCCAGGCGTCCCGATTCCCCAACAATTTTATAACTCAAGTAACACGTTGACCAATTCTGCATGGCTGGGATGAAAAAATGCCTTAAAAGGCAGAGCCTACCTCCCCCCATGGGATTTACTGTGGGCTCGTGCAGATAATGAAAGGCCCCACTTTCCTTATGATTGGATTGGGTGAGGAACATGGGAGTGACTTTAGCTCTTGAGACAAATCTTGTCCTGCTTGCCAGTGAGTCTTCGTAATTAGGAAATTGCTAAGGTAGACCCCGGACAAGAGGACTTCTGGATGGTTTTATTCCTGAGTCGTATTTGCCCCAGGAGCTGCCTCTATTGATGTAAAATTATAAATACAGGCTTTAGGGGCACCTGGGTGGCTCAGTGGGTTAAAGCTTCTGCCTTCAGCTCAGGTCATGATCCCAAGGTCTTGGGATCGAGCCCCGCATCCGGCTCTCTGCTCAGCGGGGAGCCTGCTTCCTCCTCTCTCTCTGCCTGCCTTTCTGCCTACTTGTGATCTCTGTCTGTCAAACAAAACAACAAAAAAAGAAAATCATAAGGAAGAGGGAATACGTTTGCCGTGCTGACCTGTATTTATCAGGAAAACATCCACTTACGGATGGACCTGTGCCACTCAAACCTGTGTTGTTCAAGGTTCAACTATGTGAATAGAATTGAATGAAAATGAAAGCACAGCATATCAAAGTAGGTGAGAGGTAGCTCAAGAGGTACCGAGAGAGAAATTCACAGCACCAAATGCTCCTATGGAAAAGGAAGGAAAGTCTTAGTGAGTAATCTGAATTTTTGCCTCAAGAAACTAGAAAAAGGAACAAAATAAAGCTAGAAGAAACAGAAGGAACAAAATAGCAAATACAAGACTAAGAATTAAGGAAATTAAAAAAAAGCAGGAAAGCAAGAGAGAAAGTCAATGAAGCAAAGATCTGATTCTTCATCAAAAATCAATATAATTGATAAGCTTCTAATAAAAATGACAAAAAACAGAGACAAGTAAATGACCCCCAATATCAGGAATGAACCAGAGACTGTCTCTACAGACTTTGCAACCATTAAAACGATAATAAGGTGGCACTGAAAAAATTGTCCCCTCATAAATTCAACAACTTAGCAGAGATGGGAATTCCTCAAAACCATAAGTGGCCAACACTCAGCGGAGGCAAAGTAGATCATTTGAATCATTCTATAACCAGAAGAGAGATTGAATTTATGATCTGAGATGCCCCAGAAAAAGAAGGTCTAGGCACAGTCATTTCATTGGAGAATTATACCAAATTCTTAAATACAAACGTTGACTAATTTTACATAATCTCCTTCCAAGAATGGAAAAGGAGGAAACACTTGACAAGTTATTTGATCTGGACAATATTATTTTGAGACAATAATACCCCTAAACAATTCTAAGTCACTACCCAAACATCAAAACCGCAGCCAATATCTCTCATGGACCTAGATGTAAAATTCCTTCAGGAAACGGTGGTACATTGATGCACTGACGTATGAACGGAATTATACCTCATGGCCAAGTGAGGTTTACTGCAGGCATGCAAGCACCGTTCATCATTCTGAAATCCACCAGTACAATCCACCAGGCCAATAGGTGGCAGAACAAAACCCAGACGATCCCCTTGATTGACAACAGAAGGGATTTGACGAACTCTGACGCCTGTTTCCTCAGCAAGTTAGGAATTGAAGGGGACTACCTCCGCCTGATAAAAAGCACCCATGCTGAGAGACTGAAGACCATCCCCTAGTATCAGAAACAAGACGTTTTCTCATGGCTCCTCCTCCACGAAGCTCTGGCAGCACCAGCCTACGAAGTAAGACAGGAGAAAAAAGGCATAAAGATTGCAAGGACCTATTCTGTTTGTAGATGACAACATTGTCTTCAGAGAACATCTCCCCAAAACTGTAAAAAAAAAAAAAACCCATCTGGAATTAATAGATGAGTTCAGCAAGGACACAGTCCACATACCTTGCACAAAAATTAATTGCATTTTTAAAAAAGATTTTATTTACGTATTTGACACAGAGAGAGAGAGAGAGAGAGCAAGAGGGAGCACAAGCTGGGGAGAGGGACAGAGAGAGGGAGAAGCAGGCTCCCCGCTGAGCAGAGAGCTGAATGTGGGGCTCGATCCCAGGACCTTGCGATCATGACCTGAGCCAAAGGCAGAGGCTTAACCCAGTGAGCCACCCAGGCGCCCTCAATTGCATTTCTATGTACTGACCATACATATGTGGAACACAAAATTAAAGTACAATTTATGATTATTTCAAGGAAAAATAAATACTTAGGTACAAGCATAACAAAACATGTATAGTCTTTCTGATGAAAATGACCCAATGCTAACAAAGGAAATTAAAGACCACCGGAGTGAGTGTAGAGGCATACTATTTTCATGAATTGGAAGACCAACATGGTAAACAGGTCAATGATCTCAGATGAATCTACAGGTCTTATGAAATTCCTATCAAGATCCCAGCCATGTTTCTTTGTTCACCTAGACGAGCTTATTCTAATATTAATACAGAAAGCACAGATCCTATAATAGCTAACACTACTTTTACGGTAGAAGAAAGTTGGAGGAATCGCTCTACCCCAACTGAATCCCTGCTATAAAACTGCGGCGATCGAGACGGATTGCTATTGGTGAGACAGACATAGAGATCCACTGAACAGCCAGAACCGAGACGCGGACACGCACAGATGTACACTGATGATTTCTGACCCGCATGTAGAGTCCAGTCCCCGAGGCAAGCCCCTCACCTGGCCACCGCATTGCTGAAGCTAAGGACGATAACAGAATGAGACAAAAGATCGGGAGCATGTGTAGCGGCAAACAGTGGTTTGGACCAATAATAAGGAAACAAACAACCCAGCAAAACAAGCCAGAAGGCACAGATACTAATACTTTTCCAAACGCAAACATCCTCTCCAGTAAGGAAACACACTCGGGCACAGCAGTGATCGGGGAAATACTTATTAAGACAATAACCAGATCCTTTTTTGCCTCCCCACTGAGCGGGGGAGGGGGTGAACACGTCCACGGTTCGAAGGTCCATGGCCTGGTGCGGCCGGGCCAGCCTTCCACCGTCGAGGGTGAAAACTCAGACTGCTCCTTCCCATCGCGCTGACAGCTGGGCAATGGTACAGGACAAAGTCTTCCCACCACAGCCTGGCACTCAGGATCCAGGGAAACAAAGGGCCCGGCTGAGATCCTCCCTGCACACGTGGCCACAGCGGGCACATTCATGGTCCAGGAGGGAAAGACCCTCCTCTCTGCCCTTGCACGGCCTGTCCGCAGCACTCACCGTACATTCTCGGCCACCCCCGAGGGAGTGCAGACGGTCTGGGTTTACACTGTTTATATATGTGTATTTGGAGCCTAGGAGGGGCCAGTTCCCATGGTCAGCCCCTGGGAATAATCTTTCATGGGTGAACGAGTGAGAAAATGTGTAAATGAGGACATAAACCCAGGGAGGTTGTAAAGTTTATATTGATTTCCTCTTATTATTTTTATCATCCTCCCAATGTGCCTGAGAAGTGATGACAATTCTCAACGCCCTGGTTTCTTGGACAACAGCTTAGGGAGTTCTTCAGCCGTGAGGTTTGTGTGTGCGGGGCTGGAAGCCAAGGGTAGGACCCTCCCCTCCAGAGCACGTTGCCCTTGGCCGTTCCGCTGTGTTCTTGGTTAGTTGAGCCCAACGGCCCACCTGCTTGATCGAATCACGGTAGCACAGCTAGAGGGGGTAAAGGATAGACTCTCCCTCTTTGGTGTCCTTCCTTAGAAATCGGGGTCCCTGTATTTACACTGAACCTGTCCTTGCCTCTTTTAAGCGAAAGTATTCTGTTTACCACCTGCATGGCGATCAGAGCAACTGTGGTCTTGAGAACAGTAGCTCACGAGCTCACACCAGGCCTGACGGTCATTTCTCCCTGTTGGGGGAAAAGCCCCCCAGCCGGTGAGACAAAGCCCTCGAGTCCCTGAGCAGTGACAGGGAGTGCAGGTTTTTGACATTTTCCGTGGTCTGGTTCCCTCTTCTAAGGGAAGTGTCTCCGAGACATATGGCACGAATGCTAACCAGGGGCCGGCAGCCCTGGGATGAGCCGACCCGAGCTGCCTCTTGTCCCTGCCGGCCTCTGCCTCCCCCATCCGCTTTCATGTGGGTTTTGGCGTCCGTGGCTCTGGTGAGAATCGATTGGACGTGGCGAGACCAAAGGCGAGTGGAAGAATTTTGCCTCCTGGGTTGATCTTAGATGAAGGACCTTCTCATTTAGGGGGAAAAATAGATCAGTAGGTGTGTTTTATTTTTTCTTCTCAAAATACTTCGAACAATTACAGAACGATTGTCCTTGTGCGCTGGCTTCCTTGCCGAAAGGCGAGAGCGCACTGAGCGTTCGTTTCTATCTTTATGAGTATTTGGTGTGTCCTGAGCGCTGGGCAGGCGGGGCTGAGCCCTTGGGGGTGTGTCATTATGGTGATGCCGGCAGCTCACGGCGATGACAGTGACATCTCCAAACTACATGCCAACTCCTGTCCCTGCGTGAGGTCACCGAATCCTCACGGCCTACCGCTGGGGTCATGACTGGTTCATGGGGGGCAGGCGTCCACCCTTCTCCTCCCTGAACCCTGTGTGCCTCAAACCAGGTCCCCTGATTAATTAAATCTGGCTGATGGCCCGAGATCCTGCTGCGGATTGAAAAGACACGGGGCTTCTGTCCTCGGATCCATGTTGGCCTTCCTGCTTCCAAGACGTTACTTCCAGAAAAGCATTTATTTCCATTGTTTTATTTATTAGATACACATGGATTGCTACCAACAACACAGCGAGAGCTAGGGCAATCCCAAATCTCTCTCGGTTTTGAAATGCACTCATTCACGAGGGCCTGTCACTTCTTCTTTCAGATAAGCCAGCTCAGCGTGACTTTTCCCAGTGAGCACAGCTGGGTCTACACCTGCTCACTCTGAACCCCCCGGGTGTTCCCGCCTTTCATTCCCACTTTGTGCTTTTCCTAAACCAGTGTTATGCGCGGCCTTGTGCAAGTTAATGTTCGTTTCTTAAGTTATAAAACACAAAGCTTCCCCTCACTTCCGAGGCCGCTGACAATTCACCACTGGGTTATTTATTTATTTATTTCTTAAAGATTTTGTTTATTTGTTTGAAAGAGAGAGAGAGAGAACATGAGCAGGCAGAGGGAGAGGGACAAGCGGGGGCCCCGCCGAGCAGGGAGCCTGATGTGGGACTCGATCCCGACACCCTGACATCGTGACCCAAGCTGAAGGCAGATGCTTCACTGACTGAGCCACCCAGGTGGCCCCACTCCTGAGTTAGATGCCACAAAGCCTTGAGGGCACGTAAGTGTGGAAGGGCTCTGGCACTTCCAAAATCAGAGCCTCTCTGTTGCCTTCTTCCCCATTTTCGCGCACGCCTGTTCTACATGGCGGCTTCGAAGGGTGGACATTGGAGCAAGGACTGTGCCTGGTTCAGTCTCTCCGCCCAGAGTTGTTTGGGAATCTCTGAGTTAACAGAGGAGTCCTCAGAGTCCCCAGGGCTCCTGAAAACAAGCGCGACTACGGCAGAGGTGAGAACGTGGGTTTCTCCTTATTTGGCGAATGCATCTCTCGCTTTGGGACATTGGCCTGGGGCTTCTGGGTCGTGCAGAGGCTCAGGTGGGCTCCGTGCTACGCCCGTGACCCTGCACAACCCTGCTCCCCTCCCTGTCACTTCGTCTGGGGGAGGCTCTGCACTGCTCCCGCAGAAGCACGTGGTCACCTCTGATGACGCCGAGGAAGGACATGGACGGAAACGCACAGGAACAGAGCTCAGAGCCGCGGGGCTCTCCCGGGGGATGCGGGTCAGCCCACGTTGAGTCTCCGCCCTTGAGGAAGTACCAGAGTCCACCTCCCCCAGGGAGGACAGGCCCTGAGGACTTGTGGTGCAGAAAGAGGACACGTCCCCCTTAGATTGCTTTCCTTTCCCTGGGACCGGCTCCCAAGACCATCTCTGCCCAGGCAGCCAGTTCCTGCTACCGCCTTCTGAGCTCAACACCTCCAGGGTCATACACCGGCCACATCCCTTCCCTGGGGTCGGCTGCTCTGGGCGGAAAGTGCCAGCTGCCACGGCCTGCAGACATGTCCCTGGCTTGGCCCTCAGGTGTCCACACATGCCTTACAGAGAAGACATTGCCGTCCATCCTCCCGTCCCTCATCCCAGCTCCCATGACCAAGGGCACATACGCACGCATTCGGACCCAGGCCTGCTGTGTGTCCCGAATGTTTATGCTCCCACCCCCGAATTCCTAAGCCCTAACCCCCAGTGCGACGGCCTCTAGGAGGTCATGACCATGGGGCCCCTGTGATGGGATCCGTGCCCTTGTAAGAGGAGGAAGATGTCCCTGTCTCCAGCATGCGAGGTCGCGGCAAGAGGTCGGCATCAGCAAGCTAGGAAGAAGGCCTCGTAGGAACCATGTCTGCCAGTGCCCTGACCTGGGACATCCAGCTTCTAGAAGCTCCTGGTCTGCAGACTTTCATTAGGGCTGCCCTAAACATCCGAGACCTTTCCTCCAGGACCGGCTTTGGAGAATGCTTTGCTTCTCTGTTGCTCTGCAGAGGACCTGAGTAATCCAATCTACTTTGTTCTTAACAACCACTACCAGGGCACTTACTGTAACCATGGGTACTGTTCCCAGCAATCTACAAATATGAAAACACGGCGTCTTCGTGGCAGGCCTATGGGATCCACATGACAACTGGCCCTAGTTCAGAGCGGACCCCGCTGAGCGACTCTGCCACCTTGTGTGCCGGCGAGCATCAACCTGGGACCCATAGCTTTGGAGCCGATGGTCCTTGCCACAGGGCTGCCATATGATTTAATTTCTAATGAAGTGATATTTGCAAGCTTGCAATTTACCTAGACAATTTACCAAATGCGGTTTATTTTGGGACACGAGTTTTGTTTCGTTTTGGCACAGGGAAACTGACTCCATTACTGTCCGATGGTGGGGGGCTTCTCCGACGGCACTTCTGACTTCTGTCCTTTAGTGAATACGCCGTGTTTATTTATGTGTGGTGGGCCGGGGTGGAGGCAAAGGAAGGCCAGTCTATTTTTGTTTAGTCTAGTTTGGACCCGGGGCTCTGCTTCGCCGCCCTCCCTCCTTCTGCCTCTCCTTTCTTGAGCACAGCATCAGCAAGGAAGCTGTCTTGGAAAGAGCACACACAGGTTATTTTCAAGATAAGTGTTTTCAACCAAGCGCAGAGGTAAGGGGCTTGGGGCGCTCGGCACCGGCGCACAGGGGGATGCTGCAGGACCTGGAGGCGTGGGTTCTTCTGGAAGCAGCCGTCCAAGCACACCGTGAGGAAGCGCTACCTGCGTGTGGCTTCACGAAGTGCAGTCCCAGCACGACACTCCTCCGGCGCTTTGAGACGATGGTGCCTTCTCTGTTGGAGGTGGGGAAGGGTGGCCAGAGGGGGAACCAGTGAGCCCCTGATGCAAAGTCAGCACACACGCAAGAGGTCCAGTCCCAGCTTCGTGCACGTGTCACTGTGCGAGGCACTTAGTGCGGCCGCCAGCCCACACGCTGGTCCAGAGCCATGGAGGCTGCCGCGCCGTGTCCGCAGCCGTGTTTCCCTGAGTTAATGCTGTGCCCTGCGCTTTCCATCTCCAGCATGATCGAGCTCATGCCCATGCAGGGAGACGTGTATTGCCTTTTTTACATTGTTGCATGTGCAAATGTATCTTCTCTCTGGCCTTTTGATTCAGTGGGATACATTGTAACAGAGCGCTGCCCTCGGCATCTCCTGCGGTATCATCGGGCTTTCTGGGCGGTTCCCTCCTTGTGGGTTCTATTGCTTCTTTACATGAGGACTCATGTTCGCATCCTGGGGATCCTGCCTGAGAGCCGGGGTCTCTGTAACTGCCGCTTCACACATTTTGGCAGCTCCTTTAATTTTTTCAGTCAGGTGGGTAAATCTGGTCCCTGTTACTCCATCTTGACCAAAAGTGGCATTTTTTTTATTGAAGCAAAAAACCATCTTTTTTCCCAATATTCACACAGCGCGTATCATCTCACCTCTATTTCTTCCTTCCTTTCCTTCATTTCGGCAGAAGGCGTATGCTGCCGTAGCCCCTTTCTCCACGGACCTGAGGCACTGTTACCGATGGGACAATGTCCCTCAAATCCACGGGGTCAAGCCCTGATCCCCGGGACCTCAGAAGGGGACTGTACTTGGAGAGGGCTCTTAAAGAGATGATTGAGGTAAAACGAGGTCACTAGGGCAGGCTCTACTCCAGTGCGACTGGGGTCCTCATCAGAAGAGGACATCAGGGCACAGACATGCATGGAGGGATGACCCTGTGAGGACATGGGAAGGAGATGGTGTCCACACGCCTAGGAGGGCCTCAGGAGGTACCGGCCCTGCCACGCCTGGATCTCAGACCTCCGGCCTCCAGGATGCGAGACATAAATGTCTGCTGTTTAAGGCACCTGGTCTGTTCTGGCCAGGCCGGCTGACAAATGCAAGTCCCTTCCCTGGGCCCCTGTCAGTTTCCCCCACCTGCAGGTTTAGAGGCAGGAGTGTGGGAGGGGGTCAGGACTGGGCTTCCCCTGCCCAGCCTGCCTGGGCCAGGGCATCTCTCACTGACCTGTCCTCAAGGCTGCACCCTGTTGGGGATAGTGTTCTAACTACAAGTTCCTAAGTCCAAATTTTTGGCTTCTGCTTTGGCCCAATCTGTAACAGCTCCAGCCTTGCTTTGAGCTTGCTTTTCCTAGAAGGACTCAGATCCCACCATGGGGGCTGCCCCCATGGCTCCCAGAGGCCCCACCTCTTCAAACACCATTACACTGGACTTAGGGCCACAACGTATGGATTTGGGGGGACACAATTCAGTGTATAGAACCACTTCACAGATTTGAAAACCAAGGCTCTTAGATGCTCATAGGTGACTCGATGCCCCACGCTTGGGGGTACAGAGCCTTGCCTTAAATTCAGAGACTCGCTCCAGCCACAAGCTCCAGCAAGCATGCCGTGAAGCCCCTTATCCTGGAGGTAGGGTCCCCAGGGCAAGGCTCTCGGGTCTGCTGGCAGAGGATGCCAAGACCCCATACGCATGCGTGCTTCATGAATGCGTGTGCACCCGTCAGTCTGCGCGTGGCCGACGCCCAGCCCAACTGGAGGATACTGAGGAAAACATCCCGATAAAAATGTGAAATGTGTGCAAACTATGCACGAAGCATGATCTTCAGCTCTCAACTTCAGATCATTTGGAAATTACATGTGAATTTTATTTTCTTCCCATATTTGCTCCTTCTCATGTAAGAAATATTGAGCCCGGCTCACCAGTTCCTGGAAATGTGCCTCGCACGGTCAGTCCACTGTGTCCAGTGTCATCCACGGTATAGCCCCTCGGGAACAGCCCACATTTTTATTTTATTTTATTTTTTTATTTTTTTTATTTTTTTAAAAGATTTTATTTATTTATTTATCAGAGAGAGAGAGAGAGAGAGAGGGAGCGAGCACAGGCAGACAGAGTGGCAGGCAGAGGCAGAGGGAGAAGCAGGCTCCCTGCCGAGCAAGGAGCCCGATGTGGGACTTGATCCCAGGACGCTGGGATCATGACCTGAGCTGAAGGCAGCTGCTTAACCAACTGAGCCACCCAGGCGCCCCCAGCCCACATTTTTAAAACGTGACATCGCGAGAGCTCGTAAAATTGCCATGTAGCCTTTGGCTTTTTGGAAGTACACAAAAAAGCTGCAGTGCTCCAGGGAACGTTTGCATGAAAGTTCATGGAATTTGAGGGCAACCAGAATTCATCTCTTTTCCTAGAAATGTCAAATGCGCCAGCCACAAAACAAACCCGTAAAAATGAAGATAGATTTTGTGGGTGAGTCTGCTGGGAGGGGTGGCGTGCAAGGTGACCTTTTTAGCAAGAACGAGAAACCTCAACGCGCCCGGAGGGTATCCTGCCTGGTGACCGCAGAGCGGGCGTCGCCAGGAAGCAGAGCGCGTGTGGAACGTGGCCAGTCGGGGAGTTCGTGCATCGTTTCCGTGCTTCCACCCACTGCGCCCTCCACGGACGCCGCCCCCGGGAGGTCGTGCTGTGACGTCCAACATCTAGCACTGTTGTGATGTTACTCTAGCGGTACTCTAGCATTACTGCTCTGTTACTATGGAGTCACTCCAGCATTGCTCTTGTGTTACTATAGAGCTACTCTAGCATCGCTGTCATGTTACTATGGAGTTACTCTACTGTTGCTACCATGTTACTAGAGTTACTCTAGCATTGCTGTTGTGTTGCTAGAGAGTTACTCTAGCATTTCTATAGCATTACTGTAGAGTTACTCTAGCATTACCACTGTGTTATTATAGAGTTACTCTGGTATTGCTGTAGTGTTACTGCAGTGTTGCTGTAACATTACTGTAGTTTGATTACTATAGTGTTATTGAAGTGTTACAATAGTTTGATTAGTTTAGTGTTATTGTAGTGTTCTTGTGTTGCTGTAGTGTTGCCATAGTGTTACTATGGAGTTACTGTCATGTGACTGGAGTATTATTGAGTGGTACTGCAGTTTGATGGCTGTAGTTGATTACGGTAGTGTTACTGCAGAGTTACTATATAGTTGATTACTGTAGTATTAAAGAGAGTCTTGAATTTGGGAATGCGAATCTTCCGACTTTGTTCCGTTTTGAATGATTTTGACTCTTTGACTTTCTTCGCATTTTCCATATACATTTTACAATCAGCTTGTTACTTTCTACAAAAAAGGTGCTGGGGTTTTGATTGTGTGTTTTAGTTGAATTTATAGGTCAATGCGGGGAGATCTACAATGTTAACAGCACTAAGTCTTTCCATACATGAGTATGATATATATCTCCATGAATTTAGGATGTTTTAAAGGAATTTCTTTTATCAGTATTTTGCAGTGTTCAGCATTGCAGATCCTTCATATATTTTGTGAGATTTATACTGAAATATTTCATCTTAAGTGTTATTTAAATGATATGTTTTGTGAATGTCAAATTCCAATTGTACATTTTTGAGGTATTGAAACACAATCAACTTTTTCATTGACATATAAGTCACATATAATGTTATATTGGTTTCAGGTGTATAATACAATGATTCAACCATTCCAAGTATTTTGTACTGCTCATCACAATAAGTATATTCTTAATCCCCTTTATCTGTTTCGCTCAATCTATTTCGTTGCTTTGTTTTTCCCTTTGTTCATTTGTTTTGTTTCTTAAATTCCACATACGAGTGAAGTCATATGGTATTTATCTTTCTCTCACCGGCTGATTTCGCTTTGCATCATACTCTCTAGATCCTTCCACGTCATTGCAAATGGCAAGATCTCATTTTCTCTTATGGCTGAGTCATATTCCAGTGTGTTTCTACACCACATCCTCTTTATCCACTCATCCGTCAACTCATCCGCCACTTCCGTGTCCTGGCTGTTGTAAACAATGCTGTGATATACATAGGGCCGCCTGTATCTTTTGGAAGTGGTGTTTTTCTTTCCTTGGCCAACTACCCTGCATAGAATCACTGGATCATAGGTAGCTCTATTTTCAATTTTTTGAGCAAACTCCATCCTATTTTCCAAATAGTTTGCATCCAAACTGGCTGCACCAGTTTGCGTTCCCATCGGTGCACGAGGTTCTCCTTTCTCCACATCCTCACCAACACCAGTTGTTTCTTGTCATTGCTGTTAGCCGTTCGGACGGGTGCGAGGTGGTGTCTTACCGTGGTTTTGATTCACACTTCCCTGATGATGAGTGATGTTGAGCAGCTTTTCATGTGTTTCTCTTTAGAAAAATGTCTATTCAGGTCTTCAGCCCATTTTAAATTGGATTATTTGGGGTTTTTTAGTGTCGAGTTGTCTACGTTCTTTATATATTTTGGGTGTTAACCCCTTATTGGATCTGTCACTTGCAAATACCTTCTCCCATTCAACATGTTGCCTTTTTATTTTGTTGATGATTTCCTTCACTGTGCAAAAGCCTTCTAATTTGGGGTAGTCCCCATAGTTTATTTTTACTTTTGTTTCCCTTGCCAAAGGAGATATATCCAGAAAAATATTTCTATGGCCAATTTCAAAGAAATTACTGCCTATGTTTTCTTTCAGAAATTTTATTTCGGGGGCACCTGGGTGGCTCAGTGGGTTAAGCTTCTGCCTTCAGCTCAGGTCATGATCTCAGGGTCCTTGGATTGAGCCCCGCATCGGGCTCCCTGCTCAGCGGGGAGCCTGCTTCTCCCTCTCCCTCTGCTTGTCGCTCCCAGTTTGTGCTCTCTGTCAAATAAATAAATGAAATCTTAAAAAAAATTTTTAAAAAAAGAAATTTTATTTCAAGTCTTACATTTTTGCTTTTAATCTGTTTCGAGTTCATTTTTGTGCATGGTGTAAGAAAGTGGTCCAGTTTCATTCTTTTGCATGTGGCTGTCCAGTGTTCCCAATACCACATGTTGTCTTTTTCCCATTGCATATTCTTGCTTCTTTTGTCATGGATTAATTGACCATGTAAGTGTGGGTTTCTTTCTGGACTCTCTACTTAGTTCCATTGATCTATGTGTCTATTTTTGTTCCAGTACCATACTGTTTTAATTATTACATCTTTGTAAAATATTGTGAAATCTGGGACTGTGATACCTCGAACTTTGTTTTTCTTTCTCAAGATTGCTTTGGCTATTTGGGGTCTTTTGTGGTTCCATATAGATTTTAGAATTATTTATTCTAGTTTTGTGAAAAATGCTCTAGGTATTTTGATAGGGATGACATTAAATCTGTAGATTGTTTTGGGTATGATAGATATTTTAACGTATTTGTTCTTTTAATCCATGAATATGGAATATCTTTTTGTGTGTGTCATCTTTAATTTCTTTCATTGTTTTACAGTTTTTGAGGACAAGTCTTTCAACTCCTTGGTTAAGCTTATTCCTAGGTATTTTATTATTTTTGGTACAGTGGTAAATCGAAATATTTTCTTAATTTTTCTTTCTGCTACTTCATTATCAGTATATAGAAATGTAACAGATTTCTGTATATTAATTTTGTATCCTATGAATTTACTGAATGCATTTTTCAGTTTTAGTAGCTTTTGGCGGAGTCTTTGGGTTTTCTACATATAGTATCATATCTTTTGCAAATAGTGAAATTTTTATTCTTTCTTACCAATTTGAATGCCTCTTTTTTTTTTTTCCTTTTCTTATCTGATTGCTGTGGTGAGGACTTCTTATACTATGTTGAATAAACGTGGTGAGAGTAGACATCCTTGTTTCGTTCCTGATGGGAAAGGAAAAACTCTTAGTTTTTCGGTATTGAGTAGGATGTTAGTTGTGCATTTTTCATATATGGCCTCTATAATGTTGAGATATGTTCCCTCTAAACCTACCTTTTTATCATGAATGGATGTTGTACTTTGTTAAATACTTTTTCTGCATCTATTGAAATAATAAATATTTTATCCTTTCTCTTGTTAATGTGATATATCATGTTGATTAATTTGCTGTTATTAAAACACCTTTGCATCCCTGGAATAAATCCCACTTGATGCAGTGAATGATTTTTTAAAATGCATTGTTAGGGGTGTCTGGGTGGCTCAGTGGGTTAAAGCCTTTGCCTTCGGCTCAGGTAATGATCTCAGGGTCCTGGGATCGAGCCCCGCATCAGGCTCCCTGCTCAGTGGGGAGCCTGCCTCCCCCTCTCTCTGCCTGCCTCTCTGCCTACTTGTGATCTCTGTCTTACAAATAAATAAATAAAATCTTTAAAAAAAATAAAATGCATTGTTGCATTTGGTTTGCTAATATTTTGTTGAGGATTTTTGCATCTGTGTTCATTAGAGATATTGGCCTGTAGTTGTCTTTTCTTGTAGTGTCTTTGTTTGATCTTGCTTTTGGGGTCATACTGGCCTTGTAAACTGATCTGCAAGTTTTCCTTCCTTTTCTGTTGAGAAGATTAGACATTAATTCTTCTTTCAATGTTTGTTGGGAGTTTTTTGACAACTGATTCAACTTTATTACTGGTAATCAGTCTGTTCAAATTTTCTGTTCCTGGTTCAGTTTGGGAAGGTTATGTTTCTAGGAACTTATCCATTTTTTCCAAAGCGTACAATTTGTTGGTGTATGATTTTTCATAACATTGTAATCCTTTGTATTTCCGTGCTGTCAGTTGTTATTCTTCCTCCTACAATTCTGATTTTGTTTATGTGAGTTGTCTCTCTCTCTCTCTCGATGAATCTGGCTCAAGGTTTATCTATTCTGTTGATCTTTTCAAAGGTCGGCTCCTGCTTTCCTTGATCTGGTGTTGTTGGTTTTTTTTTTGTCTCTATTTTATTATTTTTTTTGTATTTCCTTCCTTCTACTGGCTTTATGCTTTGTTTTGTTTTTTCTAGCTCCTTTAGGTATAAAATTAAGTTGTTCATTTGGGACTTTTCTTGCAGCTTGAGGTAGGCTTATGTTCTTCTAAGCTTAACTCTTAGAACAACTTTTGTTGTATCCCAACGGTTTTGGACCATTGTGTTTTCATTTTAATTTGTCTCCATGTTTATTTTTGTTTTTATTTTTCTCTTTGATTTCTTGGTTCACCGGCTCATCGTTTAGCAGCACTTTATTTACTGTCCTTGTATTTATATGGAAATACAACTAGATTTTATTTATTTATTTTTTTAAAAAGATTTTTTAATTTACTTGACAGAGACAGAGATCACAAGTAGGCAGAGAGGCAGGCAGAGAGAGAGGGGAAGCAGGCTCCCTGCTGAGCAGAGAACCCAATGCGGGGCTCGATCCCAGGACCCTGAGATCATGACCTGAGCCAAAGGCAGAGGCTCAACCTACTGAGCCACCTAGGCGCCCCCATCCTACTTCATTTCTAGAGCATTTCTAAACTTATTTAATCTTTCTGCTTAACTGACTGAGCAACCCAGGTATCCCATAAACTTATTTAATCTTTCTGAATGGATTTTAGGTAGAGTCTTGTGGATTTTCTCCATAAACAGTCATGTCATGTAAGAATATAAAGTTTTATTTCCATTTCTATGCCTTGATTGTTATGTTGTTTATTTGTTTCCTGTTTGTTTTTTATTTTCATCTTATTGCACTGACTAGGATTTCCAAAATGTTGTTGAATAGCAGTAGTGAGGGGACCTCCTGGCCTCATTCTTGATGGGAGGAAAAAAGGATTTAAACTATAGAGTCTCATTAGTTGACCTCATTCTATGAACGTTTGTTCTATTCCTAATTTGTTGAGAGAAATTGTCATGAATAGATGTTGGATTTTGTCAAATGATTTTCCTGCATTTCATTTTTGTAAATTTCATATTTTTTCTTATTTCGATTGCTTTCATGGTGAAGTACATCGATTGATTTTTAAATGTTGGACCAGTCTTACGTTCTTTAAATGGATCCTCCTTGGTCAAATATGTTACTTTTTTTTTTTTTTTTAATATTGTTGAGTGAATTTGCTAATAGTTTTGGTGGGATTCATATCCTGTGTTCATGAGGAATACTTGCTCTGTCTCTCGTATCGAATTTATTGTCTTCTGATTTGGTGTTAGGATATCACTGGCCTCTTAAAATATGCTGGGAAATTCACTCCTTTTCTATTTTCTGGAAGAGATTTGCAAATATTTGGTATGGTGAAGCCTATGGAATTGTTGTTTTGGGCTTTTGTGGAAAAATATACAATTTGCAGTTTATCTGTTTTCATTATTTATTTTTTCTTTAGTGAGTTTAAGTGAGGTTTGGTAATTTATGACCTAAAATGAATTGGGCCATTTCACTTACGTTTTCGTTCATGTTGGTTTTTATTGTTCCCTATTGTCCCTGTAGTGTCTGTGAGTTCAGGAGCCATGAGCCCCTGTTCACCTCTGATGATTGCAATCTGTGCCTTTTCTATTCTTTCTCTCTTTTCCTCTTGGACAGACTTCCTTGAAACCTATCCAATTTACTGATATTGTTAAAGAATCAGTTTCTGGTTTCTTTGGTGTTCTCTTGCACCCACGTACCCAATTTTACTATTTTCTACTGTAATTATAGGACTTTCTGCCTTCTACTTACTTTAGATCAAATTCGCTCTTCTTTCTATGGTTTCTTAAGGTGGGATTTTAAGTGACTCATTTCTGATTTTTTCTTTCTTTTCTAAAATAGAAGAAAGGCTTTACCTTTCTCACCAAGCACTGCTCTAGATGCTTTGCATAAATTTCAGTGTTTTGTGTTTTCATTAAGTTCAGATGACTTTTTTTTTGCTGGAGTCTTCTTTGTCCCAAGGGTTATTTATAAATGTATGTTTTTATTGCAGAATATTCATGGACCGTCTCCCTTAGTTTCCGTATGATCATTTCTAGCTTAATTCCACTCGTTCCGTTTATATGATCTTGTTTCTTTAAGTTTCTTGAGCATTGTTTTATTACCCAATACGGTGTATGTTGGCGAAGGTTCATGTGGGCTTGAACCACAATGTATATTCTGCTGCTGCTAAGTGGATTTTTAAATTAACATCATTTAAGTCGAGGTGGTTGATAATGTTGTTGGGCGATGTGTATCCTCTCTGACTTCTTGCCTGCATGTTGTATGAAACCCTCGAAGAAGACTGTGGACATGTGGACCATAACTGTGGACTTGTGGATCTCTCCTTTCACGACCACCCATTTTGCCTCATGAATTTTGAAATTCTCTTATTTGATGCCTATATGATTAGGATTGTTTTCTTTTTTGTTGTTGTTGAATCAACCCATTTTTTTAGGTAATGCACGTCTCTCTCTCTGATTCATCTTCCTTATCGTGAGTCCTACTTTTTCTGAGATCAATACATCTCCTTTGGTTTTGTTTTATTTAGTATTTGTATAGTTTTCTTCATTCTTCTACCTTTCTCTATGCCTTCAGATTTGATGTGTGTTTCTCGTGGGCACCATAAAGACAGATTTTTTAAAAAATTCTAATCAGACAGTCTTCTCACTAATATGCTCATTCATGACATTTAAAGTGTTTATTAATCTGACCAGATTGACGGCATCTCACCAGTGTTTTTATATCCGCCTCGCTAGTTTTTTGATTCTTGTTTCCTTCTTTGTTCCTCTGCCAGGTTTAATCGAGCATTTGGTAGGATTTCATTTTGTCTCCTTAGTTGAGATACTAGTTAGTTTTAAAAAATATTTTTGGTGGTTACCCCGGAGTCATAAACACTTAGTCATATACATTCGGCCTGAGGCAGTAATTTCACATACAGAACAAGTTCTGTGCCCAAGTGAACTGACAATCACATAGTATCTGTAACAGAGAAGATGTCAAGTTCCCCAAATGTCTAATCACATGTCAAGGTTGAATCCACGTGTGCATCGCCTGGTGAGAGGATTAACTAATATCACAAAAGTGATCGCACAGCAGTTGGAAAGATGGGTTGAAGCAAAGTAGGACACTTCCGACGTAGACCAAAAGACACCGGTTGAAGTTCTGGCCTGCGACCCGATCATGAGTGTAGATAGCGACATATTCTCCCTCTGGCCTTCCGTGTAGACCAAGTGAGCCACTGGAGGGATGAGGGACAGGAGAGAACACACGTTGATTAGCTCTGGCCCTGGCCATTTATGCACTCTCGGTCAAGGTTTTCATCTTTCTCTGAGCTAGTTGTTTTAACTAAGTGGAAACAAGCTATCTGCTTAGAAGGGTGTTGAGGGGGTACGTGGGACCATAGTGGGTCTGGCATAAGGTTGGGCACAAAGAGGAAGCAAACTAGTTTATCTTCTTGATCAGTTTTACAGAAATTTAAAAAAAAATGCATCCTTTCCCCTTCTAAGCCAAAGACCTGTAGATGCTGCTCACAATACAGGGAGACGGGACAATGATATGGTGGTAGTGGGGGTTAATATTTGTTCTTGGGATGCACACAAGATTTTCACGCTGAGCTTAACAACGAAGAACAAAAACAAAGAAACGTTTCTGGGTGGAAAGCAATAGAGCCCCAGACTGGGTAGTGGTGACGTACCCGTCCTCTCAAGACTTAGGATAGTGTGGAGTTCAGTGCAAAAAATCGCATGTATTGACAGAGGATGTCGGAAATGGCTGTGAAGCCGTTTCTCCACGTGGAGAGAAGCAGAGGGCAATGTGCTTTGGTTTGAGGCTGGAAACAGTCCTTGTGGCTGAAGCAAGACTGGTCTTATTTGGTGGGGTCTCTCGGGCTCTGGCAGTTTTTTTTTTTTTTTAATTTTTAATTTTTTAGGAAAACAAAATGAAGAAATTTTTATCTCTAACTTACCTCTTCCACTGCCCTGGTTTGCCCCACTCTCTTTGCACCTGGGGCTTGGAGTTCACTTATCTGCAGTGAGGAAGGGGAAATCTGTGTTTCCAGCATGGTCCGGGTTTGCCGAGTGAGTGCAGGGTTGAGACACACAGGACGTTTGTCGCATGTGATCACAAAGCCTTCATTTGCTGAGAGTGGCATACGGTGTGGTTTTTATATGCCATGCAATTTCCAGTTTGCTTTTCATTAAGTGTGTCAGGTGTTTTGAAATGTATCATTTATAACGAACTGGGATGGTTCAGTTGTCTTTGCTGGGAGGGTCTCCTGGAAAGAAGTCAATCGCCGTAGAAGGCAAACTTCTGGAGTCTTGTGGGAACAGAAGCTTTTGACCTCAGGTGGGTGATGCCCACGTGCAGGCGAGGAGGACAGGTGAACCTCAGGTGGGTGACATCCATGTGCAGGCGAGGAGACAGGTGAACAGAACGGGGAGGGACTTCTCCCCCAGTGCACCTGGCTGGAGGTGGTGTTGTAGGCAGTTCTCCGAGGCCTGGGAGGATTTTGCCTGAACAGTGAAAGAACGTGAGACACATCCTTCCACGGTCAAGCACCATCGCTGCAGAGGAATCCACCCTGTGCTTTGATCGACACAAATCTGCAGTTACTACTGTTTTTATGTCGGTATTTGTTTGCGTTTGTGCATTGGCCAGCATTTTGTTCGTCCATCATTCCTTCTTGACTCTCAACCTTTCTTCTGGGATAAGTCTCCTTTTTCATGAAGCACGTGCAGCAGGGCCTTCTTTGATGTACCTCTTTTTTTGTAAACTCTCCAGTTTTTAGGGTGATGTGTCACTGTCTTCATTTCACTCCTTAAAGGATAGTTTCCTTGTCTGCATATTAGATCGACGGTTTTTTTCCTCTTTCACTTCTTTCGGAAGATATTCTATGAATGTTACTCCTTCCGTTGTTGCTACCAAGAAATCTGCGTGTTTCCTGACTTCTGCTATTTTTGGGGAACTCTTCTCTTACTCCTTGCTGTCTACTTTCTAGCTTCCTCTTGTCTGCTACGGTTTTCAAACGGTGTGTCCAGGAGCAGATTTCTTATTTTGTGTCTTACGTGGATGAACCGATCCACACCACCTGTCTTTTTATTGGTTCTGGGAAACTTCCCACTTTGATCTCCTGAGGTTACCTCTCCTTCCTCTATCTCAGCCCCTGTCCTAGGTCTCTGCTCTGGCAGCTTCTCATTTTACCGAGTAACCGTGGGCAAGTCATGGCGTTGAATTCATCCTGCTTTCCTCAAAGTGCTGCAAGTGGGTTGGGGTCAGGCCATCGGTGGGATCACAGGGCACCTTGTACCGTTTACTCTC
Source organism: Eira barbara (assembly GCA_020311275.1). Classification (NCBI taxonomy): domain Eukaryota; kingdom Metazoa; phylum Chordata; class Mammalia; order Carnivora; family Mustelidae; genus Eira; species Eira barbara. Next base: position 12,593,698 of record JAHRIG010000463.1, on the reverse strand, counting down.
CCAGGTCTGTTAGAGAAGATTTTTAGGGAAACATAAATTACTGTTAAGGATAAGAGTAAAAACATCAGAACTACTTTGAGGGCAGCAGAACATCAGGAAAGAAGTATACAACCTTTAAAAAATGAAAATAGGCATTTTTCGTGTCTATCCTTGCGTGGGTCCCCTGCCCAGGTAAGTGTGTGGGTGTCTTCCACCCCAGCTTGCTACAGCCTGCTGGGCCCTGCTTCTGCTTCTGCCGCATCTGAGGGGGCTCCAAGCAGCCTCCCTGCACAGTTAGACCCAGATGCACACATGCCTCCCTCGGGGGGGGGGGGTCCCTCCATGGTCTCTTGATCAGATCAGCTGTGACCCAGCAGAACCCGCTTCGAACCCTACAGAGCTGCATCCTCCCGGCACCTCCTCTTGGTGTGTGTGAGACAGCACGAGGTTGAACACTTGGTGTTGCTAGAACAGCTCAGTAAAACTCTAATCATTCCTTCAGTGACATTCTGGCTTGTACAAACACGATAACAAAAAGCCATCTCTTACATGTGTCTTAACTGGGACAGTAGGATAATGATAGTCAGCTGTTTCTGCCAAGAAGAAGCAGCAGCAGCGGCAGCCGCCATCTTGCCTCCTTGCTTCCAGAACGTTGAAATTGCAACGTGAAAATGTAAAGAGGAGTTTCTCCGTCTTTGTCTTTCTGCGGAATGTCTTTGGCCATGGGTCTCACCAGCTGGTCTTTAAAGTTCCTGGGTGACATCTGCAGGCTGGACCCTGGCAGACAAGGGACCAGGGGAGGGGACATTCGCACCCAGGGTGCAGAGTGACGGATGGGAGAGGCATCCCAGATGGTGCCTACGGTAGGACTCTGAGGTCGGTTCCCACAGCTCGGGTCACCCGCTCCGGGTCATGCAGGAACGTGGTGGAGCTGGGTCTGACCTCAGACACGTGCCTCCAAATCTGGGGTCTGATCCCAGAGGACACATCACATCGTTGACCTTACTTTCACTTGGATATTTTCTCTTTAAGGACTGATTTCTGGGGAGCAGAGAGAACGCCTTTTCTGGGCTCAGCGCATCAAGATCGGGGCCCTGTAATGGTGCTGTTTTGTCGTGTGATCCAGGAAACTGACTTCCCTGACCTGGACCTTAATTTCATTACAAAATAACCTTCAAATGCACTCCCGACCATGGGGCCAGGGGCGTGCCTGACACACGACACAGCCGAAGCAGACCGCGTTTGACAAGCTCTGTCGGGTGTGGGGTGTGGGGCACACACACCACCCTCAGATCGAACCTCGGGGGTTTCTAAGCCTTGACCATTTTTCTCTAGAAAGGTGTGCTTGGGGCAGAATCCCCCAACCACAGACCCAACAACAGATTCTGGTGGGCAGGAGCCTGTTATCCCTTCCCACGTTGCCCACAAACAGTGGTAGTAAAACCGCCCGACTTTTACTGATTTTTTTCCGTTCTTTGCTTTCCCACAGACAACGCTCCCTGATTGCTTGTGCCCGGGGGTCGGGCGGGGAGACTCCCACTTCTTCGCCCTGCTGAGAGCCGCTTGCGATTGTTCTCTTTGCTTCCATTTTGATTAAACTCTGCAATCGCAGACCTCCCAGGCAGGCTCTCTACTCCTCTGGTGCTGGGGGAGCAGTAACCCCCAACTCTGGGACCACAGCTGTCCTGCGCATCGACTCGACCTCGCCTTCCCCTCTGTGACGAGGAGACACAGGCCCCTCGCTCTGCTTTTCCTCTGGCAACCTTCAGCCCCAGCGAGGGCAGAGTCAGATGTGGGCTTCGCAAACTCGACCTCCATCAGGCCAGGTTTTCTAACCGCTACAGGAGGAGGGGGCTGACATTAAGCATGCAAGGATGGGAGAGGCGTCCCAGACGGCGCCTTGTTCCCTTCTTACTAAATGGAGGCTTTGGATTTCGGGGAGTCTGGGTGAAAACAGAAGGGCCCTCTCCGAGACAACCAGACCTCAGGCTGCAGCGAAGCCCCCGTTCACAGGCTGGCTGGGCTCGGGGGGAGCAACGGGGCCGGCATGTCTCACCCCGAAGCTACCTCTGGAGAGAGCCCTGCTTCAGGGCAGGGTGCAGGGTGACGATTTAATCTACAAAGGCTGCACTCCCGCTCGGGGCCAGCGCAGCCACCCCACCCAGCAGGACGGGCGCCGGGCCACCATTACTCAGACTTCTCCTCCCTGAGGAGCGTCACCCCAGGATCCTACGACACGCCCGGGCGAACGCACGCGGTTCCCAAGTGACATCTCTAGGGGAGGCCCTGGGAGGGATTTGTGTGGGCCTCGTGGTGAGGGAGATTACCCAGGGAGTTACTGATCATGGTGTCCTACTGGCCCCACCTGGACATGAGCGTCTACCCCGCTGGCCCGTGGGCTCCACCAGGCACCAACATGACGCAGCTGCGTGCCCCAGTTTTATCTGGCATGGCCTGTTTGCTCTAAGAAAAAGGCTCCCCGATGAATTAACTGATGGGTCGCCTTTTCCTGAACTGTGTCGTTGGGAGATCCTGAACCCACTCTGCTGCGGCCTGGAGGTAGAACCCCTGCCCGGCTTGTCCGTTCTCTGAGCGCACGCTGCCGGCTGTTTTCAGTGTCCTCGGTGACGCTCGCACTAATGCTTGCTGTGTGACGGTGGTGTACTCATAGTTTGGGGAGCACTGAATCAGCTGGTCATGCCCCAAGGGCCCAGATCTAAAAATAACAAGCGTGCGTAAGAGAGAATTCCTGACATGGAGAACAAGCCGGGTCTAGCTGCGGCAGTGGGGATTACCCAGCCTTCTGCCGCAATGCAGCGTTCTTGTCCCTAATTAACAGGGACTCCCCTGGCCTCTGTCAGCAGGGCTCTTCCCCGGGGGGCCGCAGGGCCAGCTCAAACAGGTCGACTCACGTGCGCTCCTCGCGGCCCTGGGGATCCTCCAGGGACTGCGGCTCGGAGGGGCAGAGACAGGGCTCCCTCGCTGTGTTCCATCCTCCCGTGGGTCTGTCACTGCAGGGTCTCCATAGGGCAGCACCTACGGTGTTCCTGATATGCGCACTTTCAAATTTGGGCTGGAATTTAAAAATTAAAAAGCCTCATAAACATAGACCAGTGGAACAGAGTAGAGAGCCCAGACATGGACCCTCAACTCTATGGTCAAATAATCTTCGACAAAACAGGAAAAAATATCCAGTGGAAAAAAGACAGTCTCTTCAATAAGTGGTGCTGGGAAAACTGGACAGCTATATGTAGAAGAATGAAACTCGACCATTCTCTTACACCGTACACAAAGATAAACTCGAAATGGATAAAAGACCTCAACGTGAGACAGGAATCCATCAGAATCCTCAAGGAGAACATAGGCAGTAACCTCTTCGATATCAGTCACAGCAACTTCTTTCAAGATATGTCTCCAAAGGCGAAGGAAACAAAAGCGAAAATGAACTTTTGGGACTTCATCAAGATCAAAAGCTTCTGCACAGCAAAGTAAACAGTCACCAAAACAAAGAGGCAACCTACGGAATGGGAGAAGATATTTGCAAATGACAGTACAGACAAAAGGTCGATATCCAGGATCTATAAAGAACTTCTCAAACTCAACACACACAAAACAGACAATCATATTAAAAAATGGGCAGAAGATATGAACAGACACTTCTCCAATGAAGACACACAAATGGCTATCAGACACATGAAAAAATGTTCATCATCACTAGCCATTAGGGAGATTCAAATTAAAACCACATTGAGATACCACCTTAGACAACTCAGAATGGCCAAAATTAGCAAGACAGGAAACAACGTGTGTTGGAGAGGATGTGGAGAAAGGGGAACCCTCTTACACTGTTGGTGGGAATGCAAGTTGGTGCAGCCACTTTGGAGAACAGTGTGGAGATTCCTTAAGATATTAAAAATAGAGCTTCCCTATGACCCTGCAATTGCACTACTGGGTATTTACCCCAAAGATACAGATGTGGTGAAAAGAAGGGCCATCTGTACCCCAATGTTTATAGCAGCCATGGCCACGGTCGCCAAACTGTGGAAAGAACCAAGATGCCCTTCAACGGACGAATGAATAAGGAAGATGTGGTCCATATACACTATGGAGTATTATGCCTCCATCAGAAAGGACGAACACCCAACTTTTGTAGCAACATGGACAGGACTGGAGGAGATTATGCTGAATGAAATAAGTCAAGCAGAGAGAGTCAATTATCATATGGTTTCACTTATTCGTGGAGCATAACAGATAACATGGAGGACATGGGGAGATGGAGAGGAGAAGGGAGTTGAGGGAAATTGGAAGGGAGGAGAACCATGAGTGACTATGGACTCTGGGGGTTTTGAAGGGGCGGGTGGTGGGAGGTTGGGGGAACCCGGTGGTGGGTACTAGGGAGGGCACGGATTGCATGGAGCACTGTGTGGTGAAAAAACAATGAATACTGTTACGCTGAAAATAAATAAAAAATTTTTTAAAAAAGCCTCATAAATGAACAGGTGCAAGAAATGCATTTGACGTTAATTACGTGGACCTGTTGTCACAGGCGAGAGAAAGTTTTCTGAACGGCGCAGCTGTAGTGAAGTCATAGGCTGAGCCGTGCTGGGGCCCTGGCCTTCTCACAGAGCCAACCATCCAGTCTTGTTTAAAATGAGTGAGTCTGGGGGGGGTTGCCTGGGGGAGCTCAGTCAGTTAAGCATCTGCCTTCAGCTCAGGTCATGATTGCAGGGTCCTGGGATCGAGTCCCACGTCAGGCTCCTTGCACAGTGGGAGCCTGCTTCTCCCTCCCCCTCTGTGATCTCTCCCACTTTCCCTCTCTCTCAAATAAATAAATAAATAAAATCTTAGAAAAAATAAAATAAGTGAGTTTGGAAATAGGCTCTGTTCTGTTTCTCACCTATTTTCCTCTCATTTTATCTGATGAAGTTCCAAACTCTAGTTGCAGCACATATGGCATTTTTGAACATATTGTTTTTAATAAAAACATTTACTTGAACTAGAAGTTTCAGGTGTATTAGAAATGGTGCAGGGGGCAAATACGCCTCCAGGCCGGCCCGCAGCACCAGCGTCCGCCCCGGCTGCCGCCTTCTGCGTGGCTCAGCCACGACTCTGCGGACCCCAGGAGACTGGAGGTCCCGCTCTGCTTCCTGTTTTCTCCTCAGTGGCCATGGACAGTTTGCGCACTTTTCTCCTGTGGCTTCTTTTAGGGAGGATCTCTGGGGGATGCTCATTTCCTCCCTTGTGGAGTATGTTCCTGACTGTATTGTGTTTCATTGTTTCAGTGAACTGTAACTATTTAACCACTATCTACAGGCTACTGCTGAGTATGGGCAATGACTCGTGGTCACTTCCTACCACGCAGAGTCCGGAGTCCGTCCACGGGTGTGTGTCTCCCTGAGCTCACGGTATGTGTGCGCACGCAGGGTATTGGTCATTAAGGGGGAGCATTTCCAGAACCTTCCGAAGCACGTGGCATCACTGAGCGTGGTGCTGTCTGTGGTGTGAGCAAAGCATGACGCTTGTCCTTGTTTCGATTCTGTCATTGTGAGCGAACTTAGGGCGTTCAGCGGACCCCGAAGGGGCCTTCAGGTTCCCGCTTCTGTGAGCTGCGGGTTGACTGTGCTCTGCTCACTTCCCTTGGTCGTCTCGTGGGTCCCCCTGGAGTATCTGTAGCAGCGTGCTTGCACACAGACACTCTAGCTTTCTCTTCCCCTTTTCTGCCACATCTGGCAGGAAGAAATGACAGCATGGATCTTATTTATGGAATTGTATATTTAAAAACATCCCTGGCAGAGTGTGAGAAGCACAGGGGCCGTGGCACGCCTGGTCCACGGCGCACGCACTCACCACTGCCCACTTGAAGCACTCGAACTTTGTAATGGCTGGAATTCTGGAAGGTGGGGGACGGAAGTGAGCCGGACTGGGACCCTCGGTGGGAGGACGGTATAACAGGGTGTTTGGTGCCCCTCAAGGATCAGAGGGGCCAGGCCTTTGTCTGTCTCATTCTGCAGCAGGAGGCAGGCCAGGCACGAGCATCCCTCACTGGGACTGACTGGGAAGTTGGGTGAGAGCATTGGGCAGTCCTGTACCACTTCAGGGGCTCCGACGGACGGCCCTGCAGCCTGGAGGGGTGCCCTCCTTCCCTAACGGATCGGAGTCCCATTTTCTACCTGGAGACATCGAGGTGGGCGAGGAAGAGAGTGTGCTATTCACAGCAAGAAGCCTGGTCCAGGGGACTGACCCTCCAGCCCAAGCCCTCTACGCCGTTCAGACGGGAGAGGGGGACCAGGTAGTGAAATCCCATCTACCCCTTCCTCCCATGGCCACACTCGGGGTAAGCGTGTCTACTCCGCAGGCAGAAAATACGGGAGCCGTTAAGAACCCAGCAGCATCAGATAAACCAGCAAGAACAAACACAGTAGCCTCTGAAAATTTAACTGCCACTGGAACCACAGTTCGCCAAGCAGGCCAAGGGGTGCTGAACCAATGCAGGGTGACCGCGTGCTGAACCACAGAGCAAGTCAGCCCGCGTCTGCTTACGTAACCCCCCAAATATGCAGGACACAGGAAACATGACCACAGAGCAAGGAAATCACAGCATGGAGGAGAAAAGACAAGTCAACGGACACCCACACCAAGATGAATCAGCCCCTGGAATTATCTGACAAGGGTTTTACAGCAGTTTTCAAAAATAAATAAATAAATAAAAGCTACTACAATCTATAGGAAATTCTTTTGAAAAAAAAAAAAAAGGAAAAAAATCCCCCAGAAAATCTCAGCCCCCCCCAAAAGCTGTTCTTAACAACAACAACAACAATAAAACAACACAAAGCCAAGGGAAAATATAGAATTGGCAAATAAATAAGAGAAATATAGTGGCGGGTTCAGTAGTGGAGTGGGGGTGGTGGAGGCCAGAGTGATGGACTTGGTGGTGGTTGGTAGCCACTGGTCGATCTGAACAGCGCAGTGATCTGCTGAAAGTCCGGAGCGCGCCCTGGGGGTCGAGGGACACAGTGCGGGTTGCGCTTCCCGGGGACGGGTCTCGGGAGGAGAGGAAAAGGAGGGGCAGACGGAGGGTTGGGGCCGGCTTCCCCAGGGCTGCACATCGCACATAGGCAGACCCAGGTAGGAGAAACCCAAGCCCACCCAGTAACCCATCATAAATGAACTTCTGAAAGTTAAAGTCAGAGGAAGAAAAGAAGTCTTGAAGACACAGGAGGGAAATGACGCATGACCGTAGGGGCTGTTCTGGGGGCCAGAGCTCGCAGATTGGAAAACACCAGCGTCTGGAGCATTTGCAGGTGTCGAAGGGAAAAAATTGTCACCACAGACGCAGCGAGACTCTTCTTCAGGAGCAACGGGGCCACAGAAGCCTTTTTGGATGAAGGCAGGGTGGCGGGAGGTGCGGCCAGCAGACCTGCCCCCAATCATGGTCTAATGGATGCTCTTCAGCCTGAAAGGAAATGATGGGAGGATCTTTCCAACAGCACAGGTGCTGTTTCCAACAGCAACAGGACCCAGCCCTCGACAGGAAGGGACGTCGCATGCACAGTGGGGAGTAGATGCTTCTCCAGGTGCCCGAGGACCACACGCCAGGACGGATGACATCTTGGCCCCTAAACCAGCCCCAACAGTTGCCAACGATTGAAATGATACAGAGTGTTCTCCGAGCGTGATGGACTAGAATTTTAGATCGATAACCAAAGACTTCAGGACACTCTTGGAAATTATGTTTCTTAAAAATGCACGAGTAAAGAGAAAGCTTTAAATGGAAGCCAGAATAGCACTGAGGAAATACGTTAGCACAGCGTGTCCCGTTGTGGGAGACGGCGGAAGGAGCGCTGAGAGAGACCCCCCAGGAGTTACCCAAGTTCCTGCTCGAGGAATTAGAAAAAAAAAAAGAGCAGCGGGAGCCCCAGCGAGCGGCTGGGAGAAGACAGTAAAGGTTAGAGCAACGAGTCAATGAAATTGAAGATGGGGACACACTAGAGAAAAATCAATAGAACAGAAACCCATTTCTTCTCAAAATCAGTAAAGTTGGTACCGGGAGCAACAGTAACAGAAATAAAAAGGGACCACGCACAAATCACTGCTATCCGGAATGGGATGGGGCAGAACACAACGGGTTCTGCAGCCCAGCAGGAAAAATACTATGGGAAAATGTAGGAAATACTCCAGGAAATATAGGAAAAAAGTAATACAGGAAAAATGCAAACAACCGTATGCTCGTAAGTTCATAGTTTAAGTAAATGCTCTGATTCCTTGAGAACCACAAACTACCAAATCGTAAGGAAGATGGATCCAAAAGTCTGAACCAGCCCTTTGACTGTTAAAGAAATTAGGCTTGTAACTACATGCACCTGGCAGAGTAATCTCCAGGGCCTGATGTGATCGCTGGAGAATCTACCTAACAGTTAGAGAAAAATCGACATAAACTTTATAAACCTTTTTCCAGAAAGTAGAAGAGGATGTGGTACTGCTTAACTCAGTGTGTGACGTGGCATCGCCTTGATCGTAGAACCAGAGAAGACAGTGAAGGGAAAGAGAGAGGGGGACAGAGAGACAGAAAGAGAAGGAGAGAGACAGAGACAGAAAGAGACAGACACAGAGATACAGAGAGAGAAACAGAGAGAGAGAGAGAAGAGAGAAAGAAGTGAGGCAGAGAAGAGAGAGACAAAAACAGACACAGCGAGAGACAGAGAGACGTACAAAAAGAGAAGGAGAGACACAGAAAGAGACACACAGACACAGAGGGAGATGCAGAGAGAGACAGAGACGGAGAGAGACAGAGAGAGAAGGATTGGCAGGGGAGAGAGGAGAGCCACAGACCATCTGTCCTGAACACAGAACTCTTCGACCACTCATGAGCACACCAAATCTCACAGTGCCTAAAAGGAATTACGTGCCACGACCACTGGTATCCACTCCAAGCACGCCAGGCAGGTCCCACAGCTGGGAATCCAGCAAAGCCATCCACCCATAGTCAAAATCGCGTGATCGTGGTAATTGCTGCACAGAAAGCATTTGACAAAATCCCAGCAAAGGAGGGCTGGAGGGAAGGCCGTCGCCCCCACAGGAGCGCCGGCGACCGTCTCGGCTCGCGCCACGCTCACTGTGGTTCTCCCCGAGGGCCGGCACGAGGGACAGGTGTCCTTCACCGCTCTAGTCCAACACGGTAGCAGACGCTCCGGTCGGAGCAGTTAGGTGAATATGGGAACCCAGAGCAGAAGGGAAGACCCGAAAGTGCTCCTGGCGCAGAGGACATGCCTGTCTCCGTTGACGGTTGTAAGGAATCTACGAGAAGCCTCCCCAAAACTCTGAAAGGCCTCAGTGGATTCAGCAGAGCTCCAGATCAGCACACAGAGATCAGTTGTGTAAACACACACTAAGAATAACAATGCCGTGAAAACCCAACACCATCTATAATTGCTCCGAAGAGAGGGAGATTGTCCGTGCACTTCACGGGTGTGGGATCTGCATGACAAAAATGACAGGATGATGATGAAACGAAGACCAAATTAAAGGGAGAGACGTCCCACGTTCATGGATAGGAAGACTCCACGCAGCGAAGACATCAGTGACGTGTGGGTTGACTGCGAATCCCGTCAAATCCCAGCCGGGTGTTGTAAAGACGGCAACGTTTTCTTGAGCCCCCGTGGAAGAGAGCAAGCCTTCGAACAGATGACAATGGTAATCAAGACGAATAAGCGAGAGGAAGCCATGCGTCTAACAGCGTCTTACGACGTGGCTGCGGTAGCCCCGTGTGGTATTGGCAGAAGGACAGACGGACGGAGCAAGGGGAGAGCACAGACAGCCAGGAATGGACCTGAGCAAATACAGCCAGTGGGTCTTTGCAGAGAGCCAGAGCCCACTCAGTGGAGAAAGGATGGTCTTTCCAACACACGGTGAGCCGGGGCAGGGAGGTGTCCACAGGGGCAGGAGACAAGACAGACAGAGAAATGAATCAGGGCTTCAGCTCTGGGCAGGACCCTCCACCGAATGACAGACCAGATCTAGTGGGATCTAGCACGGCTCCTGCACGTGGTGGCGGAGTGCACGGACGGCTCTCTGTGCACCGGGTCTCACCCCTGATGCAACGGGTCACTCGGAGGGCACCGTAGGCTTCACCACAGACTCCACGTCCTAAAACTTTGGTCGGAGGACATCTGTGGATCGAGGGCTTGGAAAGAGCTCTTGGAGCCGGTCCTGGAAGCACGAGCCATTGAAGGTTGGATGAAGGGCTCCCGTCCACGGGACAGTGTGCGAAGGACCACGGGAAGGGGACGGAAAGGCCGTGGAAAGGCCATGGAAATTTGCAAACATCTGACAAGGGGTTAGTACGTAGAACATACAAAGAACGCACGAACCGCAAAGGCCAAAAAAAAGCCAGCCAGTTACAAAAGAGGCCAAAGTTACGCAGAGTCGTTTCACTGAGGAGGGTGGAGTGACCGCGAAGACGGGACAGCATCGCTAGTTGCCGGGAAACCCACACCCAACCGCAGTGCGCCGTCACCGCACCTGTCCCAAGCAGCGCAGGTGGAAACACAGACCCCGGACGTTGGCAGGGCCGTGGGGACGTGGGCTGTGCCGCCTGCCGCTGGGGGTCTGCACTCCGGGAAACCATCTGGCAGATGCTCCTCGGACAGAGGACACAGTGAGCGTGTGACCTAACACTGTGCTCTCAGGCAGTCATCCCACAGGTGTGCACACGCGCTCACACAACAGCATGCATAGGAGTGTCCGCAGCAGGCTTGGACGCAGTCCCGACGAGTGCCAGGGTGAGCAGTGACACGTCCCTCTCGTCTATGCCCTGGAAGACGGCTCGGCCGTGAAGATGGACACATCAATGACACGAACAGGGACTTTCAGCCAATTATGCTGAGTGGAAAAAATCCCAGAGGTCACACACCTTATGATTCCAATTACATAGTGCTTTCCAAATGACAGGATTCATAGGGGATGGCCCCTTATCTGCGCGCTAGAGACATGGCCACGGGGACGGGGGAGGGTCAGCATAGGGGGCGTGCCACGTGGACTATTCAGTGTGTCGGTGGTGGTGGTGAGCACACAAAACTCCCCCGGGGGGAGC
>JAHRIG010000463.1:12527851-12582620 GCA_020311275.1 Eira barbara | reverse complement strand
ATCCTCTAGAACTGGAGGCGTCTGAGCTAGGATTGATGTGTTGTGTGAACCCGAGGGTCCTGCTGTGATGTGAGGCTCTATTAGAGTTCTACGGCGTATGTGACACAATGTTACCCCCTGGGAAAATCAGGCAACGCAAACGTCCGTGGGACGACTCTGTACGATCTCTTCACCTGTGTCTGTCTGTACAAACTCTCCAGGAGAATTGGGGCACCTGGGTGGCTCAGTGGGTTAAAGCCTCTGCCTTTGGCTCAAGTCATGATTCCAGCATCCTGGGATCGAGCCCCGCATCGGGCTCTCTGATCAGCGGGGAGCCTGCTTCCCTCTCTCTCTCTCTCTCTGCCTGCCTCTCTGCCTACTTGTGATCTCTCTCTTACAAATAAATAAATAAGATCTTTAAAAAAAAAAAAAAGAAGAAGAATCCCAGTTGAGAGAGGCTGGAAAACACAGCAGTCTGGACCTGAGAAGAAGGCTACAGGAGGGGCAGCATGCAGGGCTGGGGTCTGTCCATGGCATGGGGCCTCCTGGCCAGTCGTGTGCACCGTGGCTTGGCTGTTTGTGTCGCGAGGGTGTTCCGGGGGCTGCCTTTGTACAGGTGTGTTAGGAAGCTCCCACTGTGGAGTTTGGAACATGCCCATGTGGCCGCACCAGGGCCGCACACCGCTGACCCTCCGGTGTCCGGGGACGAGGTCTGCTGGGTGGGGCCTTTTCTGCCTTCCGCAGCCCCCGGAGCAGGGCTTGCCCTGCTGCAAGGTCTGCGTGGACCAGGGGGAGCTCGTGCAAGGAGACACTCTTTCAGTGGGCTTGGGTGGAGATTGAGAGCCCCCCGGGAGGCAGATGCTGCACACAGGGCCACTGGGGCATGATGTCTTGTCTGCTGTGACCACGAAGCCCCTCACACAGGGCCCTTGGAAAAGGCTGGTCCCATTTCCCTGGCTCTCCTTTCTGGCAGCTTTCCCCAAGCCCTAACAGAGGAGAAGATGCTTTGGGGTGCGAGGGGCTGCCCGGCTTTGAACGTGCAATGTGTCCAAGTAGACGGGTCTCCCAGCGGTTGGTGGTGGACACGGGGTTCTTCGCAAGAGTCTGTGGGAAGGTGGGCTTGGCTCAGAGGGCGTGTGCACAAGGACAGAAATAGAATTTCCAGAGGCAAGATGAAGGGAAAGGGAAGGCCCTGGGGCTCAGAGGGGTCAGACCTGTGAGGCGATGAGGTCTCCTTTAGGAGGGGGTAGCTGTATTAGCCTCCGACAGCTGCTTTTCCATTTCTGCCCTATGTGTCACAACATCTAATTTAATGCTGACTCTAATCACCGCGGGTCAGTGTAGATCCCATAGATCAGGGGCTTGTCGCCTGTGACTGCCCCCTTGTAGGATGCTGGCCACAAGCATCGTCTTCTCCTAGCCGGGTGCTGCAGGGCCTTGGCACATCCCAGCATCTCGAGTGTTGTTCCTCTCTCACTCCTTGTTACCACTCAGGAGATTTGGGTTCTGCCTTCTGTTTAAGCTCGCACGCAGCAGTAATGCTACCATCGTCGCAGAAGGTCAGTGTCCGCTTAGATGGCTTCCCACGCTCACCCCTTCCTCTGTTCCTTATTCCTTCTGGTACCTCTGGCCTCCGACCCAGGACTGCTCTGCTCTGCCTCAAGTGTGTCCTTGAGAATCTTTCGTAATGGGAGTCTGCTAGGCACAGTCTCTCACTGTCTGTTTGCCTAAAAGACTCTCTATCTGCCCCTGTTCCTGGAAAATATCTTTGCTGGGACTCTGGTCTGGCCGGAACCTTCCGTGGGCTCCGTGCAGACACCCCACCTCTGTCTCCCACGCAGCCCTTTTGAAGATTTCTCTTCCTCTTTGATTTTTATTTTTTTCCTGTACTTTGACCAAGCTCTATCTTGGTGGAATGTCTTGTGTGTGTCCTCTTGGGGATTTGAAAGGATTCTTGAGTCAGTTCTGGAGAATTCTCGACGCTTATCATCATCCATCCCATCCTTGTGGCCACCGTCCGTCTGACTTCCCTTGTCTCCCAGCCTCCTCCCTCCCTTACTTCGCGCAGCTCCTCTCCCTGATCCTTCCGCCTCCTTCTTGGTCTCCACGCTCCCTCCCATGGCTTCGTCCAGAGATGCCCACAGGGCTCACGCTGGCCTCTCGCAGTTACCGCAGTGCGATGCCGTTGGCGCGGGACTGAGGATGTTTCCTCTTTTTTCCCAGAACAACTCCAGGGCTGGGACGGAGGTGGCCGGTCATATGAAACTTTTGATGGCCGTCCCGTAGCGATTCCCCTCCCAGACCCGCCATGTTTACACACGTGTACAAGCTTGCACACCACACACACATACACACAACCCACACTGCACACACATGTATGGACTCACACACCCCAGACATATGCACACACATATGTACACAAGCACACACACATGCGCACGCACAAACTTATACATACGCATGCACACAACCCACACCCACTGCTCACACGGGCATACACCTGTGCACAGACATGTTTACACACACACACATACTTGCGCACACTGCACACATGTGCATGCATGTGGTACACACCACAACCCACTGCATACACATGCATGCATGCCATGCACACACACGTGTTTATATACATGCACACAGTGCATGCACATGCACACATGTGCACACACAACATGCACACACTGCATGCATGCGTGCACACACGGTTATGCACAAGCACACATACACATATGTGTGCACACACGTCACATACCCACTGCACACACATGCATGCATACGTGCACACATAGAGCTCTGCCCAGGCCTGGGGCATTCCCTGTGGACCCCTCCTGGGCAGGACGGGGACACTGACTCTCCACAACCAAAGGAGAGGGTCCTCGTGGACTCCCCACGTGGGCTCCCTTCCAGGCTTGGATGTCAGCTAGCTGGGGCCACAAGCAGCCACATCTGAAGTTCGGGTCCCTCTGAGCCCGAGGTCGCTTCCCCGACCCCGTGTCTCCGCTTTCCCCTGCCCTTCTTCGGACCCAGCCCTGTCGTTGCTGACGTCCTGTAACTCCGCCACAGGTTTTTACCGTCTGCGTCTGCACCTATAATCCAGAATTTTCAGCTGTTCTAAGTGGGGAAATGCGTTTCCATAACTACACCCGTGGGAGTTCTGAAGCAGACCCGTCCTGCCTTCCCTTTGAATTCTCTTCTCGCTGTCCCTGAGGGGGCTCGCCGGTCCTCCAAAGTGCCCGTGGGCCGTGCGTGGTTGTGTACCTGCTGCAGACTTGCTGGATTTGGTTTCCGCTCCCCCTGCCGCAGCCTCTGCGAGCCTGGCTTCGGCGCGCACCGGCCAAGCGTCAGGATGGCGTGTGCAGGAGTCGCGCAAGCAGATGTTGAGTCCCCACGGTAAGCACGGCGGTGTGTCGGCCCTGCGTGAGGACAGAGCAGTTGAGAGGAGGACGTACTTTTGGCTCGGGGTGCGTTTACTTAAGGGAACCACTCGAAGGGGAGATTTTCTAGAAACCAGCTCAGCAAAGATCCAGGAAAGAATGAACCAGGCCTTGTTCATTCGAGATGCTTTACACGTGCCATGGACTCCCACCCAGCAGGAGGTGCACGTGGCTATCCTCTTTCCTGTGCTGGGACACGGGAGACGCTAGCGTTTTCAAGCTGGTGCCTCTGCCCAGAGCAGACCCAGGGCTCGCAGACCCTCCGTTTCCCCACTGTCACAGGTCCCGTCCTCACAGCACGCTCCTGCATTCGTGGGCCTCTGCTTCTTCGTCAAGTGCCTCCACGTGCGATGCGCTCTCCGTGGTGTCTGTGGGAACCAGGGGTCGCAGGAACCCCATCTTACCAATCACAAAGCAAAATCTCAGAGACTTGAGGTCACTGGGAAGGTCACAAGCTTATAGCTAGGCGTTCTGCAGGTGAGGAGGTCATATCTAGAGCCGCCTTGCTGTTCCCGGTGGGCCCTCGGGGTTATCAGACCCCAGGTGTTACCTCACCCACGACAACATCGCCCAGAGCCCCTGTGCACCCGAGATCGGGGGATGGCCCTCGGCCACCTTGCACTTGTGATGGGCATGACAGAGTGTTTGTACCAACAGAGGGTCGTACACCCCAGAAAGACCACAGAGAGTCACGAGTGCAACACGGGGAGCAGGGACTAACCCGGCGAGGCTCCGGAAGCAGGATCCCCAGGGCACCTCCAGCTTCCAGGCTTCTCTCTGCATGGTCTTGGGAGGACACTTTTCCTGCTCCCTTCCACCATCAGCAAATCGGGGCATTAACTGCCAACTCCATAAGGTTTCTATTACGAATTTAAGCGAGTCAGCATGTGCAGAGTACTGAGAACACTGGCTGGCGGGCAGTGGGAGGACGGCGGACACAGACCCCTCTGCAGCCAGCGCTGGTGTATCTGCCAATGCGGACCCCCGAGTCGAGAGTGATTCTGAGTGTGAGCTCAGCACAGACTGGGAGCCCCTGTGGTTCCTGCTCAGCGTGAGATGGTTGTCGGCTGCCCACGGGCTGGCCAGGTGGGTGAGGGACACAGGGTCTGACTGGGAAGTGGCCAGCGCTCCGGTAGCCCAGCCCCGTGGAGCACAGCCAGGCTAGCCCCCCATCTTTATGGGACCTAATGCAGGTGTCTTCCCTTGTGCCTGACAGTTGCTTGGCTTGCTGGGGGCCGGGGGCTGGTGGGACACGGTGAGAATTACTCCAGGGGGACTCAGTGTTTTTAACCATAGCTTAGACTGTTGACTGTTGCCTGATTTCCACATTTCCTCTTCTTCTCCTGGAACACAACACACCGTTTAACTCAGGTGGCAATGTCCTAACCAAAGAACGAGCTTTCCTCACCTCCTTCCTGCCAAGTGTCACTGATTCGAAGTAAGTCATTAGGTGGAGCTCTTGGGTTCTTTTTCTAGAGGTCCTGCTCCGGCTGAGATGTGTGTTCTTTCAGCCTCACTCCTTCTTCCTACCTGGAGCACTGATGCAATGGTTGGGGCTCCAGCAGCCACTTTGGAGTATGAGGCAAATGAGGAGAAACCACCTTTTAAGCACAGAAGGTGCTGGCTCACGGATGAAACTGTAGGGCTGGCCCACCTGCCCTGGACTTCTACCTCCAGACTTCTTTTCTGTGAGTGAGAGACTAACGTCTACATTGTAGAAACTACTTAGTTAACTATTTTTTGAAAACCAAACCTAATGTTTCCTGAATACTTTAGCCAAGAAAAATGCCCAGGTTAAAAGTCAGCAAGAAAAGTTGTATTTTATCTTTCTCCTCTTTTAGTGCATTCTAAGATGCAGAGAAAGTCTGCTCAGTGTGGTGTGCAATCTAGGGAACCCCGCAAAATTCCTGCACGTGTCACTGTCATTTGGTCACTTCTTGTTACAATGTGTTTACAAGAACTTTACAACTTCTTGTTACAATGTGTTACAAGTGGTCTCTGAGACCACTTTCTTGTGTGAGGTGCAGACACTCCTTCCTAGCTGGGCAGCTGGTGTGTTAACAGAAATACATACATACACACCCGAAATATGAATATGACAGAGTGTAACTGTTCTCATGTCCATGCTATAAGTGTTTTATCTCCTTCTGACCTCTGGGAAGGCAGGCTCTGAGCCAGAATGGGCTTATTGACGTTCACACACCAGGAGATACCAGGACTAGAATCTCGCCGGCTCCAGACCGGCTGTCTCTCTTAATCCCATACAGACCTAGAATCTTCTGTGGAACCCTAGACTTCATGTTGCACCGACGTTCCCTAGACATCTCCGTGCTGGCCTGGCATGCAGGGCGGGAGGCGTCAGAAACACCCACGGCTCTCACATCATTTGATTCAGCCCCGAGGAATGTTCCAAAGCCTGCATGTAGGACACTTCGACTTCCCGTCGTTCCTGGAGAGTCGGACCGGCTGCATCTCCCCTCCACCCTCTCTGACTGATGTCACTCATTCCTTTCACAAGCAGAGTGCAAAACCGAGGTTCAATGTCAGCAATTCAGGGGCACCTGGATGGCTCAGTCGATTGAGTGTCTGCCTTCAGCTCAGGTCATGATCCCAGGGTCCTGGGATCGAGCCCCACATCGGGCTCCCAGCTTGGCGGGAAGCCTGCTTCTCCCTCTCCCACTCCCCCTGTGTTCCCTCTCTTACTGCGTGTCTTTCTTTCAAATAAATAAAATCTTAAAAAAAATGTTAACAATTCCGTCTGAGGCAAAGTCAGGCCTTCCAGCCTCGGGAGTAGAATGGGATCTGGGGGCAGACGCTGGCACGGTGTCTCCCGCTAAGTGATTCTCTACGAGGCTGGGAACGTGGGAGGGGGCGCTGCAGATAATCTGATTTGTGGGGCTGGATTTGGTCATGATGTTAAATCGTCCAGACAACACACATCTGGCTTATATATCGCTCGCTATGTTTCTCTTGGCCCCTGGGAGCCCCCGTCATTGTTTCCATGAGGGGATGTGTGCATCTGTGGCGCTGGGATGGACGGTCTGGCACGGAAGGGGCCGGTGGGTCCCGCCCTCAGGAATGCCTGTGTTCGCTCCCTCCAACCCTCGAAGCCCACCGCGAGTCTGGGCCGTGAAAACTATGTGGGGAGAGGGACACGGCCATCCCCTCACGTTCCGTGGAAGTAAACAGTCTTCAGGGGAGACTCCTATCTGGCCAGGAGAGGCAGATCTGGGCTCCATGCAGCTCCAGTGACTCTGGACACCTTGTTTCATGACCCTCTGGAATCCTGGTGCGTAGGGCTCACCCTCGTGTGGACCAGCAGGTGAGGCTTACCTGTGTAACGACACTGTGCAAGGTCCCAGAGCAAGGTCCCACACGAGAGTGTGGGACTCAGTCCGGACCCACCAGGGCTGCCCGTCTTCCTGCTGGGCTTCCGTGCTGGGCTCGGGATGAACTCACCGTGACCATTACGCTGGAGCACAGTGTTTGTCTCCACGCCTGGTCTGAGGTTCCCGTACCCTGAGCACCCTCAGCCCGGCCTCCGTCACGGTGGACACTCCCGTTGTGAGATCCGTGCGCTGCCCGTTCCGTCTCCGGCCGCTCTCTGCGGCGCCCCTCCAGGCTGCGTGCCAGTCAGCGCCAAACATCCTCACAACCAGAGAGGTGCGGACAGGGCGGGAAGTGGGCGTTCTAGAAAGAAAAGCATCTACGGTAAAAAAGTGCCTGCCCGTCCTGCACGCTCCCCGGGGGTCTTACCCTGCTGACGGCCCCAGGCCCCCGGCACGCTGGGGGTGTTGGCCACATGCCTCTGTGGGGCAGGTCTGGTTCTCGCCCGGCCCCTATAGCCGGAGCAGTCGGGTTCCACACGAGGAAACCAGACCAGAGAGGTTGCCGTGGCTCGTGGCTGAAGCTGGGAGGAATTTCCTTCATCGCTACTCACCTTCCGTCACTCCGAAGCGGCTAGCTCAGCTCGCCCATGCCCCCGGGTTCCTCGGACACGTTCGTCTTTCTCACAGGATTTTGGAAGAGCGTCCTGCGGGCCACAGTACTCTGTGCTCGGGTGCGATGCCCAGATGTCTCCGAGCGCGGCGCTTGTCTTTGACCTTTGCTCACGCTGAGTTTGGTCCCCGGAGATTTCGACTGGAGGAAAGAGTCGATTCGATGAAGATAAAACACACAGAGTTCTGAGCACGGCGCCCGGCACAGAGCAAAGCAGTGCTGTCCTTCGGTTTCTCTGCTGCTGCCTCCCTGCAGCGCTGTGTCTTTAAGACGTCAGCTCTCAGCCTCGTACAGGAGCCCCGAGTTCAAGGTGTGCGCCCAGCATCCGGCAGGTACCATCTTCTCATTCTCTCTGCTAGGAAGTCAGCAGAATAAACAACACGCCGTCGGCCGGATACCCGGGCACGTGAGCACAGTCTAGCGTGTCTTTGGACAAGACGCCAACAATCTTCTGTCCTTTGTTTCTTGCACTTTCGTGAGGGCGATCACGCATGTGAAGGAGACATTTAGAGGCTCCATTTTCTCATCCCACGACCTGTGAGCAGGGGCAGCCTCCTGCTGTTGCCAGGACCCTAGGCGCCCCCTCAGGTTGTGCGGAAAGCGCGATTGTCAGTAAGATCTGGTGGAGTTGGGTCTACCTGCGAGGCACCAACGCATTTCAGACCCCATGTGTCTTCCGTAGACAACGGGCCATCGTAAGTGCACTCAGGAATCAGGAAAGTAGCTTTGCTCCGTTTTGCAGAGCAGCCTGGGGGATGGCGTGGCAAGTCGGTGCCCACGTGGTGTGCCCAAAGCTGGTATTTTTAACCGAGCATCATTGGCTTTGGTGGAGACAGAAATGACCTTTTGAGGGTCCTTCCGAGTCTGTGCATCTCGTCCTGGACCTGTAAGCTCCCGTAGTCCTAGGTGCTCATGCGTCCGGATCATTTACTTACTGAAGGAGAGTTAGAGTACAGTGTGCTATTGGTCTCGGGTGTGCAACACGGAGATTCCAAACCTCCCTGCGTCACCCGGTGCTCGTCACGGCAGGTGCCCTCCTTCCTCCCACCACTTGCTTCCCCATCCCCCACCCCTCCCCTCTGGTGACCAGCAGCGTGTTCCCTGCACTGAAGAGTCTGTTTCTTGGTTTTTCTCTCTCTCTCTTTCCTTTGCTCGTCTGTTCCTTAAACTCCACATATGAGTGAGATCAGACAGGACTTGACTTTCTCTGACTGACTTACTTCACTTAGTATAATACTGTCTGGTTCCATCCACATCGTTGCAAACGGCAAGGTTTCATTCTTTTTGACGGCTGCGTAATATTCCGTTGGTGTATCTACACCCCCTTCTTCATCCGTTCATCTATTGACGGACACTTGGGCTGCTTCCAAATTCCCTCGTGCACGCTGTGCGGCAAGCTCTGGTTGCTTACCTCTGGAGCCCAGCTGGGTGCCCCCCCACACCTGTACAGAACCAGTGCTGTCACTTGCCAGTGTGTGTGGTGATGTCTGGGTCCCGCTGACATTGGTGTTGTCATCGCCTTCATCTCTGCTACCTGAATCTTACAAAGCACGGCCATGGGGTTTACGTGGTAGAGGCCAAACCGGGCAGCAGCTCGGTGGGAAACATTGTCGGCAATCCAGACCGACTGCTGGCCACGGCATACTGCATCCTTGGACAGAGATAGCAGGTGGCCCCATTGGTGGGCACTGCAAGTCCTGGCCACCCACGTCGGTGGTCAGAGGAAAGACGGCATGAGCAACCATGGGAGGCAGGTGATGGGTGCCCTCGATTTGACAGTGAAAGTCGCGGCCGCCTCCTGCCCCGATTCTGTCCTTCCCTCCAGTCTCCTGTGCTCATTGCTGAAAACAGAACTTTTCTCATGGGAGAGGTGCTGTCTCGGGATGTGGGACATTTCAGACAAACCAGGACAGTTTGCTCCCAGCGGACGGGACCCGGCACCAAACACACTGGGCGAGCTGCCTGGGATGTGCCACCCACCCCCCTGGCTACAGCACCAGCCCACACTGACCACAGCTGGACCCCAGTGCAGAATGTCCCGCTGAGCGCAGTCCAGCCATGGAACTGTGAGAGACGCCAGTTAATCATTCTTTAAGCATTCAGTTTTGGGGTTTCTTGTTGAGACGCGGTAAGTAAATGGAACACGCGGGAAGAGGACCCAGGCCGGGGACCTCAGTGGGACGTTCTTCTGCAGGGAGCCGCGCAGCATGTAGGGTGCGCGGATCTCCCCGTGGTGC
The DNA here is from genome assembly GCA_020311275.1 of Eira barbara. Taxonomy (NCBI): domain Eukaryota; kingdom Metazoa; phylum Chordata; class Mammalia; order Carnivora; family Mustelidae; genus Eira; species Eira barbara. The sequence goes on along the minus strand of JAHRIG010000463.1, from coordinate 12,572,971 downwards.
TCGCGCATCAGCCACACCCTTGACCCCATAGTTCGGTGGTTACGAGACGGGACTGTGTTCACTGGGGACTCGTGCCTTCTGGGACACAGCATCCCTCAGGTCACTTAGGCAACACTTGCCTTACTTGAACAGCTCACCTTATCTTACCTTTTTTTTTTTTTTTCCTAAGAAAGCACAGACTAGGAAGTGGGTGACAAGCATGTGCAATGTCATCCTAGGGGAAATGAGATCAGTCAACCCAGAGGGTTAGGTTGGGGGACGTGGGCAAACCAGAGATGTACTGCATGTACCCGCCTGTACGGAGGGGTGTCGTGTGCTGGGTCAGGGGGTGCTTATTGCTTGAGCAAAACTGCTTGCCCTCGGGGAACCCTCAACCCAGCCGGGAGAAAGGCAGGTCAGTGAGCACTTGCCAGGGTGGGCTCCCAGGGAGAGAGGCTGGGTGGCAGTGGCCTCGGGAGGTCAGCTCGGCGAGCCTCTTGCTAGGGTCAGCGGGCGAGCTCACCCTGCTGACCTTCCGGGCTGCTGACAGGTGCAAAGAGGTAGAGCGCGTGAGCTCTTCCAGGGCTGCTCTGTGGAAACCGTGGGCTCACAGATGCCTTTGCTCTCTGTCCTCGGCCACGCCGCGGCTCCCGCCTCTGGCGTTCCACCGCTGTGCCCTTCGTTCACATCAGCAGCCCTGGTAGCCAGCTGGAATGCACACAGATCTTCTCATCGACGCTTACGCGGTTTCTAGAATGTTCCATCAAGGAATGACAGCAACTCTGGACGTCGTGTAGGTGGTTCAGGCATGAGGGAGGGACTGTCCAAATGGCCAGTGAGGGCGGTCAGAGCTGGAAATGTCTGTTTCCTCCTAAAACTAGTGCAAGGTCAGTCTGGAGTCGAGGCCAGGAGGGCAGCAGAGGCAGGAGCCGTTCTAGATGGAAACCCCAGAGTCAGGGGCCAGCGCACCTCTGCCATTCCGCGTCATCCATGTAATGTGGTGGCGTCCCAAGCAGCCACAGGTGCTGTGGCCGCCCTGTGATCTGTGGCGGCAGAGGCCTCCTGTTACCATGGCTCCAGAAATGGCAGGGAATGAGAGTCAACACGGAAGCCGTAACTGGAAAAATTTCATTCCAGAAGGAGAGAGGACAGTTATTGCTCGTGGATGGCATCACGATCCTCCTGGAAGACCGGCAAGAAATGGGAGACCGATTACAGTAATTGAGCTCAGCAGAACAGCTAGTTAGAAATAAATGTACAAACATAAATAACTTCCTTATGTTCTTGTCATGATCTACAGGACAACAAGGCAAGAAAATGATTCTTTTCACCAATAAAATGATATGCAATCAGCAGAGAAGTGTAAAATACAGTACACATTCCTTGAGAAACAAATATGATCTATATGAAAAAAAACCAAAAGACTTGCCAAGTCCTGTAAAAACCCAAGGTTTCTTGGTTACATTAGGTTCTTGTCTTTCTGAGGATGGCGGGAAGCATCTGGCAGTGGGGAGATGGGGTCGGCATGCCAAGGTCGGAACGGGGACCGGGCGATCAGTATGCTGCAGGACACAGTCAGTCCTCCCCAGGCAAGGTCTTGTTAACTCGGGAGGGACGGTCCCCTCAGTGTGAAGAACACAGAGTGTGGCTTCAGTGGAGAAGTGACACCTGATTTCCGGTGTGGCTGCGGGCAAACCAGCGGGGAGAGCATTTGGAAGGAGGATCCAAAATTCCTGGGGGAGACCACGTTGTGGCCTGGCCCAGGGAGTGGCTGAGCAGGTGCCCCTGTGATGTGCTCACCCAAACAGGTGGATTGTGTCACCAAGGACACCGGGGAGAGCGGTCAACATGCGCAGATAAATTTATTCAACATTACACCATTGGACCAAAATAAAGTCCAAGTGGACTGAAGGTTCAAATTTGATGGCAAAAATACCTGTACAGCAACAAGAGAAAAACGCATGTTGATATAATCTCGACACGATGGGAAATCTCTAAATGTTGCTCTAGATCAGAAAACATGAGACTGATTGTACGAATGAGTTTAAAAGTAATGCTTCTGCGTCACCCAAGATAATACAAAGATAGCAAATACTATAAATATGGAAAAAACCCTCACAATATGTGTGTAAGAGACCTGGGAGTGGCAGAGCTCCACTTTCTACCCGAACATAGAGCCCACTGGGCAAAGTCTGTTTTCTGAGCCCCGTGATAGCTGTGAGTGCCCGGTGACCTAGCTCCGTCCAGGAAGGGGGCAGGCAGGGAGGACTCCCAGCAGAAGTTCTTGTAAGAGAGGGAGCAGGCTCACTGTCCTTCCCTGCTCCCCTGCTTCCTTCTGCTGGTGTCCTGGAAGGTGGATGTGATGGCTGGAGCTCCAGCATCCGAGCTGGCCCATGAAGTACTCTTGAATGAGGAAGCCACAGCAGAGGGTCCAGGAAGGGGCTACTGTGGGCGCCTTCAGCTGCCTCCCCCATAAGTCATGCACTCCACAGAGTTCAATGCCTGTCTTCGTGGAGCCACTCATCTCTCAGGTCCTTCTGACACTCACAGCAAACAAGAGGATTAACAGTGGGCTTCGTAATCTTAAGGAATGTTGTAGACTAATAGCCACGAAGGAAATCTCTATGGAAAAACAAAACAAACAAAAATCAGGGAAAAAAAAAATCAGAGGATCGTAACAGTACAAAAATGCCATTAACTAGAAATACCGTAACTAAATACCATCACTATGTATAACTACCATTGTTCAATGTAAAGCGAAACCACGTCTTTAACCAAGTGCATAAATCCATGTTTAAGTGACGATTTCAAGGTCAGGAAAGAGGCAGGCAGTTAGGGAGACATAACTTCCTCTCCAACCTGCTTCTTGTTTTAATCAGTAGTTTCTTTTCTTGTTGGGATGGTGGGATTTGTGCACATGCCCATGGGGGCCGTGTTGGGGGGCCGGCAGGAGCGAGAAGTGACCCAGCTGTTGCTTACAGGGAATCCGTTACATGTTCTTCTTCCATCCAAGATAATACGGACCTTCAATTACTCGTGCTGGAGGTGGTGTTGAGATGGGGGATTTTCAAAACACGTTGTGAAGGCATAAAATAAAGATTGAAATCAGAAGGCTCCCATTTTTGTAATTTCTGCTGAGACATCATTAAATTTTTCTGAATCTCCTCCTCCTTGCTCTGGGCTATTGTACTCTCGTCCCTCAGGAGTCCTGCTACTGTCGTCCCTTTGTAGCCACAATTACCAAACCGCTTTCCCATATTAATTGTTTCCACATGCTTATGCTGCATTCATGCCTCAGGCAGGTGTGACCTGACCTTTGTCCCTAAACCACCACTGGAACTGTCCCTGCCTGTCTTTCCGGCTCACCTGTCTGTTGAACTTTCTGGCGACCTGCTCACCCTTGAGCTCGGATGGCCTCCAGCCGCTACTCAAGGATGACGGCCCCGACCTGCAGGTTCGTGGTCCTGGGATGCCGTCCTCAGCCCCAGAGCAGTTTAATAAAGATCACCTTGGCTGGAAATACTTAGACTTGGACGCTTCTCGGAGGTGGGAGAGAGAGGAGGTGAGCCTCCAGGCCCGCATCAGGAAGACCGGCAGGAGAGTCAGGAGTCCGGGTCAGTCCGGAGGTGGAGGAAGAAGTGTCCACACGCCCCACACGGGTTGTTTGTAGATCAGATAGGAGGGTGTTGGAGTTGGAGTCAACAGAGGGAGTAAGTGTCCTTGGAGAGGGGACGAGGGGAAAAGCAGAAACGAGAGCAAGACGGAGGGAGAAGCCGGCGCAGTGAATGAGACGGCGCGGTCGGGGGGCGGCTTCGAGGCAGGGAGAAGGGCCTGGGGTAGAGACCTCGGGCTGCAGGGGGCTCTGGGAGTAGAGGCGGCCTGGCCCTGCCCGGGGCCACTTGGCTTCTGAGGAGAGTAGATGTGGCCCTGAGGCCCCAAGACCCGATCGCACAGCATAAGCGTCTCACGAGACAATGGTACATCCATTTCATAAGTGTTGGGGAATTTGGGGCAAATGTTCATCTTCCCGCATCCCAGCACCAAACTTATATGATTAAAAACATCTGAGCCATCAATTCCATAGTAGCGGACCAGGCCAAGGAAGCGAATGAATTTTATTGTTATGTAGCTGAAGAAACAGAGGCGCACCCTACGTTTTCTGTGTTTTAAGAGTAGAAGCCAAAATGTACCATCTTGGGTCTGAATCCTACCAGAGAAGGAAAACCTCCAGAGTCTGGAGACACCCGTGCCTGAGTCTGGCTTTGGTGCTGACTGTCGTTAAGGCAGAGGGCGATCTACCTGTTTTATGGGCTGCCGGTGGGGTCATGGGTGGCCTCCTGCCGACCTAATGGGTTGTTGTCATGATAAAACCAGTTACAGAGCACGAAAGGGCTGCCGTGTGCGGGACTTCTTCCTGGGGATTCGTGCATTCTAGGAAAACCAGGGCTTTTCTAGGGATGGAAGTTTCGAGACTTTGGGCAAAGTTACTCTGGGAGGTGAGGGTGGAGAGCATGGTCTGTCCTCCAACCACGTCGTGGATGTCGCTCGAAGACCCGTGAGTTTCACTCGACGGTGGGAGCTGGGGGTTGCCAATCAGTGCTCCCCTGTGCTCCCTGAGCCCCCATGTGCTCTAGAGACAAGAAAACTGCAGGACAAGAACTTCCAGAATGATTGAGTGTTGCATGAAGATTAAACAAATCAGTCTACCGCATATTTGGAAATTAAGACAGGAACCAAACCTGTCCTGCATCCCAGATAAGTTGGGGAGCACGAGGGTCAAGGAAACAATGAATGACATTTGTACTAAAATGCACCAGAAAACACAGGTTCTGTGAAATATATTTACACCATTGAGGCAATTTAAAAACATCACATATACTTTTTAAAATAAATTTAACTATATGCATATATGCAAAGCCTTCTGGAACATGGGGAGCATTACACTGAAATCCACAGGGAAACGCTTTGCTGTAAACGGTATTCTGGTTAAAAAGGGCACGTTGAGGACAGGTGCAAAGCTGAGTGAGGACTATTAAAACTGCAAGAAACAGCTGACGTGGGATTGATTAATCTCCCAAAAGGGAAGTAGAGCTTATTTATGCAAAGAGCAACTTATTGCCTCATACCTAGATAATGGTTATGAATTACATTGGAGCGTGGTTTTGTGCTTTACCAAAGCCACAGCAACGACAGCACTACGAAGTCACGGTGAGGATTGTACACATTAGGAAGACTTGGCATTTTTAGCTCAGATGCCTTTTTGATAAGGAAAAAAACTGAAAGTTAGGGAAAAAGCGTCTTACTTCTCCACTTGTTTGAGTTCTGCATGGCGGATGTGGGAGTTGTCTCCTGGAGGATTGCTTTAGTGTTTTCCATCCCAGAAGCTTTTATGAAGGTTTACTCTTCAAAAATCATTTCAAAATGAGTATTTCCGCATTCTCTCATCCTGGGTTCTATCATGACATCACACACGCTGTTTTGCATTTCATTTTCCCTCCAAACAAAAACATAGGCGGGACTCCTGCCATGTGAACCGCGGCAGGATCGTGAACCGAGAACTACGTTTTAAAGAACTGGGTGTGTAAGGAATTCCCAAATCGCCCATTTTTATTTCAGCGAAGTAATTTTGACAGAAATAACAGAAGACCAAAACAGAGAAAAATGCAAACCAATCGCCTATAAGTTCCTTCCTATTTCTTGAGTTCTCAGTATCACCTTTGCCGGCCGCAAAAACCACGGTGTTCTTTGGGACCAGGACAGGCGCTGCATCCGCCCCTGAGACGGCCCCTCCCGGGTCCTACCGGAGCACCAAGGCTCTTCTCTGCAGGGGGCTCGCTGGGTCTGGGCTGCGTCTCCTTCCCTCTGCCGCCCCCTCCCTCCTGCCTTTCCACACCCCACTCACTGTCACGGCGACTGTCCCACTGTTGGTAGTCCCTTAAAATATGTCCAGTGGTGGCCCTACACACTCAGACAGGACTTAGATAAATACAGCTCCCCTGGTCATTCGGAAAGTCAGGATAAAACGCTCCATATCACAGAACACGATAATTAGACCCAAGAATAGAGTCGAGTTGAACTGGTCGAACGATGGATTATGGTCTGTGTCCGGCCCGTCCGAGTCATTTTCCTTCACCTTTTTGTTTAAAGGTGAGCTGGGGCTGGTGCTGTTGGTTTTGCTGAGATGCACGTCTGTTCTAGGACGACAGGGATGCTAAGCCGGGCGGGGGTCTCTGGGACGCACAGCCACGAAATGTCCTCAGAAAGAAGACCGTCTGCTACACGTCCGCTCAGCCGGCCCACGGCGCTGCCTTCCTGAGCCACGTGGAGTTCATTACTTCCCCTGGGAGCCTCTCCAAGGGCGGAGTTGGCTGACCAGACCTGTGGCGGACAGCCGGGTGGCCCAGACGTGCCCCGAGATCAGTGGGGGTGGGGGGCAGAGGCGAAAGGCTCCAACTGTCCATCTTCCCCCCCCACCCGCCCCCGGGGGACACGGAGACTCACGGCAAGCTGCTCAGTCCTTGTCCCTCAAGGAGCATGAGGAGTTTTGACATTTCATTAGCACATCTTTGCTTAATTTGGCTTAATCGCCTTAATTTTACCTTAATTTGACTCCAAGTCGTCATGGAATCTTGCTTCCTATTTTTATATTTGAAACACCATCCATACGCTGTTTTTCCCATGAAATACAAATTGAGTTAAAGACGAATTTGTCCCTAGTTATAACCACGACGAGGAAATGTGCCACGGGCTATGGATTCTGGAACAGTGAGTGTGCGCGTGGGAACGCGGGGCAGGGGGAGCCGCCAGCATCCTCAGCAGGCCATGTCCGCTCAGCCCCCGCTTGGCGGAACTGACAGCGTGAGTCTGTCTCCTCCAACGCCTCCGGATTCAGTCAGAGGACGTCTTGAGTCTCTGGGCGATGCAGCCACAAAGGTACGGAGTTAGATTTTCAGTGTTTCTTTGCTGGGGAAGGGAGTGCCGAGCTGGGATGCCACGTGCGGCTGGACGACCTTGAGCATGACCCTGGCCGCAGGTGGCCTACTTTCCCTACTAAGTGAACCCAGGCATCCTCATCCCGTCTGTCTACACGGCAGGGCATCAGGGAACCGAGTGAACGAGGAGTGTCAGGGGCCGTGCGAGCTTTCTCTGCCGAGGCAGGGACTGCAAGTCGCTCCCCAGGACACGGTGGAGACCCCCAGAACCCTAGCAGAATGTCTGATGCTGCAAATCTGGAAAATGGCAGAAATGAACTCGACCCTAACTTCAGTGCTGTTTCTGCACACCGTGGTCACCATGAGCACATCTCGTGGGATCTTTGGAAAGGACACGGTGGGGGGGGTCGGCGACGTCACCTCTTTACTGAGCATCTCACGGGTGACGGAGTGGGTGGGCTTGCTGGACGGGGGGCTGGAGAACCACTCCCACTCCCACTCCAAGGAGAAACCTGGATAACGTGCTGAGTACAGGCTCTTGTTTGATCCAGGAAAGAACTGAGGTCATAGCGCCGACAGCCAGTGAGAGAAACTGGTCCCTGCGCTTCAGTCCCTGAGCAGGCGCGCCTGACGCCACTTAAGACGGGAGGAAGCCCGAGCTAGAAATTTTGAGTGAACTGCTCAAGTTGCAGTGTGGGCTAGCCTGGTGGCAGATAGCCTGGGGATTTGCTGCCCTCACCCCACTTGCATGCCTTTACTTTGGGGACCAGAAAAGATGGGACCCGAGGGGAATCCCAAAAAGCCTCCCCGGCATGCTCTGTGATGGTGGGGACAGCGGCCACGTCTCCATGAAGACCCGTCACTCCCACGGCCTCTGTGGACCATGGGAAGGCAGCAAACCTGGGCCTGTGGGCACTTTGGAAATTCATCCACGTGCAGGGAGACACAAGAACACCAGTTCTACCCTGGGAAGCCCCGGGACCCGCTGGCCCTACGTTCCGTCTGGGTGGGACTCGGGAACGTTGGTGAACGCCACGGCAGGACGTTCAGCTTCTAGATGCCCGCCGGCACTGGGGCTTCGTGGGACGGCACACCTGCGTCCCCCAGCCCCAGCGCCACCGCCGCTCACCCAGCAGTGGGATGAAGCGTGACGCTCCAGACATGTCTCTAGTGGACACGTGGGGGAGGCCCCGCTCTTGAAGACAGGAGCAGGACCCCCCGCCAGAAACCCAGAAGAGAAAACGTGCTCACTTCCAAGCATCAGAAACGTTGATTCCATTACCCGTCGTCCCACACAAAATACACCGCTTTCAACAAAATACTACGGACATTCAGAAACACGGAGAGAAACGCGGCCTGCCGGGACAAAGCTACCCCCCACGCCGAGCCCCTTCAGAGAAACAGTGACCCTCACCGTGTACTTTCTTCCCCTCAGAGCTTCAGAGCAGATGAACCCGGAGAGACTGAGGAGCGTGCGTGTGTCCGGGGCGGACCGCACTCTGCACAGCGGTGCAGCGGGAAGGGAATGCCGTCCGGGGTTTCTGGAGCAGTGATGTCCGCAACTCTGTCCCACCGAAGGCGGGAACTTCCTCCCCCAAGTGTGCATGGGACATTCTCCAGGGGTCACAGTGGGGGCCACAAAACACCCCTCAGCAAGCCTCAGAGCACGAAACCCACATAAGGTATGGGCTTAGACCACAACAGAGTTACACCGGAATCAGGAACAAATCAGTAACAAAATGATATCTGCCAGACACTGATGATTTTGAAAGTGGATGATAACGCTTTCACGTTACCCACGGGTTAAAGAGGAAGGCTCATGAGAAATTTAAAAAATGAAATAATTGAAAAGTGAAACTATAAGAAACCAAAACACCGATGAAAGATTTTTTTTTAAAAACCTCAATTAATGAAAACAATGTATTCTTTGATCAGAAGACTCAAGAGTACGAGGAAGTCATTTTCTCCCAGTAGGATCTATGGATTCAGCGTACACTCCAAATGAACATCCCGGGGAGGTTTCCTGTGCAGGTTGACAAGTTGATGCTAAAACTTAGATGGAAAGGTGGAGGGGCTAGTATAGGCAAAGCCATCCCAGAAGTGCGTCCCCGTTGCAGGCCTCACAGGCCCACAATGCCCACAGGGCTGCACTTTCTCAAAGGGAGGGACGCACTCTTAGGGGAGGGAGCAGGAGGCACAAACATGACTCACCCACAGCGGGACGGTCCACTCGCGTTTAAACAGGCATCAAGGCTACTCCAGCCGGGACATTAGTCTTTGCAAGCCATGCCTCTGGGAAAACCAGGCGTCCGAGTGCTGGAGAAACAGAGCCTTGTTTCCTTCACAACAGAAACTCAGAAGTCATTAAAAATAGAGCTTCCCTATGACCCTGCAAGTGCACTACTGGGTATTTACCCCAAAGATACAGATGGAGTGAAAAGAAGGGCCATCTGTACCCCAATGTTTATAGCAGCCGTGGCCACGGTCGCCAAACTGTGGAAAGAGCCAAGATGCCCTTCAACGGACGAATGGATAAAGAAGCCATGGTCCATATACACTATGGAGTATGATGCCTCCATCAGAAAGGACGAATCCCCAACTTTTGTAGCAACATGGACGGGACTGGAGGAGATGATGCTGAGTGAAATAAGTCAAGCAGAGAGAGTCAATTATCATATGGTTTCACTTATTTGTGGAGCATAAGGAATAACATGGAGGACAAGGGGAGATGGAGAGGAGAAGGGAGTTGAGGGAAATTGGAAGGGGAGGTGAACCATGAGAGACTATGGACTCTGAAAAACAACCTGAGGGTTTCGAAGGGGCGCGGGGTGGGAGGTTGGGGGTAACCAGGTGGTGGGTACTAGGGAGGGCATGGATTGCATGGAGCACTGGGTGTGGTGAAAAAACGATGAATTCTGTTACGCTGAAAAGAAATAAAAAATTAAAGAAAAAGAGAGAGAGAGAGAGGAAAAACAAAAAAACAAAAAACAACAACAACAAAAAAAGAAACTCAGAAGTCACTACTGACCTCTGCATCAGGCACGAAATTATGGGATACCTCCAAGATACCAGAGAAAGGCTGTAGGACCTCGGATATGGCGATCAGGTTTAAATACAACATCAGAAGTAAGATCCGTGAAAAAAAAAGTTAATAATTTCACATGTCTGAAAAACGGCACTTTTCTGGGAAGCATACAGAACACGTGATGTTCAACCATAGCAAAACAGACAGACAGACAGACAGCGAGATATGTGAACACATGCTCATCAAGGAGGCTCTAGAGAGAAGAAGTCACATGCAGAGAATCTCAACATTGTCAATCGTCAGGACAAAGGAAACCCAAACCATAATGTGGGGCGGCGGGCACACCCGTTGGTGGGACCGTCCTGTGGAACCCTCCTGGCCTTGGACACACGCTGCACGACCGAGCGCCTCGGAGTTTTGAAGAGAGAAACGCTCATGCACAAGCCAGTGCCTAATTGTTTCCAGCATATTTATTCATCATCACCCAAACCCGTGGACGATCCAGATTCTCCCCAGTGAAGGCCGAATGGACAAGTGTGGGGCATTGCACTCGGCGAGAAGAAGGAAGGGCTACCAGTCCGCACCACAGCACAGGTGGTTCTCAGTTCTAAGCGAAAGACCCCAGACCCAGCCGGCTAGCCGCTATGATTCCGCTTACATAACATTCCTGGGGGGGAGGGGGGAGGGAATGGATAGAGGGTCCCCAAAACAGATGAATGGCTGCCAGAGTTTTGCGGAGAGGGAAATCTCTCAAAGACGAATTCGAAGGGGATGAGCTGTCCTGAATGGTATGACGGGGTGAGCACAGATTCTGCTTGTCTGTGGAAACTGGAGAGCATCGTGCCACAACATGCATCCCGGGAGGGGTTCCCTGCCCCACCAGGCAGCCCTCCGAGGCCGGCCGGGCTCCTGCAATCCACCTCGACCCCATACCACCTGCCCGGAGACACAGTCAGACCCACAGGTCCAGGGTCGGTCCCCCAGCACCGCCCTCCCCACGCCAGCCCCACGTCCAGGCTGTCACCTGGGTTCTGAGTGACCAGCCACAGACCAGACGTTCCCATGGCCCCTCCCTGGCTTGATGAAGTCACTGGAATGGCTCACGGAACTCAGGGACGCGGTTCACTCCCTGATCATCTGTTTGTTATCAAAGGGTTAACTCAGGAATGGACAGAAGAGCCGCGGGGGGAGGGGCCTGAGGAGGGGGCGAGGGGCTCCCTTGCCTCCCCTTAGGGCCCACAGTCCCCCCATCTCCACCTGCTCACCAACCTGGGAGCTCTCCAGACCCTGTCCTTTGGGTTTTTATGGGGGTTTCATTGCTCGAGCTGTGCAGTGTAGATAGAGGTGTAGGCTGTAATCTCCTTAGACCATTTTGTAAATACCACTGCTGTATGTCGATATTTCCTCGACAGAGAACGGTCTACCTGTCTATTTTCCGTTATGCGTAGCAGCAGGGACAGCTACTCGGCTGGCGGAGGTTTGCCGTCTGGAGCGCACTGCAGTGGGGACGTTTCAGCTCGTATCAGGGACCCCACGCCTCCTCAGCCGCTGTCCAGACTCACGTGAAGTGTCTCTGTCACATGACGCCAAGTCAACCAATTAATAGGCTAATTACCCGTATACACAGTCCTACGTGTGTCTGGGGGATAAAGGTTTCCAAGTGTCCACCCGCTTGGCCGTGGACAGATGGACCCCACCGTCCCCTGTGACAGGCAGTGCAGACCTTCTCTGCCTCCAGCACCAGCCTGACCTTCCTCTAGGTCTCGCTGCGAGCGCCGGAGCCACGGACACACCAGAAACGCCTCTGGCTGCGGCTGCGCACGTTGAGCTCTGACGGACGCGGCAGGGACCATCGTCGTGCTGATGAGTTTGTCTTGAGTTTCCCCGAATGGCTTCGATGGGACCATCTCCGAAGCAGAAGATAAATGAACACTTACAAGATGGGCTCCCTGCGTGTCGCTGGTCCGGTCGACGGACTCTGTCACCGCGGGGGTCTGTGAATCGTGTGCAGAAGGCGCTAGTCCTCGCGCTAAATGCTTGTAAGTAAATACCCCGAGTGGGGGCGAGAGGCCCGCATCCGTGTCTCCGTGAGCCCGCTGCAGGCCTCAGCAGAGCCGCCGGGATGTGCACGCTGACTGATCGATACTGGCTCGGGGCTGGCACAGCCTCTTCGCCCTGGGAGCCCTGGCTGAGTCTGCGGACGCGTGACTCACTGTCACACCAGAAGGGCTAGGCGCTCTGGGCAGAGCGGCGTGAGACAGCAGGGCGTGAAAACCCAGGGCGTGAGTCAGCGTGAAATCACACCCCTGACGTCACCCGGGTTTTGAGGAGTTCCCCTCCATTATTCATACCTTGGCACATATGACCCTCTCCGGGGAGATGCCCCTGTTCTACCGTCCCTTCTCTCCAAACTGCATTGTGGGGCTGAAGGTCACCTTGGTTGTCACTTTCGAGGTTTGGGGGAGCGTGTACGGAATCGACGTGACGTGGAAGAAGTTGTGCAGGTTAAAAAAAGGATCTTTCCTTCGGGGCTTGAAGGTCTGGAGGAGAAGAAAAGCGCCTTAACAGTTAATTACCACCTGGGACAGGCACCAAATTCATGCTCACGAGGCCGTGAGAGAAGAGGGCTGGAGTAATCCCTTACGAGGATTGCGGGGGTTACGAGGGCACGTTTGTAAATGGGAGATGGGCGTGGATTGGGTTGTTTCGGAATGATCTCAGTCCTCTGTGGGAGATAAGGGGCACTCCAGGTGTCAGGGAAGAATCCAAAACCAAACCAAAAAAAAAAAAAACCCCAAACCCACAAAACCTCCTGAAAGTGTCCTGGAAGTCTTGGGATCCCGCTCTAGCTCTGGAAAGAGGCTGGGGGTGGGTGTCTTAGGCACACTTCCCAGAGGACCCCCAGCCATCATCTGCCATGGGCTCTGTACGGGTGTGTAATGGCCTCCCCCTGGACTGTGGCTTGACTTTCGGGATGCTTCACGACCGGGTTCTAGGAGACTATGCCAACAGGGTCTCTAGTCCCCTTCTTGGTTTTCCGCTCCAGTGAGGCGCGCTGCCCTGCTGGAGGGACCCACGTGCCGAGAATGGAGAGTCTGGTCAGGGGACCAGCATGGCAGTGGGTCTTGTCAACAACCCCTGAGCTCAGAGGCGGGTCCCTCCTTCGAGGAGCCTTTGGATGGCTGCAGGTGCGCCTACACCTGTAACAGATGGGGGAACCTCGGGTTTGTCCCGGGGACCGTGGTTTTCGGAGGTGCAGGATTTTCAATGTTATGAGTGGAACTGTCTCAGGAAAATCGTCCCCGAGGCTTTCTGGGTTAAAGCAGGGAAAACTGGGCGCCTGAGTGGCACGTGGTTAAGCATCTGCGTTTGGCTCGGGTCATGATCCTGGGGTCCTGGGATCGAGCCCCGCATCGGGCTCTCTGCTTGGCAGGGAGGCTGCTGCTCCCTCTTGCCCTGCTTGTGCTCCCTCTCTCACTGTGTCTCTCTCTGTCAAATACATAAATAAAATCTTGAAAAACAAAACAAAAACAAAAACAGGGAAAACCGCAGACTGCTTCCGTGAGTGGTTCACCCCCTGCAGAGGATCCTGCTAGGCGGCACCGGGTCCCCGAGCCGCGGGTCGCATGCGGTGATATTGCCGACAGTCTCTGGTGCGCAGTGGAAAAGCACTGAGCCGGCTGATGTGTGTGAGGCTCTTTTTGGTGACAAGGCGGTGCGGGTCCCAGCCGGTCATCGTCATAACTGATATGCCGAGTACGTACTGTGCAGACCAAGTGCTCCGCCTTTCCGATAATGCCTCTTCCTCAGAGGTGCATACATTTTTGCACTTCAGGAATGGGGAAGTACGGCTCAGAAACGTGGAGGAGTGCGTCTGTGGTCACCCAGGCAGTTAGTGGGGTAAAGCGACAGTCTATCAGCGACGAGAGGACGGGAGAGTCAGATGCCAGGACCAATGATGTTTTCGGGTGTTGAGCAACGAGTCACATCTTCGAGTGGCCTAGATGTCCCTGTTGTGGAGACATAGATGGAGGCTGACATTCATCTTTTCCCCATTATTAACTGAAAGTATTTTTCTTCAACGAGGAATCTGTCACCAAGTCGAATGTAAAAGCACGTGGCTGCGTGGGCCCCTCGGAGCCTCACTGAGCAGGGCTCCTCCTGGGCACTGAGGCGGCGGTGGGAGTGAAGTCTTCCCCAGGATGCACGCTGTCCTGGGGGGGGGGAATGAACACAGGCCCTCAGGGACAATGACAGCATTAACGTAGCCAGGCAGCAGCTACATTAAGAAAAAAGGAGAATCACCCAAGCCCACGGAATCCGACCAGCGGAGAACGGAAACCGTCTCCAGGGACATTCGATGGCCGTGTACTCTGCCGCGTGCACACAGACGGGAACCGCCTGCGGGCTTTAGGAAACTGTCCATGCTCCAAATGACCCCCGCAGACAGCCCTCAGCCACAGGAAACGTGGAAACCTTTCCGATCTATTCTCAACACGAACGAGGCAAGACAGGCTCATGGGTGAATTTTATAACAGAATAAAATTTATGTGACAATATGCTTCCACTAAAAAAACAGAGGAGTGGAATTCAAATAACAATGTAATGACACATTTTATCTCACATCAGCGACATTGGAGAAGTTTTATAATATTTTGTGTTATTTTCAACAAACATTCACAATCTATCCGACAGCAATGCCACGGTGTTCGATTCACCTTATGAATTCCATGCACGGGAGCACAGACTTGGGAAGTTCTATTTGGAAGAGAAAAGGCTAGTAGGAGCTGATGACACGTGTCAGGGAAAGTCACCATGACGTGTGTGTGCTCCGAGCACAGCGATGTCGATGCCACGACGGGTGAGGCGAGCTGACTTGTGTGATGACGGGACCACAGCCACAGGGAACATACACTTTGCTTCTTTGTTGAAATATACGTGACATGTAACATGCGTAGATTTAAGGTGCACAACCTTTCAAATGGATACATTTATATATGGCAATATGTTTGCCACCGCTGCGATAATCAGAAGCTCTATCACATTATAAAATGATCGATGTTTTTAAAAGCCGGGTATCCACTTGTGTTTATGAGTATCTTTGATAACGTATATATTTTAGTATATATAAAGGTGGAGAGAGGGCTGGAGGCAGAAAGACAGATGTAGAGGCACAGGTGGGGCGGGGAGGGTGAGGAGTGGGTGCAGAGACCCCCAGCATGCAGGTGCCTAGAAGGCTCTAGAGCCCATGCAGGGAGCTCTAGGGAGCAGGGCTGTAGGAGACTGAATGCCAGCTGCAGACACATGACTTGTCTGTAAATTATGAAATATTTCGAATATGCACACACGGGAAGCATCATACAGTAAACCTCATCACTCACCCGCACTATTAAGACATGCCTGAGACATCGCACTGCGTGGACTCCAGGGTCTGCTTCTCCTGTCTTCTCTCTCAAAGGAACCAGGGCCAGAGGGCTGCACGTGCGGGAACCCGAGAGGTCTCTATCACCTCGTGTGTAGAACAGCAGCCGGCGAGGTCCTCACGCCTGCTTCTGCAGCTCTGACAGCCCCACCCCTGCCAAGAGCTTCCTTCCCGTTACCCTGTGCTTCTTTTTCTCACTTGCTTATTTTTTCTTCCCTTTTTCATATTGGTACGTGCATTTCTAAGGCATCCGTTTTCAGCACATCCCTCGGAATGAAGACACACCAGTGCGTTCAAGCCTCCTCTGCCGACGCTCTTTGCAGCTGTTCCGTTTGTGGCCGTGGATGCTCCTGAGCCTGTGTCCTTATTTCTTTCTGGGGGATGCAGGCAGAGGAGTGGGTTGTGGGCCACGTGATAGAGACACTTCCTAGTTTTCTCAGCACTGACAAATGCCTCCTCAGTTTACAGAACGGCTGCCTGCACTCCACCATCTCATCTATCTTGTCTCTTGTCCTGTGTTCACGAAACAGCATCACCCACTCCTCCGTCATGGCCCCAGTGATCACAAAGGCTGGGGTTACGTGGTAGGGATTGCTACTGTCTATCACGTTCAGGCTTCCTCTGCGCTGGGCTCATAGATCTGTGTCTACACCGTACTGTGTCCCTAGTTTTTACCTTTGTGGGTGAAACCTTGAAGAGTGGCTCTATCCTTTGAAATTGTGCATGTGGCTCAGCACTGCCTTTGGGAGACCGGAGACTTTTCATGTTGAAAAACCTTATTACCCTGAGTAATACCTTATTAAACTAATTCCTAACTTTTATATATCAAAAGCTTTTTTGCATAAAGTGTACGAGATCTTTTGTTTTTTTCTCTTTAATTTCAAAAGCGGTGACTCCCAGGAATGGAGGGTCTGCTTTCGAAGTCGCCCGACACACCTGGGAGGAACTCAGCTGGGACACTATCTTAGCGTCCCACGCTTGAGTTCTGCCGAAACTCTCAGGATACAGCCATTGTGCCCACAAACAATGTGGTCTGTAGGTTTGCTTCTCCACACACTCGATTCTGGATTTATATCGTAAACCTTACTAAATTTCTTTTGGGAATTTTTCCATTTTTTTGTTTCATCTTGCTTTTGGAAAAGGCCTGTGTATGTTTAGGATTTTACGTCCTTGCATTTTTGTACAACTCACTCATTCTGCACCACTGTTGCCAGCATTGCTGTGATGGTCTCCGGTGTCATTTCAATTAGTTGCAGGATTGTTGGTCCCTGTAGGTTTTCCGTGTCACACCCAGAGAGTTTTCAGTTATATTTCTGGAGGAAATTGTCTAGTCTATTCACATACAAATGTACTGCAGGTTGCTGGGGGTCTGCACAAGATGGCAGGCCTCCCTTCCTGCCCACTGCTCCCTGCCACGCACGGCCACCGACCTTCAAATACGGAGACAATGCGAGGACGTGTGTGGGGCCCCAGGCCTCGAGGGCACCTTCCTTCTGCCCAACATGTTTTTATTGCTTTTATTGGATTTATTAGGATTATTATTGGTTTTATTTATAGCTCACACTTGGATAAATTACTGATATCTTATCCATTATTTATGGCTCATAATTACTTTTAGACGATAGACAAACATATTGAAAATACACATAAGTATATATTAGTACACAATAAGGGGAGACGAAATGAAAGAGAACGTGAGAAACCACCGTCTGAATCGCATCAGACTCCAGAGACGGCAGAGGCACCATTCCGGGGGCAGGAAAGAGAACAGTCCCGAGTCAGTGAAATCCTCATGCCCGGGGACAGCCTGGCCCGCTGCAGGGTCCCGCTGGAGGTCTCTGGCTTCATCAGGATGCATTTGCGGTCACAGGCGCAGAGCAAGGTGCACCGTGCACACGGTCTGCTCGCCCGAGCCCCGACGCTGGGAGAGATTCTGGTTTGGTGCGGTTTTCCACGGAGGGGCTTGAATGGCAGGTGCTAACGGGCCACAAAGCCTGACGATGTCAGATGAGGTCAGATGTGCCGGGGCGGCGAATGACAAGCAAAGGAATGGGCTCTCCTCTCCCCTCGGCTGGAGACGTGTGACGTCAGCGACTGTCTCCGGCAAGGAGTGTTTGACTCATGACGCCGGCGGCTAATCTCATCCTTCAGAAAACACGTATTTTTGCGTGGCTGTGTCCAAGGACCATACCATCGCCAGGATGCCCTCTCCCGCACACACGACTTGTGTGCATTCACTTGGCCACATTTTCCAGAGGGCGTGGTCGCATGGGTGGGGACTTAGGTCCCTCCCCCGGTGACCCCTAAGGCCCGTGGCAAAGGGATCACGAGGTAATAGCCAGGTGGTCTTTCGTGCCTATTGCGCGGCAAGGACAGAGACAGACAAAGGAAGGTACTAGAAACGCAAGTGAGTCTGGCATCAGCCGTCATTGGTTATTTTTAGACACAGGGTTTTCACATAGTTATTCTGGTATAAGACATGTTGAAACAAGGGTTATGGGAAGTTTTATTGGGGGATCAAAGGGAGATCTACACACATTGGCGAGATAAAGCTCCTCATGAAAGCGGGTTATAAATCAGGAGCCGACTTTCAGTTCAGCCGCATTTGCCCCGTGAGCCAGGGCTAAGCCGTGGTTTGTGAAGTCAGGACAGTTTCTACAAAAACGGTCCTTTGCTGGGTGCCTCTAGGCAAGTTAATACTGCCTAATAAGCCCCTGTATTTCCTTCAGTCCATCGTTTGCTGTGTTTAATGTGATGACGTCGAAATATGAAAACACGACTTACAACGGTTTATTTGCTGACTGGGTTTCACATTCACTTTGCATTCTTTTTAAAGACATCTCTTTCCAGGAACCCAAGCATACTGGAGTGTGGACCACCTGTGCGGTCTGAGGGGCATTTCGACAGCCCAACACTGGCACCTAGTGGCACGTGTTACGGCAGGAAGTGCCTCCCGGAGGAAGCCCCGCACTCATTCCTCAAGCGGTCCTGGGGCACAGGTGCTACCCATGTCCGTGTGTACTTGAGGTGATACATGAGTGCCTGAGTCATAGCCCTCAAGAAACATCAGGAAGGGTAAGATATTCGGTCGACTTCTAAGAAAGCAGGTACTGGTTCACGAGCTTCCCTTCTGCAGAGTGGCCGGTGGCAGGAAACCAGTTGACGACTGACTTTCTCAACGGTCTGCACCATGTCCTCTAACGTATTTGAGGAGATACTGTAAGGGACACTCTTCCCCAAAACCAGACCATTCTTTTTTTCACATCCTAGAGGCATTTAGGACCTAACAAGATGACGAGGTGTCTATCAATCCATACATTTAAACTGTTGACAGGTGACTTCCCTGCGCTGGGAGGTGCTGGTGCTGGTGGAGAAAGAGGCTGGAACCGTCCAGCACCCTTGGTCTCCAGGAGCAACGGGACGGGAGCTCTCTATCCCGCAAGGTATGAAGGGATCAGCCTGGAGGAGGCTGGCCGGTGGTCAGAGGGGAGAGAAATTTGGCTGCGGGAGACGGCACGTTTCAGGAATGGGAGGGGTGGGAAAGCGGAGACCCCAGACGGAGGGGGAGGAAGAAAGGACGGACGGAGGAGGCCTCCTGACCACAGCGTAGGTGGCGGGAAACCACGGGGGTGACAGTCGAGGCCGGACCGAGGGTCGTGGGAATGGTGCGCTCAGGCCGGCGCCCCGTGGGTACACGGTGGGGACCCAGGGACCTCCCTCCCCGGCTGGCTGGACGCTGCGGCTTCAGCCCTCTTCCAGCTCCCTCTGACCCGCCTTTCCAGGACTCTCTTGTCTACACTGAGGGCAGCGTGGCCTTCACGCTCATGCCCCTGGACCGCAGAAACGTCCGACATCTGTCCTGTTCCCGGATCGTGTGAACGAGCCTCTGTTTAGGAGGGAAAACATCGTCCTTGCTGCGGAGAACGTTACTCTGAATGGCTTCTGTGATGGGATTCCCGGGAGGACGGGGGCCCGTCCGGGAGGTCGAAGGTTCTCGGTGACAGACCGACGCTCTCCGGGGACGGCACTCAGCAGGATCGGGTCTGTTCTAGAAGCCTCTGTGAGGAAGCACGTGTTCTTCCGTGTCCGGCTTCTCGCGCCGACCCGATGGCCGTGAGATCCGTGGACGTTGCTCCAGTCGTGGTTCACTCCTCCCGCTCCAGCCCCGCACGGCGTGTCTGTGTCCCTGCTCTTGAGGGACATTTGGGTTGTCCTGATTTGGGGCTACTATGAACAGTCTTTCTTTCTTTCTTCCTTCCTTCTTTTCTTTCTTTCTTTCTTTCAAGATTTTATTCATTTATTTGAGAGCGGGAACACAAACAGGGGGAGCAGCAAGCAGAGAAAGAGGGGGAAGCAGGCTCCCCGCTGAGCAGAGAGCCCGATGCGGGGCTCGATCCCAGGACCCTGAGACCATGACCTGAACCGAAGGCAGAGGCTTTAACCCACTGAGCCCCCCAGGCGCCCTGCTCTGAACAGTCTGCTAAGACGTACACTGGCCCAGAGAAGCCTGCATTTCCTGTGGGCGTGCGACCAGCGGACCCGCCGGGCTTGGGGCGTGTGAGGATGCAGCTTCCGCACACAAGCTTCTGGGCTGGTTTTGTCCCACTGGGCAGTGTGGGAAGAGCCAGTCACACAAGGACACACCGCATGACCCCACATGCACGCGGGCCTTGGCGCGGTCCAGTCCACAGAGGAGAGAGCAGAGTGGGGGGCGCCGGGGACAGGCCAGGGAGCTGGAATTTTGTGGGGACAGAGCTTCAGTTGGGGGAGATGAGAATGTTCCAGACATGGACGGTTGTGTCCCCACAGCACCGGGAGCGTGCTTAATGCCACCAAGTTAAGTGAATGCACAGTTAAACATGGCAAGCATGGAAAACCACGCATTTTACCACAGTGAAAGAGAAAAAATTAAACAAAACATAAATCTGTACCTCACCTCTCCATCCAGAAACCTCTCAGGTCAGGACCCGTGATTCCGGGGAGGGCTCCGTCCCGGCTCCCTGCTGCGGGATCTCCCACAGAGCCCGAGCTGCCCGCCCTCCCCCTGCCGTCCCCACAACCATGGCCACGGGCTGGGTCATCCTGGCCGGCCTCTTCCCCTGTCTTTGGAGGTGAGGACGCTCGTCTCCGAGGAACCCGCTCACGTCACTGGTGGCGCTCGTCCCTCCCCTGCGCACCGTCTGCCCTTTCCTGCTCCTCAGCGGTTTCCGGGGGCTCCGCTCACGCAAGTCCGCATCGCTCCGCACGTGTGGGTTCTCAACGGCTTCGAAGGCTTCTCTTTGCCTCGTTCCTTCCCTCAAGAAGGACAACCCAGACATTCCATGAAAGCTGATGCAACGTTGTGGAGGACTGTGATAAATAGGTTCACATCATCCTAGCGGTTTCCCTAGGAAGGACCCCAGTGCACAGCCTGGCTGGGAAGGCGCCCCGAGCCTGGAAGGTGGGTAGGAGGTGTCTGCACGTGGCCGTGGCCGTGGCAGGACGTGAAGGTGAGCACGAGGATGTGGGCAGACACGGGAGAGGATAGGGAAGGATCACACGGGCGCGGCCGACACAGTGGCTCCCAGTAACGTTCATGAGTTGACCAGACGATGGAAGTTGGAAACGTTCACCAGGTCCCCTCCCGAGGTGTCTGAACCCACGCTCCGAAGCAGGGCTCTGCCTCGCAGTTTTCACCCGGTGGTTTGGGGCACCCGGATCTGACTCCCTCGGGGACTTGTTGAGATGAACATTCCCGGTCTCCAGTCGTGGGATTTCAGGCAACAAAATCGTTGTGCGTGGGTGACAGAAACAGCATTTGTAACAATCTGTAACATTTGTAACAAGCTCCCGATGCAATCCCCACGAAGAGAGTGGTCGGCGCACTGGGCAGGACTGGGGTCCTATTAAAACAATCCTGCAGCCTGGGCAGAGAGCTCCGCCTGCCAGTTTGTACAGCTGCAGGGGGTTTCAAAGTGCGATCTGAGAGAGCCGAGCCGTGCTGCGGGGCCTCCCTGTTCCAAGGAGATGCTGGCCTGCGTCTGCAGTGCAGACTCTGGGGCCTTCTCTTAGCCCGAGTTCTGCCAGAGCTTCCGCATCTGCCAAACAAAGCGTTTGTCAGAAGTGAAGCGTCGGAAGGACGCGCCCCTCCCCTCCCACACGTGGCACGTGGAGACCGTGGAACCCGCGAGAGACCGCGGCCCGTGCAGGTGCTCGGCAGGTCCTGCACCCACCGTGTCTTTTTCTTCCTTTGCCTTACTTAGTCCCGGGGGATGCGAAGATGTCCCGCTGGGTCCGACTGAGCCCGTGCAAAACCCTAGTGTCGGAAAATTAAACCACGCTCGAACGTTCCTTTCCCTTGGCAGGAGGTAAAATTTGCCTTTGAAAGAAAAGCAGCCATTGATTAATGTGCACAAATGCAGAGTCGGGGTGGAGAGCATCACGGGGATGCACGGCGCCTGTCCGGCTGGATGGGAGGGGGTCAGCCCCGGTGGGGGGGACAGGGAGGAGAAGGCGCCGTGCTTGGGACAGGAAATCCGAGGGGGGTCCCGTCATGTAACCCAAGGGAGGCAAGGTTAGCTGTAAGGGGCACCCAGTGGTCTTTCCGCCCTTCTCGCCTCCCGGACAAGAGAGGTTTCACCAGGGAGGGGGCTGACGACTGGGCAGGGTCCGAGCCGCTGGCGGGAGCACCAGGTCAGGATGAGCCCAGAGTCTCCCGCACAGGCAGGAGCAGGTGCCTTATCACCACCTGGGACTGAAACGGCCGAACAACCGCTAGCCGTCCCCCGGATGCCGCAACGGCTCCTGGCTCCGCTGCCCAGGCGAGGCTCCCAGGACGCACGTTGCCCACCAGCGGTCTTCCAGGAGCTTCGGGAGCTGGCGCTCACCAAGGTGGGAATGGGGGTTTCCCGCTTCCCACTTCCCGCATCTGCCTGTCTTCAAGGCTCCTCTTCTGTTAGAAGGGGATGAGGGAGGGAGAGAAGGGAAGGGTGTTGTTTGGGGTTGAGCTGTTGAATAGGAGCCAACTTCCTAACCCCAGTGCCTCAGAACGTGTCCTCAGAGAGGAAATAGGACCGGGGCGGGTGCATTCAGTTAAGACGAGATTCTGCTGGGACAAGGTGGGACCCTCAACAAAACCACCTGTGTCCTTATACAAAGAGGACATTTGGACCTGGACGCGCGCTCGTAGAGAAAATGCCTTTACACTCCAAGGAGCACCAGCGACTGTCACCCACGCCCCTAAAGCTGGGCCAGACCCTGCCAGGCGCCCTCTCCTTCCTCCAGAGGGAACCAGCCAGCCCTGTGGCACCTGGAGGTCCGGTCACAGTCTTCGGAAGAGGGAGAGTAAATACCTTCTTCTGTTTAAGGCGGGGTCTTGTGTTGCTTTGTTATGGCTGCCCGAGAAAATCACGCTGTGTTCCGGCTCAGAGTTGAAGCTTCAAAAAGGTTTTGGTGAAAGAAAAATCGAGAACATTGCCATTGTGGTTAAATGCTCAGAGGAGCAGAAGCATGGAACGGGAACCACGTGGGGACTGAGGGGCAGAGTGTCGGGAGAGACAGAAAGTGAGGAAGGGGGTGAGTGTTACCCGAGACTCAGGGTGTGCCATGGGGTGGGGACAGGCTGGCAGAACATTCTGGAGTGTCTCGGGCCACACAGTCTGGCAAGGGTGCGAGGGGATATTAGTGTTTAAAGGGCACGATGTTGGAGGAACCCCTGAGAGGAGGTTCAGTCCATGTCTAGGGGACACTGGGGCAAGTGTGAGTGTGGAACAGTGGGGTGCACACAGGGGTGGGGAGCGGGGGTCATGCAGTACCAAATCCCAACCCAGGCGCCCATCTGCTGAAGGAAGAAAGTCTCCAGTAAAATGACACCGAGCTTGAGTGTGCTGGGTGTGCACACGTCTGTGGATGTGCTCCGTATGTGTGTGTGCTGTGTGTGCATATGTGTGCTCATGTGTGCTTGTGCCACGTGCATGCGTGTGTACATGTGTGTGGATGTGCTCTGTATGTGTGTGTTGTGCGTGCACATGTGTGCTGTGTGCATATGCATGCAGCTGTGCTCTATGTGTGCACATGCTCTGTGTGCTTGTGTGTGCTGTGTGCTCACCTGTGTTTGTGCTGTGTGCACGCGTGTGTGCAGATGTGTGCAGCTGTGCTCTGTGTGTGTGCATGCATTGTGCGTGTGCGTATGCGCATGTGTGTGCTGTGTGCAATGCATGCATGTGTGTTTGTGCTGCGTGCGTGTGTGTGCGCACATGCATGTGTTTTGAGGCGTCCCCGAGGCAAGGAGTCTGGTTGTGAATCTCAGGACAACGAGGACAGGGGGTCAGAGCTGCACACGGAGCAGGTACGCTGGAGGCTAGCACCGCTGCGCAGAAGGAGGAGCGACAAGCTATGGAGATTGAGGGTCTTTATTTAAAGTCACTTCAACAATTCTGTTACCAGGGGCGCCTGGGTGGCTCAGTGGGTTAAGCCTCTGCCTTAGGCTCAGGTCATGATCCCAGGGTCCTGGGATTGAGCCCCGCATCGGGCTCTCTGCTTGGCGGGGAGCCTGCTTCCCCCTCTCTCTGCCTGCCTCTCTGCCTACTTGTGATCTCTGTCTGTCAAATAAATAAATAAAAATCTTTAAAAAAATTCTGCTACTGAACACTGAAAATTACAGAGGGGACTTTTCTATTTTCTGATTATTAAGGAAAGAACGTGATGCAAGCAAGAGCTCCTGGTGAGATTTCTGGGCTGGGCTTCCCTTGGAGGGCCACTGACTGTCCACGCGTACTTCCCAACAAGCTGTCTCCAGCCCCATGCAGACCCACGAGAGCGAGGCCCGGGGCCGTGTCCATCAGCAGGCAGCAGGGGAGCTCTGCACGGTGCACCCAGCTCAGAGAGTGTCTGCTTTATGAGAGCCTCTCCACAGCATCCAGGGGGTGATGACGGGCCCCAGCTCCACACTATGCAGTGGCCAGGAGTTTTCGACATGGATTTGGAACATAGTGATGCAGTTGTGGAAGACGAGAACTCTGGCGACTTGTTATTACTGCTAAATGCTGAGATGCTTGCATCACTGGAGAAGTGATGACTGGCCCCGAGGTCAGCTGGGATTCTATGGGAGATTCTGAGCCGGGAGCAGGTGCATGGCCATGGATTATCGGGGCTCCTGGTCTCCGGCCCCCCAGGCTCCCCACCTATGGGCTGTGGCATCTGCACATGGGTGACAAGCAAATACCTGTTTCCCTCTTCCTGTGCAAGGAGCCCCAGAACCACCGCCTCAGAGACCCACGGCCTCATAAGAAGCTGTTCCTGTGCGAGGAGCCCCAGGACCACTGCTGTAGAGACCTACGACCTCATTAGAAGCTGATGGGGGCTGGTATCCTTTCTCAGTCATTTGTGAGCTGAAATCCTTCAGTAATGAGAAACTCACCCCCACCCACCATGCGGTAACCGGAGCCCTGGTTGGCACGGGGATGGCAGTGACGCTTCTCTGTCTTCTCCCTTATTGGCAACCTCACGTAAGAAGAACGGGTCCCTGCCACGCTCCCGACGGGACCTGTAGATCCTGTAGGGTGTGTGTGCAGCAGACCGAGGCCAGACAGAGAAGGAGACACAGTGAATCCTTCAGAAATGACAGTTCTGACCACACCGATGCTCTTCCATCCATGACAGTCACGACCCTCGTGAGTGCCCCTTATGCCCGCCCTCTTTGGACCATGGGGGCCTCTTCCAGTTGGCTTCTGAGTCCTTTTGACATGACCCGAGCTGTCCTTGATACCTCTGTGGCTTCTGGTGTGATGAGACTCCTCAGGCTCGTTCTCTAGGTCTCCTGCCCAGACTCGGAGTAGACTGGAGCCGGGAATGGCGTTTAGAGTCTCCAATCTGGGCACGGGGACAGCACTGTCTTTATGTTCCAGGGGTTCACTTGGCTTTAGGCTTCTGGATAGTGTAAGTGGAATGTAATGATCACCAGTTATTTCTTCTGCTGGTGACACACGTGTCCCCAAACTCTGGTGGCTGTGTGTATAAAAGAAACATTTGAGTATCGATGTCATTTCTTAATGCTAATTATTATAGTCTACTTGGTGATTGCCAGGACATTTCTGAAATAATTTTTGGCTGTGTTAGTACTAATCTAATTTTTTCTCTCTTTTTATTGCTTTTTGTTGTTTCCCATACACATCTGCTAATAATCACCACTGGGAATCTTTTATTCAACACACTACCCTGGTTTTTCTTTTTCTTTTTTTTTTTTTTAAATTACAAATTGCCAAGAACAGTGAATGAAGAAATCTAAAGATTTTATTGTCACACAATATCCCACATTTAACTTCTTTTCAGGGTTTTGTCTTGCAAGACACTGATCAGGAGAATTTCCAATTTAATAAAATCTGGACGTAGTTTCTATCTGGAAACTAAGCCAGAAAAATGTACTCCCACTGTCTTTCCTTGGGTGGCTTGTTAAGGGCTGGTGGGTCCCGCCCTCCATCAGGAGGCTTGGGTGGAGGGCAGGGGTTCAGCCCCTTTTCTGAGTGCACTTCTCACAGAACCAAAGGCAGATTTCTAAGAGAGTGGGCTCTGTTTAAACCTTCCCTTCGCTATCCTTGCAAACTGTTGTATTTCCTTTCTGTGCATACATTTCAAGTTTATTTTCCAAGGGGAGAGATGAGGCCACACCTTTCATGGTCTGCATTTTCTTCCCCTCCGGGGGTTTGTTCCAAATGAAGGGCAGGGTATTTCACAGCCCTTGGTGACATGTGCCTGTCCAGTGCCTTTTATCACTGTCACGTAATTTATCATCAAGCCATGAGATTGCACCATTCTACATTCTAGACTATAAATTTGGAAAGGCTTTCTCCCAAATTTGTCCAAATTCAGAATAACAGTTTTGAAAACTTAGCTGTGTTGGTATCAGCGTGAATTTCTAAATTTCTAAATTTCTAAATATGTCGTAACAGTGGGTCAGCCTACTGGACTCCAGGTCCTTCGTGATTTACTTTCACTTTTATCAGCTACAAGCAGACTTTGGTGAACGTGAGTATTATCTTAGCTATGACACTGGCAGTGTGCTGGCCGGACCCCAAAGACCGTCTTCATCTACATAGACCCGCTGTGCTCTCGGAGCCAGTCCAAAGATAGTTGGGATGAGTGCAGAGATCTTCCCAAGGTCAAGAGTGGGATCTGAAGCTAGAGGACTGGGTGACCTAAAATTCTCTAGAGTTAAGAGTCCATTTCTTGGTTTGTCTCTTTCCCCTGCCACATGTTTTGTTCATTTGTTTTGTTCCTTGAACTCCACATGAGTGAAATCAGATGGTATCTTTCTTTCTCTGACTGGCTTATTTCACTCAACATAACACCCTCTAGTTCCATCCATGTCCTCGTAAATGGCAAGATTTCATTCTTTTTCATGGCCATGTAATATTCCATCACAGCCATGAACCACATCTTCTTTATCCATCCGCCAGTCGATGGACGTCTGGGCTCTCTCCATACTTTGGCTATTGTAGATAATGCTGCTATTAACATTGGGGTTCATGTGCCCCTTTGAATCAGTATTTTTGTATCCTTTGGGTAAATACCGGTAATGCAAATATCTATAGCTCTATTTTTTCACTTTTCGAGGAAGCTCTACACCCTTCTCCAGAGCGGCTGCACCAGCTTGCATTCCCACCACCAGTGTAGGAAGGTTCCCCTTTCTCTGCATCCTCGCCAGCATCTGGCGTGACCGCCGTGAAAGCTTGAAGGAGGTGTGCTGGACGTGCTCAGTGGAAGAGTCACATATTTTTAAGAGACACATGTTTCCCTTTTCCCGCCTCCCCCCATCTGCGGGCGTGTCTCCAGCAGAGCCATCTGGCTCCTGGGTTGTGTTGTGTTTTGTCTCTGGGGGACTCAGAGATGATCCAGAGACAGGGAAGAGAGGGCTGGTCTCTCCCTCTCCTCCCAGCTCCCCCTGCCCCAGTGCCAGCCCTCCCAGGCTCCCCAGACTGACAGTCCCCTCAGCTCCAGGATGGTCATGACCTCTGCTCGTCCTGGGGGCTTTTATCCTCTGTGGCTTCATCCAGCTTCCTACCAGCTCTTCTGAAACCTCTCAAGCCCTGCCAGGCCCAGGGGGCGGGGGGTGGGGGGAGGCGATGCTCACATACGGAGGGAATTCTGTTTACCAGGCACCTGCTAAGCAGGGGGACAGGAGATCCCTAAGACCCAGCCTGGACCACAGCTTGTTTGTAAGTGAGGTAGGGAGCCACAGGACACGTGTCTACAAAGGAGAGGTGCCCCGTAATGGGATGGGGAGAGCCAGCAGGGCTGGCACGGGGAGCGGGGCTGGGTAGGATGTGAACATAGGGTCTCCTCCCATGGGAGAAGCCTATCTTTAGAGGCAGCCCATGATCTCCGTGGGAGACCCTGAAGGCTTCACTGGTTGGAAGACGACATTCATGACTGAGAGTGGCTTCTGGAGGGATTTCAGGGTTCTGCTCCAGGAGAGAGTCCGTGGGTGGAGGGGTGGGGGTGGGGGAGAGTGGCGGGTCCGAGGAGCATCCTTCCTGGAGAGTCACACAGCCTTCGGCTTTTGCAGTGACCTGAGCAGATGAAACCAGATGAGCTCCTTTTCACAGAAATAACTGATATTTAGAGGTTACACGTACCCTGAAATACTGAGATTGGACGGTTTGCAGACACTGTGGACCAGAAGATCATCTGGTGACTTACCATGTACAAATGAAGATCATGGAGTAGTCAAAAGGTGTGATATTATAAAGAATAGTGGGGGGTGAGGCATCTCTGTTCAAACAATAAAATGAGGGGCGCCTGGGTGGCTCAGTTGGCAAAGCGTCTGCTTCAGCTCAGGTTGTGATCCCGGGGTCCTGGGATCAAGTCCCACAGCAGGCTCCCTGCTCGGAGGGGGGCCTGCTTCTCCCTCTGCTAGTGCTCGCCTTCTCTCTATCTCTCTGGAAAATAAATAAAATCTTTAAAAAAAATAAAAATTTAAAAAAAGATGTCTTTATCATAGGTATAACTTACATTCATAAAACTGCACAAATGTTCACACTACAGCTCCGTGAATCTTCATAAAGCGAAGGCATCCTTGAACCCCACACCCCGAGCATGAAATACGACATGGCACAACCAGAAGCCTTTTCTCCATCACTGACTCGAGGCAAAGATGTATTTTCCCGATTTCTGAGCCTACAAACTAGCTGACTTGTTGTTGAACGGCACACACACTGTATTTTTCTCATGGCTGATTCTGACTCAAGGCGACCTCTGTGAGATTCATTCAGGTGGTTACAGGCACATCCTGATTACCACTGGAGTGTGGGGAGAGATCACAGATTATCCATGGGTGAACGTGCGGGCTGTCTCTGGTTAGCGTCGTGCTGCTGGGGACACTCTTGTAAATGATGTCTTAGACGTAGATGCCCTCGTTCTCTCGAGTAAACGAGGGGCAAGTCTGCTGCACCGTAAGGAATGTGTACCTTAAGATTTCTTTAGTGCACAGTGTGACTGGTTTTCCAAATTAGCTTTATCCGTTCATCTCTCATCCATTCCTGTCCTGACATCCTTGCCAACTTAGGCATCATTCAGCTGGTTTATCCTAGACTCTCAAAGGGGTGTGTCCTGCATCACCAGCTTGTTTCATTTTGTGTTTTCATAATGACCGGTGACACTGGGTATCTTTGAGGATGTTCATTGGTCATGTGGCTATCATCTTTTGGAAAGCACCTGTTCAAGTCCTATGCTCATCTCAGAGGCGATCGGCCTTTTCTTTGTGGTTTGCAGTGTGTTTTCAGATATTCTTAATATGAATCTGCTGTCAGATGCTCCTTCCCCTTCTCTGTGGTGTGTGCATATATGCTAAGTGGTATATTTTGATGGACAGAAATTTCAGTGGTATGTTTGTAACATTTCATCATTTGTATGATGATGGCTCAAGATTTTTATAAATACGTTTTATAAGATTTAGAAAGTAGCATTCTAGTTTATTGGCTTTTAAAAAATTTACATATAATGTATTATTTGCTTCAGGGATACAGGTCTGTGAATCATCAGGCTTACACAATTCACAGCACTCACCATAGCACACACCCTCCCCAGTGTCCATAACCGAACCACCCTATCCCTCCCCCCCAGCCCCCAGCAACTCTCAGTTTGTTTCCTGAGATTAAGAGTCTCTTATGGCTTGTCTCCCTCCCAATCCCATCTTGTTTCATTTTTTCCCTCCTTCCCCCTCACGACCCCCTGCCCTGCCTCTCAAATTCCTCATATCAGAGAGATCATATGATAACTGTCTTTCTCTGACTTATTTCGCTCAGCATAATACCCTCTAGTTCCACCCACATCATTGCAAATGGCAAGATTTTGGAGTTTTTTGATGGCTGCATAGTATTCCATCATAGATATCTCTCTCACAAATTTTATGTGTATAAAAATATGGTTAAATATAATGAAGGGATAAAATACGATTATAGCAATAAAAAATATTTTTTAAAAAGGTATCGATAAGATAAAATAGTTAAAAAAGATTAAAATAGGAAAGAGGAAAAATTTAAAAAACTAGAATAAGAAAAAATAAAATTCAAAAATTTAACTTTGAAAGATGAAAGGATCATGGGAAAAGAGCCATGAATTCTATGTGTTGCTATCCCCTAGCTCTGGAGTCTGCGGTTCTCGGTGATCCGTGAACTTGGTCTCAGCTGGATGTTCTCGCTGATCTTCTGGGGAGGGGCCTGTCGCCGTGATTCTCAAGTGTCTTTGCCCGACGCGGAATTGCACCGCCCTTGCCAGGGCCGGGGTTCGCTCCCGGAGCTTTTGTTCCCTGAACGCTTCCTGTAGAGCTTCGGGGAATGGGAGTGAAGATTACATATAATGTATGTATGAAGATGGTGGCCGCCCAGTCTCCAGCCGCAGGAGTGGAGAGCTGGGGGCCCACTTTCAGTGCGCCCTCAGAGAAAAGCAGTCAACGCCTCCGTCTCCCTGGTCTCCGGCCACGCTCTGTGCTGACTTGGCTTGTGACTGAGCATTTCTATCTCTGATGCTCTGTTTGGAGTCTCCAAACCCAGCAGATTCCTGCCCCGTGCTCCCGCACTGCTCCTCCCGGTGGGTGAAGGTGAGTGTCCCCGGATCTGCCACTCGTGGGGTCTCTGCTCGAAGAACCGTGGCCCGACTGTGCTTCGGATCACGGTTTGAGGTAGCCCCGACCCGAGAGTCCCCTTCTCGGCTCCATCTCTGCAGCCGGCGTCCCTGCTCCGATACGTGCGAGCTCTGCCATGCTCAGACACTCCTGGTCTTTCTGTGACCCCGTGGGACCGGAGACAGCACTGTCCCCGTGAGGGCTCTGCTCCCCGCTTAGCCTCCGGAGTGACGTCCCTCCACGGAGCGGACTTCTACAAGTTCTGATTTTGTGCTCCACTGCTCCGTGGCTTGCCGGGAGCCGGCCCCTCGCCCCTTAGTCTGTCTTCCCGTGTAGCATCTCGGAGTCACGTCTCCGCACGTACCGCCTTCCAGAAAGTGGTCCATTTTCTGTTCCTAGAATCGGTGCTCTTCTTCTCTTCTACCTCCTGTTGGGTTTGCGGCTGTTCAGATGGTTTGATGACTGTCTAGCGGGACTCCTGGGATCTGATGTTATTCAGTCTCCTACTCCCCCGTTGTCTTGCTCCTCCCCCTCTTTTTTTTTTTCAAAAGTTTTGATCATAAATGGTGTGAATTTATGTCAAATACTCTCATAATATCCACTTAGATGACTATGTATTATTAAGACTTTTTGAACAGTTGTAATATTTTACAATCTATATTGATTGGTAAGTGAATGTTTAAATAAATTCCCTCCCCCAGAATAAGCCAAATTGAACATGGTACACTATCATTTTAAAATAGTTAAATTTGTTTATGTTTTTGGCATCCGTATGCATGAAAGTCACTGGTCTATAATTATCAATCCTTGTAACATAGTTATGGGCTTTGGCTAGTATTAAGATCTGCCTTGCCCTGGGGAGTGAGTTGTGACTTTCAGTTGAAAGATGCAGAAGGACTGAGTCACACTCACTCTCAATTAAGAAGAAAACTAGTGACTCATTAGAGAATTTCTATGAATTATTGGGGAATTGGTGTCCCAGGGCAGACTAACTTGAAATCCAGTGGCAGGTGACTTCATGAAGGGAGGTACAGGACCACGTATTTGGTGCCCTGGGACAGAAATCATGGGATGGTGATAAGCCAGTAGTGGCTTCGACTAGAAATCTTGAATGAATGGCTGTGGCCCCACGACAGTGGAGTCCTTGGAAGCAGCCTTTCTTGTAGGCTGAGCCTGTGCTCACATGGGGTACCCCAACGAGTGCTCGCAGTTTGGGTAGGGAGGACCTGGAGAAGGCTTGCCCGTAGTGCTGGCCAACCCTAATTCTACCCCAGACCACCATTTCCTGGCTCTTCCATGACACCTAATCTGAGCAGTATACGTACCAAACCACGTACCAAACCACGTACCAAACCACGTAACTAGGCATTTCATATTGAAACTGCTGAGTACCAAAGACAACGTAAAAATCTTAAAGACAAACAGAGGGGGCAAAAAGACACGTGTCTACAAGAAAAGGGGGTCAAATTTAAGTTTACAAAAGAATTCTTGTAAGCAAGAAGACAACTAGTGTCACTTTTGAAGTGTGTGTGTGTACGTTGGGGTGGTTGACTCAGAACCCTATGCCCCACAAAAGTATCCATCAAAGTGGGGAGAAATGAAATTTTCAGACCAAGAAAATCTGTGGGAACTCCTAGCCAGGTGACTTCCTCTACAAGAAATGTTCAGGATGCTTTTTAGGCAAAACCGTTGTGATTCAGGTTGTGACCGCATGTCCTAGTTTTGTAGGATGTTAGCTCGGGGGAGGGGTTGGGCGAAAGGAATGTGGGGTTTTCCTGAACTATGTCTGAGAACTCTCTGATGCCAGGCAGATGGGCATGGCATGAATGGAGATTACTTCTGGAGGAATAAAAGAATGAATTCTTACTTCTAAAATTAAACATTGAATTCCAGAATGTGATCACAGTATTGGCTTCCTCAAAGCTGTTTTTATCTCAGTGCTCAGATTTGGGATTTGTTAGAGATACAAAAGATTTTCTCCTTTTCTAGGCTTAAGGTTGCAGTTTTATTAAAGATTTCAAGTGAAATGGTCCTCAGGCTGTGACCACAGACTCCTATGCAGGGACTGGGAAGACCTCTGCACCTGCCACCTGCTGTCGGGTGGACGGTGGGAAGCGAGGACACCTTGCTGTGGGGATGCATTCTGTTCAGCAAAAACAAAAAAATGCAAATATGTGGCTTCTGGATCGATGCAAAATGACAGTTTTCTCCTTTTAGGGATGTTTATTCAAGGAGATTCAACAAAGTAGCCAAGTTTCTTCTTGGAATTTCAATTATTATAAAACAACACCTTTACTCCAAGGTTAAATTAAAACACAAATCAACAATGAGGCTAAAACAATTAAACGTATTAAAAGTAGATAAAAAATTATCCAGTGAACTTCTTTCCAAGACGTGGTTCCGAATACAAACATAGGCTTTTTTAAAAAAAGATTTTATTTAATTATTTGTCAGAGAGAGAGAGAGAGAGAGGCCAAGCAGGGGGAGCAGCCGGCTCCCCCTTGGCAGGGAGCCCAATGTGGGATTCCATCCCAGGACCCTGGGGTCATGACCCAAGCCAAAGGCAGACGCTTAACTGACCGAGCCATCCAGGCAGCCTAAAACATAGGCTTCTAATAGCTAAGCTTTTATGCTTTTGAACATCCTTAAAAAAAGGTCACATCTTTGAAGAATAATAATAGAAACGTTGGAAATTTTCCAAAAGAGTCTGATTGACCACTTCTTGCTTGAAACATTTTGATTATTTTCTGGTCTTCAGAATCCCTCGCGTCTGAATCACGAGGAAAAAAGACAGCAGAAAGTTGCTTTTGCATTACTTATTATATGTGATATAAATTTACATGTATTTTTAAATACGCATGTCCTGTTTTTCTAACACCATTTGTTGAAAGGACTAGTTTCTTTCCTTTGGACCTTTATCAAAAATCAGTTTTGCAGGAAAGTGTGGGTCTAATTTTGGAATCTATACTGTTGAACTGATCCGTGTATCTAATTTCATGCCCATACTACACAGTCTTCATTGCTTTAGCTTTATAGGGTTTGAAATCAATTAGTATTATAAGTCCTCCAATTTTGTTCTTTGTCAACATTAACCTGAATATCCTAGGTCATTTTTCTTGTCTTATTGCACTGGCTAGAACCACCGTTTTGTTCCTAAATTTAGGAAGAAAACATTCAGCCTTTAATGTTCAAATACAGTGTTAGTTGCGGCATTTCAGAGATGCCCTTTATCAGGCTCAGCAAGGTCTCTTCCACTTGTAGCTTGCTGAGGGTTTTCAGTAGAATTGGGTATGGATATTGGATTTTGTCAAATGTTGTTCTTCTGCATCTGGTCTGCAATTCTGGAATAAATTCCATTTGGCCATAGAAGATTATACTTTTGGTATATTGCTGGACTCAGCTAAAATTTTATTGAGAATGTTTGCATTTATGTTCATGAAGTATATTGGCTTATAGTTTTAATATGGTTTTGTGTATGGGTGTGGTTGTAATTTGTCTGGTTTTGTTGTCAGGGTGATGATGTTGTCATAGAATGATCTGGGAAATATTTCCCTCTAATTACACAGTGGAGAGTTTGTTAGAAAGCCTGTTATTTTTCCTTAAGTATTTGGTAGAACTGACCAGTGAAGCCATCTGTGGCTGGACTTTCTCTTTGTGGGAGTTTGTTTGTTTGTTTGTTTGTTTATTAAAGGTTTAATTTATTGATTTGGCAGAGATCACAAGTAGGCAGAGAGGCAGGCAGAGAGAGAGAGAGGGGGAAGCAGGCTCCCTGCTGAGCAGAGATCCCAATGCGGGGCTTGATCCCAGGACCCTGAGATAATGACCTGAGCCAAAGACCGAGGCTTAACCACTGAGCCATCCAGGTGTCCCTGTGAGACTATTTTTAACTGCAGATTCAATTCTTACCAAATCTGGAGCTACCTATATCATCTGTTTACTCTTGAGCGAATGGATGATTTATATCATCCAAGGAATTTGTCCACTTCATATAAATCGCCAAATTTACTGATATAGTATTTTTCATCATATACCTTTTTATCCTTTTAACGTCTATAGAATCAGGAATAATGCCCCTGCTCTCACTCCTCATAGTCAATATCTGTGTCTTTTCTTTCTCCTGCTATCTACAGCTCTGTGTCTGCTTCTGTCTCTGTCTGTCTCTCTTTCCCCGACACGTCTCTGAAAGTGCATCGATATTCCAGACTATGCAGTGATTACTCAAGGAAGGCTCTCTGCTGGCTTCTGGATTTCCATTTCTGTGCCAGTCTCACTTCTAGGAGGTTCTGTCCTGCAGCCTGGGTGCCCTGACACGGGATGCAAGCTGTTAGACCAACGCTCATCTACATGGGTCTGCTCCCTTAGGCTCACCCTGCAGTCAGCCCAATTCCATACAATTACTCCAGCCTGAGCAAAATGTCCATCTGGGAAACCAAAGCCTTCCACCGATGTCTTCTTTGTCAATATTCTGTCACTTATTCTTGGCTCACAGAAGTTTCAGAACTAGTAGACACTCAGCTTGTCAATAAAAAAAAAAGACAACTTGAGATCTTAACAGAGAATACATTGAATATGCAGGTCCATTTTGGGAGAATGAATCTCCATCGCCTAAATATAATACACCTGCATGTATAATACATGTGTATTTCTTGAATTCATTTATTCAATCATTAGTGATACATTGTTTCTTATTTATTTATTATTAATTATTAATTTAATCAATTTATTAAATAGATTTTCTTTAATGTCTGTCAGTACAGTTTAAAATTTTGACATAGATGTATGGTACATATTTATTTTTAGATTTGATTTTTCATGTTATTATAAAACACCGATATTTCAAAATCTTCACATTTGAACTTTAAAATGAGGGTTATCAATTTTTTTGTGTGTGTGAAAATGATTATACTGTGTCTTTGCTAAACTCTCAAAATTATAATTTGACTGTTGATTCTTTTGAAATTTCTGTTTATACTTTGTCATACGTCAATAAATACATATGCTATATATTGCTGATTTTTGTTTTCAACTCTTATAACATTTGCTTCCTTTGCTAGGATACCCAGTATAACACAGAATATACTATTCCCTGAATTTCAAAAAGTTCAGGAAGTTCACTGTGGTTTTTATAAATGTCCTGTTTAGGTTGGGAGACTCCTGAGCTAAAAAATACATTTTTTTTAAAATCATGAATAGTTTTAGATTTTATGAAATACTTTTCCATGACATGAACAATTCATATTAATTTTATCTTTAAACTATTAACATGGCGAGTTACATCATTTGATTTAATCATAAAAAATGTAACCTATTACTGGTTGTAAAACTGAACTTGGTTTTGTTTTTTTTTTAAGCTTTTATTTAATTTGACAGACAGAGATATCACAGGTAGGCAGAGAGGCAGGCAGAGAGAGAGGAAGGGAAGCAGGCTCGCCGCTGAGCAGAGAGCCCGATGTGGGACTCTATCCCAGGACCCTGGGATCATGACCTGAGCTGAAGGCAGAGGCTTTAACCCACTGGACCACCCAGGCACCCCTGAACTTGGTTTTTATGTCTACAATGAGTTTGTGTAATTTCTTTTGAGTACGTGATTTGTTATCAACATTATGCTAACATTTTTTTCTCTCTTCTCTGGAGTATTTTGTGTAATACTAGAAGTATTTCTTCACTGAATATTTTTCATTGGTCACTTCACTTATGCGGAATGAACATTTCTTCCTTTGACTATTTCTCCATTGAATGTTTTTATTCCTTTAACATTGTGCACAATGCTTTTTTCCCATCTATATTTTCAAAGTAATGGACACAAGTCGGTCACAGGATCCATTTCTCGAAGCGTGCAGGATTTGTAACACTGCCTTCTCTTTTGCTTTGACAAAGGTTATTTGTGGACTTCAGGGCTTTGTTGTTTAGCAAAACAATATTTGTCTGTTTATTGAATTATTTTTCCTCAATTGATAATTTCTCATGTTATCTTTGCTACTTCTTTCCTTCTAATTTCAGGGAGACGGCAAGTGTTTCATTATTTTTCTAATTCCATGACACGAACACTGACCTCCTTATTTTTAGGTTTCTTTGCAAACACTTGAACTTAAAACCACCTAATGCGCTCAACTTTAGCTGTATCTCACACATGTAGATGTACTTTTGTTTTCTATTCACTCAGTTAAAAATATTTTCTAGTTCCCATTGAGATTTCCTCTTTTATTCACAGATTTTAAGTGTGTCTTTCCTAGTCTCTAAACAGGTAACTATTTTCTAGTTTCTACCTTGTTATTTTTTCCAGCCAGGTTGAGCTGTGGTCAGGGACGGGCTCTGTGGGGCTCCAGACATTTGAAACATGCAGAGACCTAACTTATGGCCTTATGTCTGGTTTCTGTAATTGCAAATATTCTCTACACAACTGAAAATAATGAGTCTTGTACAACATTTGTAAACACTCCTTAATCATGCTATTAGGCATTTTTAAAATCTTTTATACCCTCACATGGAGTGTAAGGTTCTCTCAATATAGGCTTAGATTTATCTGTTTCTTTTTGTAGCTCTATCAATTCTGCTCAAAATATTTAGAGCTATTGATATTTATTGCTATTAAATGAATGAAAATTAAGTCATTAAAATGTTCTGGCTAAGTTAGTTTTTGTACTTACTAAGTGTTTATGTCTGTGATAAAGTTCATTGCCTTAAAATTTACATTATCTCTTCATTTTTTTGAATTTCTGTGTTTTAGAAATTTCTCTTGTAAGTAGTATATGGCCTTAAAAACTTAATTGAAGAGATCCTCATCTCTTAATGAAATATTTAGTATATTTACATTTAATGTAATTATCTCCATAGTTCTGTACAAATGTGCTATCATATATTTTGTTTTCTATTTGTCCCATTGGTTTTCTATTTCTTTAAATGATTTTATTTATTTATTTGACAGACAGAGATCACAAGTAGGCAGAGAGGCAGGCAGAGAGAGAGAGAGGAGGAAGCAGGCTCCCTGCTAAGCAGAGAGCCCAATGCGGGGCTCGATCCCAGGACCCTGGGATCATGACTTGAGCCGAAGGCAGAGGCTTTAACCCACTGAGCCACCCAGGTGCCCCTGGTTTTCTATTTCTATTTTTGTCACTTTGGTCTTCTTTGGGAGTGATGTGTAATTAGAATTTTAAAGTAAACATTTTACTTTAGAATAATTTAGATTTAGGGGCACCTGGGTGACTCAGTCAATTAAGCGTCGTCCTTCAGCTCAGGTCATGATCGAGCCCTGCATTGGGCTCCGTGCTCAGCGGGGAGTCTGCTGCTCCCTCTCCCTGTGCCGTTCCTCCTGCTCGTGCTCTCTGGCTCTCTCTCTGTCAAATAAATAAATAAAATCTTGAAAAAAGGGAATAATTTAGATTTACAGAGCAGTTACGTAAAGAGTTTGGGGAGTTCCCATATACCCCACACCCAGTTTTCTCTATAATTAACATCTTACAATAGTGTGGGACGTTTGTCACAATTAACGAACCAATACTGATACATTATTATTCACAAAAGTCCTTAGTTTGTTAGTATTTCCTTAGTTTTTGCTGAATGTCCTTTCTCTTTTCCAGGATCCCACCCAGGATACCAGGTGTATGTAGCGGTCATGTTGGTGATAGTTTCTCAGACTCGCCTTGTGTTTGATGACATCAAGAGTCTACAGGAGAGCCGGCCAGATACTCAGGTGGCCGGTTTTCCCCTTTGGACTTCTTATTTTTTGTCATCATAAGACCAGGGTCATTAGTTCTGGGGAAGACTACATTGGGGATGTGCCATTCTGATCATATCCCACTAAGGGCGCATATGACCACCATGACACTCTGCTGATGGTAACCGTCCTCACTCGGTCAGGGCAGTGCCTGTCAGGTGGCTCCCCTGTGAGGCTGCCCTTTGCTCACTTCTTTCCAAACTGTGCTCCTGGGGAGGAAATCACTAGCGTAGTTCACACTCCTGTGAGGAGCTCTGTCCCTTCTCCTTGCGGGTTGAGAAGAATGAAAATATTTTACATTTTCTTTATTGTATTTCCTTTTCAAAAAATTAATTCCAATATAGTTAACATATAGTGTTATTTTATTTCCAGATGTACAATATAGTGATTTATGACACTAAACATTATCCTGTGCTCACCACAGCAAGTGCCCTCCTTCATCCCCATCACCTATTTCAACCACCTCCCACCCACCTCCTCTCTGGTGACCAGCAGCGTGTTCTCTAAGAGTCTGTTTCTTGCTTTGCGTTTCTCTCTCAACTTCTCTCTCTCTCTCTCTAGCTTAGGAGGCACGCAATTGTTTTCCATTATGTCAGTGGGCACAACAACTATTCATCATTTATGGAAGTCTAATGAGAATCAATACCTTTACTTTTTCGCTGATAAAAGAATAAAACACTTTAGAATCTTTACAAATTTCAACACTCCACAAGCATGTCACTGGAGTGTACTTTAAGTCTACTTCATGTTTTAAGAGCCAGTTTTTATTTCGCATCCAATTTTTTGTTTTTCATTTCTTCTTCTGTCTTTGACCTTTCTCTGAGATCATGTTCCTTGTTTCCAAAACAGATATTTAAGAATCTCTTTGGTGAGGTTTTGTGTGGCAAAAATCTCCATTTTTATCTGTATAAAAATGCTTTCACTGACATTTCGTGGCTGAGAACAGACGTTGGTGTTCCCTTCATCTCCTCTCCATACGTAAGGGTACCATCCTGGCTTCTTCTTCCCCTGGGCGAGCTGTCAGCTCTCATGGAACTTTTCCTGCCTTGAAGGTGTTCTTTCTTTTGTTCCTGGCCAACTGAGTTACACACTTTTCTCTTTGCCTTTCGTTTTTAGCATTTCCAACATAATGTGTGTACGTGAGAATTTCTTCTACTCTGCGACAGTTTCCTGGGATTCTTGCATGGGGGACGTGGGATCTGGTACAGTTCTGGGATATCCACTGACATTATCACTTCAAAAATTTCCTCTGCCCCATTCACCCCTCCTGGAATCCTAATTAAATACAGCTCAGGCTCTCCCACTCTGTGCTTCTCCATATTCTGGCCCCATTTCTTTCTGTCTTCCAAATGCATCTCCGTGTGCTGCGGACTCACATGCAGTTCTGCTGGTTATCTCTTCAACTGTGTTTATTGGCTTCTTTTGTGCTTTTAACTTCAGTTTCAGTATCTTCAGTTCCAGAATTCCCGTTTGGTTCTCTCCCAGATCTGCAATGTCACTTTGTTCTGGTTTCTGGTTCCCATATTAAAAGCTTGGCTTCTATTTTGTGCATCGTAGGTTGAGCTGTTTTGGAATCAGAATCTTTCAATTTTAATATTTTAAATCTGTTCAGCCTGTTTTTGTTCTCTGCCCCTCGACTCTCCCCGCCCCCCCCCCAAGCCCGTCAGTTCTCACTCGTGTTTCTTGCTTTGTGGTGTGACAGTTTGCCTTGTGGTCTTTTATAGACATTGATCATATAAATGTTTGTAGGAAAAGTTGGCTCTCGGGGTCATGTTTTCATCCTCTCGTAGAGATTTTGTTCTTTGCTTTATCCAGGGGCCTAAGGCCAACTCATTAGTTTTGCAAGGTAGAGATTTCCCAGTTTTATGCAAGTAGGTCGTAGGGCTGTGTGTTGACTTGTTTACTCTCCTTCTCCCTGAGAAGAAGACACGGGCCCTTCAGCATGGCCTGGAAGGAAGGGCGGCTCATCAGGTAGACCCAGTCTTCACCTTCCTGAGCCCGGGCAGGCAGCGCTCTCCAACCTCGTTGCTCAGCTGAGGCCGAGGGCCATCGGAGACTTGAGCACTGACCTTATCCCTCTGGGGTCTGCAACCAGGTTTTAGATGAGTAATTTGTGGCCATCATGCTAGCATTTGGTTACTTTGGGGAAGATTCACACATATACACTCCCCACCTCTGTGAAGTTGTGTATTAGCCCTTGGCAGGGGGAGGAATGAGAGTAACTTATTCCACTCCTGGATCATGCAGAATGACTGCAAGCTGAAGAGAGTCCCCAGGTTCTCCTTAAATTGACATGGTTCTGTGTGTCCGGGCAGTGGAATCATACGGAACTCAGATCACACAAGTCTACGACGTCTACCCTTCCACTCTGCTAACTGTTCCAATGAGTGCTTCGCGGGAGAGTAGGAGGAAGGACAGCATCTGAGTTTAGATGTAAAAAATGTTTTAGCGCGGCTATGCAGAGAAGGACCTCTAGGGTGCTAACTGGACAAACAACTCTTTTTAAACAATCTGTAATCTCTTTGGAGTGGAAATGGGTATCTTGACCTCACCATCTCCCACTCCTACTAAAACAACATAGGGAGGCTAAATCAAAGAAGTATCCAAAATATGGATATTGAATTAGAAGTTTTGCCTCAGATTTAATTAGTGTACCAAATGAAGTTTTGTACAGAAAAATGTGGAGGATATTAATCTAGCATTTGAAAGCAATTACTACATCTCACCAAATTATGTTTTATTAGATTTTGCTTCTTTTTTCCTTATACAAGAGTGGGAATTCAAAGGTAAAAATTAAAAAAAAAAACAACCTAGGAATTTTTTTCCCCAGAGTTTCCAAAATGTCAGTGATCAAGGGCAATCTGATATGTAAATTTCGTTGAGCCGCAATAGTCCAGGAAGTCCCAGCTCAGAAGGGCTAGAAGGTAAGCGATGCTGGCTCCAACCTGAGTTTTTGGTGCCTCGTTGGGGATCTTCATCATCTGCCTTGATGAGTTTGAAGAAAAGGAAGTGGAGTTTGCAGTGTACCCATATTTGAGGGGTTTTCTGAGAAGACTCAGGCACAGATATGCACTCCAGAGGAACGACAGTTCCCTTCATCCCAGGAAGGAATAAGAAATAAACCATTCGTCAAGAGGGCAGCACAGACCCCTGCCTGTCTTGACCTTCTTAGTACTCTTTTTTGACATTTATACTTAGACATTTGATACTTTGATGCCTTCGCAAATTGTGCTTTCTCATTTCGTTTTCAGATACTGTTTGCTTTCAGGAAAAAAGTACAATTTTAATGTTAAACTCTTTCTGCAAAATTTACTAAACTTGCTTATTAATTCTTACC
The DNA here is from genome assembly GCA_020311275.1 of Eira barbara. NCBI lineage: Eukaryota > Metazoa > Chordata > Mammalia > Carnivora > Mustelidae > Eira > Eira barbara. Next base: position 12,531,465 of record JAHRIG010000463.1, on the reverse strand, counting down.
ATTGAACTGCAGGTTTTTCAGATTTTCTAAATGTACAATTTTAATGCCTGAAAATGATGAGTGTTTTAGTTCATTCCTGACAACTTGTAGAACTTTCATTATTTTATTCTCTCTTATTGCGCAGGAAATGTGCTCCGAAATACAGCTAGCTTCCTGCCAAAAGAAAATCATAAACATATCTCGCAGTACATGCAATGTTAACTATCGTTTTTAATGGATCATTCACGATACAAAGAACTTTCTGTTAGCTAAGAGTATTTGCTGTTTCTTTTAATTAAAAAATGGGTGTTAAGAAATTATATCATTTGCTTTCTATGCATCACTAGAGATGATATTATTTCCTTAAATCTGTTATTTTGGCAGATCATATTGATTGATTTTATAACGTTAAAATAATCTTCCATTCATCAGATATCACAGTTATGTTTATCTCATAAAATGTTTAAGAATTGTCCCATATTTTCCTATTCCATATAAGAGTTTACATAAGGATTAGTGTTACTTCTCCTTTAAATATGTGGCAAATTGTGCTAGTGACACCACGTACTTTGATTTTTAGAAAATATTCTAATTACTGATATGTATACATATATATCGATATATGTTATATACAATAGTAATTGAAACATTTAGAGATTTTATTTCTTATTGCATCTTCTTTCAATAATTATATTTTTCTTGTCCTTGTCCACTTCATTTAGGTATTTAAGTCACTGACTTATGTTTGTTCATGACAGCTTATCAGACTTTTCGTCTCTATAGCCTCTGTGGTGTTAGCCTGAAATGGTTATTTTCAGTTTTCTTTTCTTTTTTTTTTTTAAATAAAACTCGCTAAGGATTATTAACTTGTTCTTTAAAAGCATGACAATGTATTTTATTGGTCATTTCTATTGTCAGTTTTTTATTTCAGTAATTTCTATTCTTAGGCTTATTATCTCCATCATTTAATACCGCTGTTCCTTTCTATTAAATTACCATTTAGGCTTTCATTCTTTCTACATTTATGCATTTCCCTTAAACACAGCTTTAGCTGCTTCTCATAAATTTTATGTGGCATTTTGGATATCAGTTAATTCAAAGTATTTCTAATATCTTTCGATTTCTTTATTGGCCTCTATGATATCTCAAAACTACATTTCCAAACATATAGCCATTTTCCTAGTTTTTTTTCCCCAAAGATTTTATTTATTTATTTATTTGACAGACAGAGATCGCAAGTAGGCAGAGAGGCAGGCAGATAGAGAGGGGGAAGCAGGCTCCCCGCTGAGCAGAGAGCCCGATGCAGGGCTTGATCCCAGGACCCTTAGACCATGACCTGAGCCAAAGGTAGAGGCTTTAACCCACCGAGCCACCCAGGCGCCCTGTTAGTTTTTTTTTTTTTTTAAATTACAAACTTATAACTTCATTGTATTAAGGTCAGAGACACAGTCTGTTTGATGTAATCCTTTGAAGTTTGTTGAAAATTGCTTTATAGATCAGTTGTTGGTCTATTCCTAAAATGTTTCACATATGCTTGATAAAACGTGCATCTCATAGCTGTCGCACAAGACTTCCTATATATGTGCAATGGGTAACACACGCTAGAGATTTACTCAAATGTACTTTATCGTGATTGCCTTCTTTGGTGTTCTAGCTCAGAGTCATTAAGGCTAATGTGTTAAGATCTTCCAGTGCGGTTTTGTGGGGTTGGAATACATTCACCTTGAACCCTTTGGCCTTGTGAGTTGACCCAATAGTGCTAGTTGTTTGTGTGTGATTGTTTTCCTACATCCCTGGGGACTTTCTGGGCAGATATTGATGTTATCTGCTGTGGGGGACACTTTTAATTTCTTCCCTTCTCATCTAGGTACTTTTATTTCCATTTCTGAGCTCACCACACCTGCTACAGTGAGAGCAGAGGTCCTTGTCTTGTTCTGAACCTTGACGTAAGGTCTCATGAGTTGGGTTCCTCAGAGCAGCATGCTGGCTGTCTGCAGAAAACCCCTCTGAGGTGGGGGACAAGAAGTGACAGAAGATTTGTGAGGCTGTGGTGAGAGATATGGCTTGAGTCTTGTTGAGTAAAATAACAAAATATCTTGTGAAGGTTCAGGAGAGTCTGAAGGGTAAGTGCCTGTAAGAGAGGAGAGGTCCAAAGTCTGGAGGTGGACAATAATGGATCAAAAGTACAACACAGCACTCCTTTTCCCAGGGAGGGATTGATTTTGCTGTGATCAAATGACCTTGTGTTTGGGGGATTTTTGGTGTGATTTTGCTCTCATCAAATGACATTTTGTTTTGGGAGAACCTCTCAGCAGAACATTATTACACTCCTCAAAGGATCACAGCTGAATTTCAACATTTGCTTATCAGGTTAGGGCATACCTTTGCTTTGAAGATGACTGTGTCAAAATGTGGTGTGGGGTGTGTGTGTGTGTGTGTGTGTGTGTGTGTGTTTTAAATAAAGGGCTTTATCGTAATCATTTAAGTTGCTTTTTTAGTTGCAAGAATATGCATAGCAAAAATCCAGACTCAAACACTCTGCAGCAATATGTGATGTATCGCTAAAAATGCTCCAGGTGATTTGGTGCTGGGATTAGGCTCTGGCTCTGTAGTTCTGCCGAGTCTCCTCTGTGTTGGCCCCATCATCTGTGGAACTGAATGTCGTCAACATATCCAGGTGGCGTGATCAGCCTGGCAGTGTGTAAGGCAAGGACTGCGTGGCACTCACCGCCATCTGCCTAGGGGCTGTCCTCCCGTCCTTCCTCACATTGATTGCTCTGATCTGACTTTGGGAGCAATGTGTGCAGCTACCAAAATACATGAGTTTGTTTCTCTACTTCCAGATTTCCATGAAAATTCTGCCCTTACGTTTTCGTATGGGTTTTTAGGGTCAACATGACAATTCCCACTAAAAATACCAGGTAGGATTCCTCCTGGGGATCATGCATAGACCGTTTGCATTTAACCTACTTGATGCTCTAGTTGTGTTTGTTCATCACCCTTCCCTCCTCCTTTGTGGTGGTGCTATATGTCATAAAGCGAGGGTACAATACAAGTGGTTACTTTCTCATCCTCTGATGCTCTTGGAACCTTGGAATTCTCTGCTTGCTTTAGAGACCCCGGTTTGAAACTCTTAGTGCTTCAATCACCCCCAGCATGTGCTCCTGTCCTGCTGCTCTGAGAAATCAGCCCTACAGCCATTCCCTGTCAATTGGAATATAATGTGTCCTTTATGTCTCTGGCTGCTTTGACATGTTTTCTTTACTTTCGATTTTCTTTTTTTTTTAATTTTTAATTTTTTTATTTTAATAAACATATAATGTATTTTTATCCCAAGGGGTACAGGTCTGTGAATCGACAGGTTTACACATTTCACAGCACTCATCATAGCACATACCCTCCCCAATGTCCATATCCTCACCACCCTCTCCCGTCCCCCCTCCCCCCAGCAACCCTCAGTCTGTTTTTTGAGATTGAGTCTTTTATGGTTTGTCTTCCTCCCAATCCCATCTTTTCATTTTTTCTTTTCCTACCTCCCCCCAAACCCCCCACATTGCATCTCCACTTCCTCATATTAAAGAGATCATATGATAGTTGTCTTTCTCCGATTGACTTATTTCGCTAAGCATGATACC
>JAHRIG010000463.1:12362769-12527451 GCA_020311275.1 Eira barbara | reverse complement strand
CAAATTCTTTCAGCTTTTGTTTGTCCTGGAAGCTCTTTATCTCTCCTTCTATTTTCAATGATAGCCTAGCTGGATATAGTGTTCTTGGCTGCACGTTTTTCTCGTTTAGTGCTCTGAATATATCATGCCAGTTCTTTCTGGCCTGCCAGGTGTCTGTGGATAGGTCCGTTGCCAATCTAATGTTTTTACCCTTGTATGTTACAGACTTCTTTTCCCGGGCTGCTTTCAGGATTTTCTCTTTGTCGCTAAGACTTGTAAATTTTACTATCAGGTGACGAGGTGTGGACCTATTTTTATTGATTTTGAGGGGCGTTCTTAGCATCTCCTGGATTTTGATGTTTGTTTCCTTTGCCATAGTAGGGAAATTCTCTCCAAAAATTTTCTCCAATATACCTTCTGCTCCCCTCTCTCTTTCTTCTTCTTCTGGAATCCCAATGATTCTAATGTTGTGTCGTCTTATGGTGTCGCTTATCTCTCGAATTCTCTCCTCGTGGTCCAGTATTTGTTTGTCTCTCTTTTGCTCAGCTTCTTTATTCTCTGTCATTTGGTCTTCTATGTCACTAATTCTTTCTTCTTCCTCATTTATACTAGCAGTAAGAGCTTCCATTTTTTAAAAAATATTTTATTCATTTATTTGACAGACAGAGATTACAAGTAGGCAGAGAGGCAGGCACAGAGGGGGGAAGCAGGATCCCTGCTGAGCAGAGATCCTGATGCGGGGCTTGATCCCAGAACCCTGAGACCATGACCTGAGCTGAAGGCAGAGGCTTAATCCACTGAGCCACCCAGGCGCCCCAAGAGCTTCCATTTTTGATTGCACCTCATTAATAGCTTTTTTGATTTCAACTTGGTTAGATTTTAGTTCTTTTATTTCTCCAGAAAGGGCTTTTATCTCTCCAGAGAGGGTTTCTCTAACATCTTCTGTGCATTTTTCGAGCCCGGCTAGAACCTTGAGAATCGTCATTCTGAACTCTAGATCTGTCATATTACCAATGTCCGTATTGATTAGGTCTCCAGCCTTCGGTACTGCCTCTTGTTCGTTTTTCTGTGGTGATTTTTTCTGCCTTGTCATTTTGTCCAGATAAGATTTGCTTTCTCCTCCTCTAGAATTCCGCTGTTCTTGATGAGTAAAGTTGGTCTTGGCTGGGTTTCTTGTTGATCTTCTGGGGGAGGGGCCTGTTGTAGTGATTCTCAAGTGCCTTTGCTGCAGGAGGAATTGCACCGCTCTTGCCAGGGGCCGGGCTAAGTAATCTGCTTGGGTTCGCTTTCAGGAGCTTTTGTTCCCTGAGCGCTTTCTGTAGAGTTCCGGAGGACAGGAATGAAGATGGCGGCATCCCAATCTCCGGCCCGGAGGAGCCGAGAACTTGGGGTCCCGCTCTTCAGTGCACCCTCAGAGGATAAGCACCCAACTGCCCTGCCTCCCTGGCCTGTGGTCGCGCCTTTCAGAAAGTGATCGATTTTCTGTTTCTGGAATTGTTGCTCTTCTTCTCTTCGATTTCCCATTGGATTTGTAGGTGTTCACAATGGTTAGATAAGCTGTCTAGCTGATCTCCTGCTACCTGCTGTCGTCTCAGCCTGCTACTTCTCCGCCATCTTGACTCCTCCCCCTACTTTTGATTTTCAAGAGTTTGTTATAGCTGCTTTTTAAAAAAAATTTTTACTATTATGATTTTTGTTTGTCTTGTTTGGGCTCACTGAGACTCTCAAATATGTAGCTGATAGTTATTCATTAGCTTGAGGAAATTTTTAGCTATTAAAATATTACTTTTATTACTTTTATCTCATTCTTGCTGTATTCTTGTTCTGGAACATCAATTACGGCCCCTTTTGGCTATATTGTGTGCCTTTTACTCTGCTGTGCGAGATTTGTCATGACTCTTTTTTTCTCTTTTGTCTGATTGCATATTTTCTCTTGTTCTGATTTCTATATTATCAGCCCATGTTTTTTTGCAAACAAACTTCTACTCAACTCATAAATTGAGCCCTTAATCTCAAATATTGTATCTTTCAGTAGTGGAGTATGCTTTTTATCCTATTTCATTGAATTGAGTTTTCCCATCTTAAATCTCTTTGTCTTTTCACCTCCTATTACTTTCTTAAACACAACTTTCTTGAAAATAGTAATCATTTTTTCTAAAGTCTGCTGTTAGCTCCAATATTTAGGTCACACGTGGGTCTCCTTTCTTTGTCCTTTTTTTTCCCTTTTGGGTATCAATATTTGCTAATTCCCCTTTTCTGGGCACTTTCCTCAGGCATGTGTGATGTGAACCACACGGTAGGATGTGTTTCATACCGTGTGATCATGTGGAGTCACCTCTCTTCCCCTGGAAAGCGTGTCACTGTTGGTGCTAGCTCCTCTCTCCCCTCTCTCCTCCACTGTTATAGTTTAAGCCCAGGACACTGGAGAGGCATGGAGCTTAAGAATGGAAGCTTCACAGTCTCCCAGGCACTCAGAGGACTATGTATGAATAAGAAATAAAATGTTATTGCTCTAATTAAATGTGATTTGGGGGTTGTCCACCAAGATAGCATAGCCTCCTCCATCTTGGCTGATACAATATTACAAAATAGAAAGAAAACTATTAACCTTCAAACCTTCAAACCTTTCTTAGCCAGACGTACATTCGTCCAGGCAGGAAGATGCTGATAAAACATAGTTGATGTCGTATTAAAATGACCTGGCATGTAAGCATGCTGGAATTTTGAGTATCAACATTGGTGCTAGATTAGAATCACAGGTGGCACTGTACTAAGCAGTGAACTACATAGTTCCATGGGTTGGTGCACACACACACACACATGCACACACGCACACACATTTCTTACTTCTTCCTACTGAGGATCCTGGAAGCAGCAACATCTCAGTAGAAAGTAGCATACATAACACCCAGATCTCAATTCCCATTATTGTTCCCAATACAAAGGATCCGGGTTCCCTGTCTGAGTTTAGGGCAGGGGAAATAGAAGATAAGCATCTTGCTTACATCTTGGTTGCTGTGCCAGAAAGTAAGGAAATGAGAATAACAACAACAACAACAACAAAGGAGGAGGAGAAAAAGAAAAGGAAGGAAGAGAAAAAATGCGGGGAGAGAGAGGGGAAAAGGGCTCAAGAGAATCTTTTTTTAAAAAATTGAATTCAATTAATTAACATATAATGTATTACTGGTTTCAGAGGTAGAGATCGGTGATTCATCAGTTGCATACAACACCCAGTGCTCATTCCATCACATGTCCCCCTTCATGCCCACCACCCCGTTACTCCAGCCCCCCACCTCCCTCCCTTCCCGTAACCCTCAGTTCATTTCCTATCATTAAGTATCTCTTATGGTTTTTCTCCCTCTCTGATTATGTCTTGTTTCATTTTTTCCTCCCTTCCCCTATGATCCTCTGTCATGTTTCTTAAACTCCACATATGAGTGAAATCATAAGGTTATTTGTCTTTCTCTGACTGACTTATTTCGCTAAGCATAATACCCTCTAGTTCCATCCACGTCATCGCAAATGGCAAGATTTCATTTCTTTTGATGGCTGCATAGTATTCCATTGTATATATGAACTACATCTTCTTGATCCATTCATCTGTTGATGGACATCTAGGTTCTTTCCACAGTTTGGCTATTGTGGACATTGCTGCTATAAACATTCGGGTGCACGTGCCCCTTCGGATCACTACGTTTGCATCTTTAGGGTAAATACCCAGTAGTGCAATTGCTGGGTCATAGGGTAGCTCTATTTTCAACTTTTTGAGGAACCTCCACACTGTTTTCCAGAGTGGTTGCACCAGCTTGCATTCCCACCAGCAGTGTAGGAGGGTTCCCCTTTCTCCGCATACTCGCCAGCATCCGTCATTTCCTGACTGGTTAATTTTAGCCATTCTGACTGGTGTGAGGTGGTATCTCATTGTGGTTTTGATTTGTATTTTCCTGATGCCGAGTAATGTTGAGCATTTTTTCATGTTGTTTGTTGGCCATCTGGATGTCTTCACAGAAATGTCTGTTCATGTCTTCTGTGGCTCAGGAACATCCCAGAAGACTTTCTAATGTCCAGAAGACAATTTCAGCAACAATGAAAATTATGAAATTATTGGAAAACTGAATGAGTAAAATAAATATTCATGAATTCCTACTAATATAAACAAATGACTAAATAAGCAAACAGGGAAAAGTGGGTGAATCACCCATACGGAAGGATTCTACACAGCTGGCCCTGTGAGCCCGTGGCAGGGACAGGCATGAGCTCCAATGCAAGGCTGAAATTAGTGCCTGGTTTTTAAGGAGGTAAAGAACAGTTGCATTGCCTCAAAGTATCTTCCCCGACGTGTTTGTAACTCCTGGGGTTGTTTTGTGATATCTCCACAACCACACACTCAGGTCCCTTCCACGAGGGTTCTAAACATCCTCCTGATGGCCGGAGAATGGCCTCAGAGAGGCGCAGAGCCGGATCGCAGGAGAGCTGGGGACCTGGGCTGGGCGTGTGGGGAAACAGAGCGCACGCAGCGGAGAGGGGCTGCGTGTGATGCGGGACTTGGGCTGGGTGTGGCATGGTACGTCAGAGCAGGCACACCTGCCCCCAACAGTGTGAGCAAACAGGGGAAGGCGGTTTGCACCAGCAGTAGAACAGTGGGGCTGCAGCAGGAGCAGGTGGAGGGCAGAGCACAGTGGGAGTGAGTGTGGGAGGTGGACGTAGAGCCCCTCCCTCATCAGCGGGAGCAGTAGGGAGCCATGGGAGGCTCTAGAGCAGGACTGGCCAGGTCGGGGCTCAGAAATGTCTCTGTGGACATGGGGGTTTTCTCTGAGTGAGGTGGGTGCCACGCCAGGCTTGGACTGATTCTGTTCCACGTTTAACCAGACCACTGGGGCTTGTGCTGGGAATGGCTCATGGTGCAGCCAGGGCAGCTCAGGGTGTCGGGTGAGAGATGGTTTCAGTAACACAGGTGAGACATGGTACAGCGTGGCCAGGGATCCCTGGGCCAGAGGGGGCACACTGTCTGACTCACCTCATCTGGACTGACCTAAGAGGAAAGTATGTGCATTCTCACCTTGCTTAAAACCCCTCTGATGATCCAGGAGGAAAGAGAAGGCCGTGTACCTCCGTGCTTCAAGGTCTCCCGCTCGGGTCCTGTCTGCAGTCCAGTCCGTCTCTTCCCAGAGTTAAGTCCTGGGGTTCAGCCATGCCAACAGCCCTGTGGGGGTCTCTGTGCATTGCCCTGGGCTGTCCTTCTCCCCTTGCCGGGGTGGGGGGGGGCTGGCTCTCAACCTCCGCATGTCTGTTCTTTGCCCCAGCGGAGTCAGGTGCCTGCCCTCCGTCCCGGAGGGGACGCACGGCTGGAGCCCCAGAGCAGGGCCCCCACACCTGTCTTCCCCAGCCACGAGCCCTGCTGAGAAACACAGTCCATGTCTTTGATCCTAGATGATTTCCTGGGTTAGGAAAACCGCCCACAGAGGTCTATGGGCAGACAGGTGTCCTGAATCAGAGCGGGGCGATCTTTGCTTTCCACTGTCCCCCAGGCTTCTTCATTCTATGTCATAGCAATGTAACCCCTGGGCCTGATGTCCACAAATTACACCATTTGATTTGCCGGTCTTGCACGTGTTGTAGCAGTGCGCACCGGCCGCAGTCCCGGGCAGGTTAAGTTTTTGATGAAGCCTTGCAGTCGGCAAGAGGTGGGAGCGGACGCAAGACCCTGCTTTCCGACCCGAGGCCCCGCCGGGCAGGACGGGTTCGCGCAGACCACACGCTCCTGGAGGCCAGGCCCTCTTTACACACTTGAGGTTGCAGAGATCCTGTGGAGTAACTGGTTTACCCCGGAGACTGTGCAGAAACCCCCTCTTCAGTGGCCCCAACACACGTCAGGGACCGTGGGGACAGGGAGCCCCTGCCTCGTGGTTCCGAGAGCCCAGAGCGCGGTAGCTGGGACTGTCCTTCCCAGTCTGCTGCCCACTAATTGTCCTAATCTTTCCGGAAAAGCCTAGGTGCATCTCCCCGCCCCGCCCCCCGCCCCCCGCCCTTCAATGGGTGATAATCCTTCTAAAACGACAGGCAAGGAAGTTTTGAAATTTAAAAGCAACTGAGTCTTCTCTGTGACTTTACCCCTGGCAGAAGACACACGTTTTAAGCTCTTTTGTTTTGTTTTGTTTTTGTTTTGTTTTGTTTTTATTTATTTATTATTCTTATTTTTATTAACATACAGTGTATTACTTGTTTCCGGGGCACAGGTCTGTGATTCATCAGTCTTACACGGTTCACAGCCCTCCCCAGAACACATATCCTACCCGATATGTTATAAGCTCTTTATCATTAACTTGGACAAGTTCATTTTCCTGGTCCAGTGTTAATGAATGACACCCCACCAGAGACCCTGATTTTCCAGGGAGGGCTACCCTGACCTCTTCACTTCACTAAGTCCCCACATCTCAGCTCCCCTTCAAGGGAAATGCCCCAGGAGGGGTCCTGGCCACCACTTACGGGTCTCCCCAGCCATGCCGTTGGGATGAGCGAGCCCCCCCACCCCTTTAGTCTTCACACTCTGTCCTTCTCTGGCTTCTTCCCCACTGGCTGGCCCAGGGGGTCCCCGGGCTGCAGCCTCACCGGCCCTTCGCTGCCCCTGAAGCGTCTGGCTCTGCTGTCCTGGGCCATGGGCACTCTCCCCCGCTCTGGGCACACTCGGCTCCCTCACCCGGTTTTACTCTTGCCCCAGTGAGGCGGAAACCGCTGCTTTCCAGTGAGGGAATCATCCCTCGAGGCCCTGCAGGGCTCAGACTGGTCTCCATTCCACCTGCACAGCCCTCCCGTGAATGGGAGGGGGTGGGTTTCCTGGCGTTCCTGGCTTCCAAGCTCCCGCAGTCGCAGCAGACAACAGCCGTGCGGGCGGTGCGGTCCCCCGAGAGCCCAGGGCTCGGTCGGCGTGGGGCAGGTGCTGGACAGGCCGTATAGGTGGACAGTCTCGCGTGGAAGTAGGGGGCTGAGCGAGGCTGCTTTGTGGGCTGGGAATGTGGAAAGGAGCTGAGTGATGTAGAAAAGCTTCCTAAACTGTAACCACTTCAAGGGGCGAGAGCCTCATTCAGGGACCAGGAAACGTGTGAACCATTTTTGCGGTCCCGTCCGTGATGATAAAGTCGGTGTGAGGCTGTTTCTGGGGAAAAGTGAAGAAAAACAAAGGAGAAAACGAAAGAGAAAGAATAAGGGGCATTCACCCGGAACTAGCCTTCCGGTGGGCAAAAACATTTGAAATTAAAAATAATTCACTAAAAAAATTATATTAAAAAATCTCAACCTAGGACATGAGTTCTTCAGTGACATGTGAGCCAAACTATTAATTTTTCATTAAAATTTCATACTTCGGGGTCCCTTGGTGGCTCAGTCAGTTAAGCATCTGCCTTTGGCTCAGGTCATGATCTCAGGGTCCTGGGATCAAGCCTGAGCCCCGCACGGGGCTCCCTTCTCTGCGTGAAGCGAGCCCCGCACGGGGCTCCCTTCTCTGCGTGAAGCCTGCTTCTCCCTGTCCCATTCCTCTGGCTTATGTTCCCGGTCTCACTGTCTCTCTCTTTGTGCCAAATAAATGAGTAAGTAAATAAAATTTTATTTTTAGAGCAATTTTAGGGAGGTGAACATATTTCCTACACACCTCTGCCCCCCATGTGCAGGGCCGTGCCCCCTGCTGCTCAGGGCGGGGTGGCTGGGGTGTGCTGGAGCTGGGATACTCCCTGCCCGGGGTCAGTCGGGGCTCTGACACATCCCCAGCAGGTTGGACTCTGGGAACCGGTTTCTCCCGAGGGCAGACCTGGTGAGGAAGAAAGTCGGAGTGGCTGAAGCAGGAGAGGCTTTCCTGGGACAGGCTCTGGGGGAATCTGGTTGAGCCCCGGAGGAAAATCTCACAATCCTAGGGCCCCCCAGTGTCCACACTGAGCCTCCAGCCAGCCCTCAGTCACGGTCAGTTTCTCCCCTCCACCGCTGGTTCCCACGGGGGTTTCGTCTCAGGATCCTGCTCCGGGGAGATGCGCCCGCCCCGCGGATTCCCCCTGTTCTCCGGGGCGGCAGCTTGCACTGTGTCCTCCCTGGTCTCACGGGTCCAAGGCCAGTTACTGATTTTTCAATCTGCATGTTGTCAGAATGACGTGGTGAGGCTTCGTCCGTGTGGACCAGGAAGCCAGGAATTCTGCCGAAGCTTTCATGTGTATTAATCACCTTGCAAAGTTCTTAGCCGGCATCTTTAGGAATAGCGTTCCGGAATTAAGTGATCTGGTTCTGACAATAGGGACACCGAGAGAGGGAGCACGAGCTAGCAGACCTGCCTGCGGGCGCGCGGCCTCTTGTCTGCATCACGCACGCGGCCTGGGGCAGGATGCGAGTGGCGTCCCACCACCCGCCCCTTGTTTCTCCTCCTGTCATTCCTCAGAGAAGGTGCCAGATTGGCGTTGGCTTCACGTGCCTGCCCTTCTTCACGCCACTGGGTTTTGAAATCTTTTTGGCAGAAAATTTTTTTCCGACGTTAAGATATTGCAGAAAAGTCCTCACACGTCGTGCAGGAGCCTGGACGGAGGGGAGGACCGTGCCGTCCCGACATCACCCTCCCCGCACCGCAGTGAGGTCTTCGCGTCGGTCAAGACCCTCTTTATACCTTATGTTTCTGGCATCGTGGAATTTCCCGGGAAAAAATGCAGAAGAAAAATTGTGCAACAAATCCTTGAGAATCGGTGTGCTTCTGGGCGCTGGATTGTCAGTGTTTTAAATGGAAACGGCAAACTCCGGATGCATTTTAATCAAACTCCAAACAGAACGAAAAATATTGATGCAATCGTGTCATCAAACGGTCTCTTGGAAAATGAATTGGGTTTTAGAAGAGCGGAGGAGAAAAGCCCCCGGCGGTCTCATGCGCCGGTTGTCCAAGTCCTGTTTACTTTTAAGGCACTTCTAGAATTCCTCTGTGCTTTGTGCCCTAAGGAGAGGAAAGTGTCACGGCGCGCAGTATGGTAGGAATCAGCGAGCTTTCTTCAGGGCCCTCCCTGGAGCCCCCGTTGGTCTGGTCCCCAAGACCCTGACTCTGTTGAGAGCAGAGGGCGTCTCCTTGCCTGGGAGGCTCTCCAGTTGCTTCTTCACCTGTCTCCATCCGTCAACAACAGGACAGTCGGCTTTGTCGTTCGAGCTGGAGTTTACAGTCACAGGCTGTCTGCAGGAATGCACTCCGCTTTAAAACCTTTCCAGAGCACTGTACGTTTCAAGGCCAGTTTCCACTCAAAAATTCCAAATCACACATGCATCCCCCTCTCCCTCCGATTCCAAATCACTGACTTGTCGGCTCCTTGCTCTGCACGGAGTTGAGTGGACCCTTTGATAAATAAACGAGACAGATGCTTGGACCCCGGGGAGGCTGTGTCTGCAGCACCAAATGCAGATGCAAAGTTATTTCAACAGGTAACAGCGATGGGAATGGGGAGGGGTCCCGTGGGCTGCCCTGGAAAGAGCAGATTGCCTACGGGGCCAGGCTCTCGCTTCTGGATCAAATCATGGCCTTAGGACAGATTAGTACACAGTGTTCTAGCATCTCCCGAATAATTCGTATTCCCACGACATCAACTCTCACAAAGTCCAAGTTCTCCTCCTTCTGAAAACTGGCAGGCAACTCAATCCAGTTTTTGAGAAACGTGTATGACAGTAGCGAGCTTGGGACCACGGCCTCCTCTTCTTGTGATCGAAAACCAGGTGCCCAGTCTTGAATTCCACCGTAGGGGCTCCTGCCGCCCGAGCTGATTTGCGTCCCTCTGCTGATGTGGTGGCTGAGCTCCCTGGCAACGTGAGCTGTGGGTCAGAGGACCTAGAAATGAGACTTTTTCCGAAAATGTGCACTGCCCCATGCCTAATTGAGTTGTTAAAAAGCACCAGCAAGGCTTGATTAGTTGCTAAAGAAAGAGAAAGCGTCCCTGGGAGGAGGCGTGGGCTGGGCGGACTTTATACCATTTCTGAAAAACAAAGAGCTACTCCCTCCGTCCCCTTTCTGCACAACAGGGACACACTTTATGTTTTTGCGATTGCGGAATTTCCTGGGAAAAAAGGCAGAGCCAGCTCTGGGTCCGGCCCCTCCAACTGTTTCCTCAGATGGTGGGTCAGCTGTGCTGGTGCTGTCCTCACTCCCTGAGAACCTTCCCCAGAGCCCCGTGTGGCAGGTCCTCCCTCCCCACACTGCGGTCCACTCGCATGTCTCCCCATCGGCGAGGTGATGAGACCTGCTGTCTCCGTGCTGCGGGTCACCCCTGGCCCTCGTCCACTCTTCTCACTCCCTGTGAACGGGACTGTCCGTCTACTTACAGACCACATTCCTCTCCCTCCCCACATTCAGCAAGAATGGGAGGGTCTTTGCTTTGCCACAGACACAGCCTAGCTGCCTTGCGTTGCCTTGTGGGCACCCGTCACAGACGATTGTCCCTTTCCCTCACTCATGATGTTCTGCGTCTTGTGTGGCCCTGGGACTGACCCACAGAGAGGGAACGCACCAGAACATTCCATACCTTCTTACAGTGGGAGGCTTGCATATGCAGGACACCCCTCGCATGGGCAAAGGGCCCTCTGGGTTCCACGCTGGCTTTGACTCTGGACCAACATTCATGGCGGCCACAGTATGGCCACACTGGTGACGTCCAGACTTGAGAACCCTCGGGCTCTCTCCTACTACGTGGCCCGACCCTGTGTGGGCTGATGGACGGGCAGCATATACACTCCGCTTGCGCCCTGTGCCTTGAGTCCAGCGTCTAACAGGGGCAGAGCGTTTTAGCTTGATGCAGACTCAGCTGGGGAGAAGGTGGAGACATCCAGGCCATTGTGATCCCAGAAGGCAGGTTTCTCTTTGCAGCCTGGAAAATGACAAGCTCTTGGAGCAGCAGAACATCTGAGGGCTAAGAAATGGTCGCTGCTCTCCTGGGGGCCCAAGAGCTGTTTTATGATGTTCCTCATTACCAAGCGACAGACTTGCACCCGGAGACTACACGGGGAGCCCACTGCTTTCCTATTTGACAAGCGTACCTTTTATAAAAACCCCAATTCCCATTTTCCGAACCCCTTCTGGGTTTTCACGGGGCATCACAGGACGAGGTCAGACAGCTCGGGGACACCTGCTGTCTGTGGGACAGGTGTGCAGATGAACAGGTGTAACCCACCTCCTGAGACACATCCACGAGGGAGGACAGACAGTGGGACATTTAGGATGGAAGCTCTCCTGAGCAGACTCCTGCAAGCCGATAACGTGGGAAAGGATAACATCATCTTGCTGTTGGTTTTTTCACAGAAAGCTTTCCAATATCCCAAGGGCGCTAAGCTGTCGGGGAAACTCCGAGTGGTTTTCTGTATTAAGGAAGATCACCGATCCTCATTATTCATGGGTCCCACGTTTACAAGTTCACCTGTTTATACAAATCTGTCTGCCACCCCAAAATCAACACAGCACTTCCAAAGTCATCTGTGGACATGTCCAGAGGGTGAGAGATTCAAGTCCTGGGTGCTCCCAGCTGGGCTGGGCACGGCAGTGCTCTGCCTTCTGGCTCAGCTGCCACGCTGCAGGCTGGGTTTTATAGTAGCACAGGTTCTAGCATTTTTTAGAAATTTATGATTTTGTTGTAGGCTTAGTAGCACAGGTTCTAGCATTTTTTAGAAATTTATGATTTTGTTGTTTAAAATGGCCCCAGCACAGTGCCACAGAGCCATCGGGGAGGCTGTGATGGGTCTGAGGTATGGGGCTGGAGGCTGTGGGTTTAGGGTCAATGAATCCACAACATGTATTAAATAAGGATCTTTACAGAGAAACATAAAAAAGGTTGAGCATTGATGGGTTGATAAGAACGTTGTGGCTCGAAGCCCACGGGACCCTGATTCCGCATTTCCCAGGAGCGGCCGCTCAGGGCTCACAGACGGCCGGCCGTGTGTAGACGACGGAGCACGGTGCAGCCGGAGGGAGACCCGTCCCTCTCAGTCCCTCTCTCTCTGATCTGTGTACACAGGTAATGCATTACAACAACGTATGTAATGATGTAATATACACATGTGCTTTTTACCCAGGTGTTCTATAATTTTTCTCATGTAACGATACATACTACTTCTTGTTACCAAGCGCAGCGTCTGACAGTCTAAGGAAATCGCCCGGGGCCCCCCTCCCACCAGTGACAACAAGAGGACCACAGGCGGAAGAAAAGGTCTGAGGCCAGAGAATCATGTTCTCCGAGGGTTTAGCAAGAGAGGCAGAGAGAACGGGCAGATATGGATGGTTTTGCACAGGTGCATATTGCAGACGGACTGTTTGCTCTGCAGCACAGCAGTGTGGCTAGGGGAGGTCTGTGGCTCTGATGATTCTCTAGGGCCAGGCTCAGTGCTCTGTTTGGTGCAGCCCACACGCCGCTAGGCTGTGAGGCCCCAATGGCAGCAAGCGGGTCTGTCTCCCCTACGTGTTTGCTGGGGCTACCCCAGGGCCTGGCACAGAGGTGCTCTCAGAAAGCCTACACTCATGCACACTGGCACACGCAGTCACACATGTGTGCACGTACGCACACATGTGTAGTCGCTGTGGGTGGATGGGGAGGGTTCTGCATGCTCTGCCCCTCCGGTGCCCGGGCTCTCCAACTTGCCAGCCTCCAGGGAACCCTGGGGGGGGGCGTGGAACGAATGCCCCGGGATCTTCGATTGTAGGAAACGAAACCATCCCGCTCTGTTGAAGAGCTGAACCATTTCGGATTTCAAGTGAGACAAATGCTTTTATGAGGGCTCTGGGAAAGGAAATGCTCTCCACGACAGGGGGCGACCCTCCCTCACCTGGGCGGACGCTGGTCCGCCTGTCCGTGCAGGGCATGAGGGACAGTGGGAGAGTTGTCTGCCGGACTCAGCTGCAGGCTTCCGGGAAGCTGGGTGGGTTACCTGGAACTCGTGCCTCGCTGTCCCCACCTGCGAGTGGGCACAGGGATGCACCCGTTTCCCAGGCTGTCGCGGAAGCTGAGCGCGTGAGCACGTGCAAACACAGGGGGCTGCCCACTCCAGGGGAGCACTGTTCTGAGCGAGGTCTGGTTTTGGTTAGAAGGAGGTGTCAACCCCCCTGCATTCATGATGAGACACAGTGTTTATGCTCTCTGACACCGTAAATGACACCAAGGAAAGCCTGAGGTTTAGAGGTTGAACCGGACCACAGCTGGCAGGCCTCTGAGCCAGGAGGGAGAAACGAAAAGACTCTATTTTGCTCCTTTTCCTGGCTCTGAGAAGGTCAAGGTAATATCGATCATCTCGTCCAAGTAAAATCCTCGGCTCAAAAAGAAACCCATTTAGAGAATGTGTTTTTAATATTATCCATGTGACTTAGTATGACAACAAATCGTGTGATCTTCCAAAGTCCAAGACCAAAGGGAAAGATTTAGAAACAAATCATATTTTTTTAACTTTCTGAAGATCGTAACCATTTAAAGGCTTTAAAGAAAGTAGATATTAAGGGAAGGACCAGGCTTATTTCATTTTTAGAAGATTTTTTTTAAACGATCATGAAGTTAAACTGCTCTTTATTCGAACAGATTGAAGCAATTACGTTTATTGTTCTATGAGCGACCGTTTTAAGACTCAGTGACAATCATGAAGCTATAGAAGTTCCTAGTTCATGATATCACTGGGGAGTCAGAGGCTTGGTTTCTCCGTCTGAACAAGGGAAAGTGGAGTCACCTCTATTGAACTGGACGCCAGGCGTCTGGTGGGTGGAGGGCACCCTCGGACCTTGTCCACATCGCGGCATGGGGAAGTGTGCTTCCCGAGGGCCGTGGTCTCCCCTGTGCCTCCCACTGTCACCTTCGTCCAAGCCTGGGTCATCTCTTCCGACAACGCCCCCTTACTAATCATGGAGACTGGGCTTCTGACGGTGCCCCCGGGGAGTGGTGGCCAGCTGACACACCATGGCCCGCAGATGACCCAGGACTGTCCTGTTTTAACCCCCCTTCTGTTTCCTTCACTTGCTCCCATGTCTTGTGTGATTTTATACTTCCTATAACTTTGTTTATAAAAAGCCATTTGTCTTAATGTGGAAAATACACCCTGGAGCTTCCTGAATCTAAAACCCAGGTCCGCATTTATTCTAGGCGTCTGTTGGGAAAGGAGGAAAGCATGACTGAGTTTTAGTCACCGTGTGTCTGCAGCAGTCAAGATACAGGAAGGTACATCAAGAAAATCCTCACATCCCTGACCCTCATGATGTGGGAGGAGGTCTGTCGGAACTGAGCTGGGTGGCTGGTGGAAAAGCAGAAGGAGACCCCATGAAGAGGGGCTGCATGGTGACTCAGTGGTCAGGGCAGGTATGAGACAGCGAGATGGTGTGTGTGTGTGTGTGTGTGTGTGTGTGTGTGTGTGTGTGTTGGGGGGGCAGCACCACCAGAACCAAGAGCCAGTGAAGGAAGGGGAAAGGAGTCAGCTCAGACAATGGGGACAAGGCAGTTCGATTGTAGCAAGAAGGCTCGGAGGGGAATGCAGTGGGAGGTGGATGGGGAGTCTGAAGGGCTGCCTGGAGAGCTCCCTAAGTAGGGGAGCGATAGGGAGACATGGGGGGCTCTGGAGCAGTGAAGGACCATGTCAGAGCTCAAGGAGCCTTCCCTGGTGGTTGAACAGGGAACGCACATTCCACGTAGGGGAGGAGTGGGAGGCTCCGGGAAACCGCTGCGTCCTCTGGGAGCCTAGAGTGTAGGGCGTGTAGGCCTTCCAAGACAAACGTGGTCCAATGACATCACTTGGTACCATGGTGTCGGAAAGCTCTGAGCCTGTTAACCTGAAATCTACACTCAGCACGCCAGGCAGGAAGTGGCAGGGTCTGAAATTGTCCAAATGCGTACCGTCTCCCCCAAACTAAAACAGGGTCCCGAGAGATGGTCACAGCCTAAAGAAGTTTTCACAGCTGTGCAGAAATCTGGATGTGCATCCTCACTGCTGACCTCACCTAAGTGAGTTAGAAGGAGAATCATGCAGCACAATTCTGTAGGATACTGTTATTTCCAAAGTCCTTATTGTGGAAGGACACTGAGGTGAATTACGGCGCTCATTTTGTGTAAATAGCATGTTGATGATGAAATTATTACTGTGTCCAAATCAATTGAGCTAAAGAGAGACGCTACGGACTGTATTAGGAAGTTGGTTTATGAAAATAGCAGGGAAAAGATGAATTATTAAATGATTGTTACAACAACTGGCTAGATAAAATCTGTCTTCCTGTCCCTCTCATTATATGGATATGTTAGGCATGGCTCGAAGATGTGAATGGCTAAGAAAACGGCCCCAAAATACTACAGGAAAACATGGCATAAGACAGTGTACAGAGAGAGCTACGACTCAGCAATAAATAGAAGATACAACCATATGAAACAGAAACATGAAGACCCATCAGAGTGATAAGATTAAAACTTCCAAAGAACAGCCTTATTTCTAATGGCAGGCAGATGCGATCGGACAGCGGGTGTGGTGCAGAGTAAAACTGGTGGAAATCTCCTGTGGGCACTTAGCAGGTGCACAGGTCCTTGCTGTTTCTGAGTGGCTGGTGTAGTGGACCCAGGGAAGCAGTCAGATGCTAACATAGGTGTCGCCATGCAGGTATTTTGTAGGTATGCATAAGGCTGATATCCTTCAACTTAGGTAAAGCAGTCTACCCTTCATGCAAGCAAGTTAAAGGCTTAAGAGCAAAAACTGAGTTTCATGGAGAAGATAATTCTGCCTCAAGTCTGCAGCATAAAATTTTCCAGCTCATCTGGCCTGTCCTACAGATTTCAGACTGGCCAGACTTACCATCACAATCTCTTGGGCCAATTCCTGAAAATCACTCTCTCTCTGGATATATATAGTCTGCTTCTCTGGAAAATTTCAACGGGTACAACACTTGATATCAACAGAACATGTAGGGTTCTAACCTCTGAATGTATCTCAGGTTGTTACTTTTACAAAGTCGAGAAGACACATGTAACACAAATGTTAATTTCTGTGTTGTTTATACGTTGAAATATTTGTAATACCCCCTGAATGTTTCTTTCTTAAGAGCTGGTTAATATTCATTTAATCAAAATGATACATGCAAAAGAACAAAACTGGACCATTACCATACACCATACACAAAAATGAACTTAAATGGTTTAAAGACTTGAATGTAAGACATGAAACCATAAAATTCCCAGGAGAAAACATAAGTGGTCAGCTCCTTGCATCAGTGATGGCAATGATTTTTTTGGATATAACACTGAAAACAAAAACAACAAAAGCAAAAATAAGGAAGTGGGACTATATCAAACTAAAAAATGTCTGCACAGTGAAGGAAACCATCAACAAAATTAAAATGCAACCTACTGAATAGAAAAAGATAAATCAGGTAGCCAGAAAAGAGTTAAAATCCAAACTCTATCAAAAACTCATACAACTCAATAGCAAAAACCAACAATGCAATTAAAAAGTGGACAGAGGATCTGAATGAACACTTTCCTAAAGAACACATATAGATGGCCAACGGGTACATAAGAGGATGCTCAACATCACTAATCATCAGAGAAATGCAAGTCAAAACCGCAATCCGATATCACTTCATACCTGTTAGAGTGGCCTTTGTCAAAAAGATGGGAAACAGCGGGTGTTGGTGAGGATGTGGAGAAAGGGGAGTCCTCGTGCACTGCGGGTGGGAATGCAACCTCGTGCAGCCGCTCTGGAAAACAGTGCGGGGGTTCCTCAAAGGAGGAAAACAGAATTACCATCTGATCCAACAATTCCTGTTCTGGGTATCTACCCAGAAAATGAGAACACTAACTCAAACAGATGCTGTTTATAGCAGCCTTATTTACAACAGCTGAGGTATGGGGACAGCCCAGGCATGCACTGATGAAGGAACAGATTCAACAGAATGGTCGATGGAATATTACTCAGCCATAAAAAGGAATGAGCTCTTGCTATTTGCAACAACATGGATGGAACCTGAGGGTATCACGCTAAGTCAGAGAAAAACAAACACTGTATGATATCAGTTATATGTGGAAACTAAAAACAAGTTTATAAACACAGAGAGCAGATTGGTAATTGCCAAATGTGGGAGTAGGGATGGGCAACTTGGGTGAAGGGAGTTATAAGGTAAAAGCTTGCTGTTATAAAAGAAATAAGTCCCAGGGATGTGTTGTGCTGCATGGCGACCATAGTTAACAATGTGTCACATATTTGAAAGTTGCCAAGAGAGTAGATCTTAAAGGCCCTCATCACACACACACAATCCTGGATCTGTCTGTAGTGATGGGTATTAACTAGACTTATCGTGGTGATCATTTTGAAATATACACAAATATAGGATCATCATGTAGTACACCTAAAATGGATATAACATTATATGGCACTTATATGTCAATAAAAAAGGAAATTACGCAATCCTTAATGTAATGTCTCGGATCTGTTTTAATTAATGTTCTTCATAGTGATTTGGTATGCTTTTCTCTATTATTCTTGTGGCTTTCTCCTATGGACAGAGAATGAGGGAAAATCTGGGCTTCCAAGTCTGACCTCTCTCTTGGGCTGCAGAGAGATACCCGGCTGTCTTCCCGACTTCTCCATCTCTGAGTCGCCAGATAGATGGAAGCTTTCTCTCACCTTCTACATCTTCTCTCCCTCACGTATTCCCATGGATCCAGTCACCCAAGAGTGAAAATGAACAGTCAGCCTTAATGTTTTCCACATGTGCACACACATGTGCATGCACACACAATGCAAATGCACGTGCACACACGCACACAGATACAGGAATGCATACACGTGCATGCATGCACGTGTGCACGCACACACACATGCACACACATGCAAATGCACGTGCACACACGCACAGGAATGCACACACATACATGCATGCACACGCGCACGCACACACATGTGAACATGCACACCACACACACGCAAATGCACATGCAGGCATGTGCATCCACACATGTGAGTGCACACACGCCTACACACATGCACACACGTGCACGCACACACCCCTTCGGTCCGTGCAGGGGTTGTTGGCTCTACTTTCAAGGCATCCTTTCCATCTCTTCTTCCTTCTCTGCCTTCTCCAACCCTAACCTGGACTGGGCCCTATAATTTCCCAGGTGTGTTCATTTTAATACCCTACTTTAATACCCCTGCTTGCAGTTCATGTTCTTCGCAGTGCAGATGAAGTTATCTTTCTCTCAAATGGTATTCTAATTATGTCACTCCCTTTTAAAAAAAATTGTTTTTAATGTTTGAAAGGCTCCTCACTGCTTTTATGCTTTAACATCCAAATTCCACGGTAGGGGCCTGGCTCTCGACCATCTGCAGATGACCACCTCCCCCCTGCCACGGTGACCTGTGCCCCGGGGCACACGGCCACAGTGTGCGCTGGTGGCTTCATCCCCTTGCCTTCACCCGGGGCACTTCCTACATAGGGACCGCTGCTTGAGGTGACGCTTCTGTGAGTCTCCCTAGAACAGCAGGAGTGGAGTCGGTCACCACCGGCTTCTAGTGTCCTCATTACCTTGTTAAACCCGCCACAGCCCCTTCACATGGTGACATCCATCTGCTCACACCGACCATGTCCCTCACGGAGGACCATGCTCACCCCTCATCTGGCAGCAGGAGGTGTCTCAGTTTGCTTTCTGCCTAAAAGTAGACCCTGGAACAGGGTGGTATGGGCAGCAGGTGAGGCAGAAGGAGCACAAGAGGGAAAACAGAAAGAGCAACGAGGGGGATGGGAAGCGAATAGTGAGCTGGTGCTGCAGGCAGCTGGGCTGGGTGGAACAGGTGTTGGCTGGAGGATGCACCCCTGGGAGCCCGAGCAGCTCCACCACTGCCCATCCTTGTTCCAGGGCGCTGCCTGCTGTAGGCTGAGCAGATGCCTGCAGTGTGGGAGGCAGCCTGAGCTGGGAAGAAGAGTGCACAGGGTCAAGGTGAGGGCTGTTGGGGTGCACCTGCTGGGCTGTGGGCATGCAGGGTCCATATGGGGGCTGTCAGGGTGCACCTGCTGGGTTGTGGGCATGCAGGGTCCATATGGGGGCTGTCAGGGTACACCTGCTGGGCTGTGGGAGTGCAGGGTTGATGCAGGGGCTGTCAGGGTGCACCTGCTGGGCTGTGGGAGTGCAGGGTTGAGGTGGGGGCTGTCAGGGTGCACCTGCCAGGCTGCAGGCAAACTCAGGCTGTGGGTGGGGGACAGCTCTCGCCTCAGCAAAGATAGTGCTATGTTCTGAAATGAATGAATTTTTTTAAAGATTGCTATGGACTGTGGACAGGGAGAAGAATTTTCATTTGGAGATGGGATCTGGGGTGATGCTTTAATCCATGATTTTATTGAATATTATATATCCCTTTATAATGTACAATGAAAACGTATATTCATAAAATAAGATACGGAATTTAGGGCTCAGAATGTACAAAGCCTTGGCGACACATGGGCTGTCTGGCTTCTCTTCCCCTGACTACAGAAGCTGCACCTACTGTGTCCTTCATGTATCTTTCTCACCTGCTGGTGGCTGTACATGGTGCTTGGAAAGTGGCCAACAAGGGATCGTAAGGCTCATAATGCAGAAGCTACCTGGCCACACACCCACCAGAAACAGTGAGGGTTCTGTGACCCTGTCCCCATCTGCAGGGAGCTGGAGGGAGGGGTGACTGCCCCAGGATCAGTGGGAGCAGACTCCATGCCTCCCAGCCCCCAGGCTCTCTGTCAGCTCTGATGGCGCAACAACCGAGTCCTTTACCTGATGCTTTGACATCTGGAGCCTTGCTGGCCCTGGAGGGATGGCCCCACCCAGGACCAGCCAATCCCTAGGGATAGCACAGGCATCTCCTATGTGCATGCTTTTCGTGGGCAAACCATCCAGTGCAGGGCCCATGCCCCACCACCGCCTGCATGGGGCCCTCACGCTCGGGGCACCATCCCTCTGCCAGGATCCCCCCAGAGCCAGGCACACCCCTGTGTCCCAGAGTCACCGGAATTCCTCAAACCAGCCAAACCTAGACCTGCTCGATGTTTTTCACCAGTTCCTTCTCGTGGAAACCCCAGTAAAAGCTCCTGCCCACATTTCCCTCCCCCTCAGCCTCCTGACCAACTCTGGTGTTTCCCCATTTGGGCTCCACGGTGTGGTGGGTACCCCCTCCTTCTGGGAACCGTAACAAACTCTGCTCTCAGCGGCAACCATGTCCTGACCTGTTGGCCGTGCCATTCCTCAAATTTCCTAACACAACGGGAATGCACCCTCTGAGCCCACCAAGATGAACCAGTCTTGAACCCAGTGCACTGACCTACTTCTAAGGGGCGGGGTGAGTTGGAGAACCCACAGGGTAAACATACGGAATAATTATCTGTTCAAGCCAATATGGTGATGTTCGGAAGGCCTGACCTTGCAGAGAACCACATTGTTTCTAAGTAGTCACCACATACCTGCTTAGCCCTCTCACCTCCGTTTTTTCCTGGAAGCGTCTTTCATGTTCCACGAATTCTCAGCCACTGTCGACTCTCAGGTCATACATCCTTCTGGAATCCCTGGCAAGAGCCAACCAGACCCGCATGTCTGGACTGAATTTTTAGCCATCGGTTATGCCCTGTCTTCACTCAGCTCCGGCTCTGACTGCCCGCCTGAGAGCACTGACTGCCCACCTTAGCACTATTTCCAGCTCAGCAGCCAACCCGATTATTGGGGAAGACAAAACCCACATGGGAGCTCTCTGGTTGGTGTCACTCAGCCTTGCTCCCAAGGATGCCTCTGGCCCTCACCAGATCCTTCATCCAGCCTCCTGGGGTCAATCTGCCTCTATGTGGAAGCTTCAGACCCTCCCCTTGCGGGCAGCCTCTCTTTCTGGTAACACCCACCAAAGGGTGTGAATAAAGAGCAGGGAAAGAGGCACCAAGAAGGCTAACATGGAGGCCTGGAAATGGATTAGCCCCGTAAGCTGTCACAACGTGGACATCTGTGAGAGCCCCCTCCCAGGATTTACAAAACTCTTCAGAATAAGTAAAAGAAGAAAAAGAAGTGATCTGATGTGATAGAAAGACAATGTTGTTCGGCATGGGTGTGGTCTCGGTGCCTGACTCTGGTTCAGTTGTTTACATCAGTAGTCACGTTTTCTGTTAAGATTTCGGAATACAAGTGATCAAAGAAACAAATGCCTCTTTTTGTGACCTTGTAAGAAAAACAGCAGATTTTCATGATATAAAATCTAGAGCAAATCCAAAGTTTGCTTTAAGCTTGTTAGTAATAATATTACTAACTGTCCAGAGATAGGAAAAAAAAAATCTCTGGCCTGAATTAATTATGTATTTTTTATGTTACATTTTTTACTTTGATGCACTGTAATTATTCTCATGTGAAAGGCAAAGAAATTATTTATTTCTCTTTCTTACATTTACAAATCACATGCTCATCCTTTTTGAAAAAAAATTGTGGTCAAACATACATGACATAACATTTACTATTTTAAGAATTTTTAAGTGTGCAGTTCTGTGGAATTAAGTACATTCACAGTGTTGTGCAATCACCCATCCATCATCCATCCCTCCATACATCTACCCATCCATATCCACCCATCCATTCATCCAAAATCCATCCATCACCCATCCATCTGTCCGTCCGTCCGTCCATCCATCCATCCATCCATCCGTCCATCCACCTGCTCATCCAACCATATCCACCCATCCATTCATCCAAAATCCATCCATCACCCATCCATCCATCAATCCATCATCCATCCATTCCTCTTCCCATCTGTCCATCCATCCATCCATCCATCCATCTGCCTATCCATCCGTATCCACCCATCCATCCAAAATCCATCCATTCATCCATCCATCCATCCACCTTCAGAAGTTTTTCATCTTCCTAAACCAAAACTCTCTCCCTATTGGATAACAATTGCCCATTTCCCTCTCCACCCCAGCTCCCAGCACCTACCGCTCTGCTTTCTCTCTCCGTGATTTTGGCTACATGAGGTAACCCACATAACTGAGGTCATACAATATTTGTCTTTTTGTGACTGACTTATCTTACTTAACGTAAGGGCCATCCATGTGGTGTCCTGTGACAGGATTTCCTTCCCATTTAGGACTGATAATATTCTATTGTAGGTTTGGATCACGTTCTGTTTATCCATCACCCATCAGTGGACATTGTTGGGGTTGTTTGTACCTTTTGTCTATGGTGAACAATGCTGTTGTGAAAATGGGTGTATGAGTATTTGTTTGTGTCCTTGATTTGATAGGATCAGAGGGATCCCATAGGTTCTATATCATAGGGATCATAGTTCTATTTTTAATGTTCGAGGAACCTCCATATTGTTTCCCACAGTGGCTGCACCGTCTTACATTCCCACCAATAGTGCACGAGGGTTTTGATCTCTCCACACCCTTGTCAACATTTACTTTCCATTTTTTCCCATCACATATGTATAGTAGCCTTCTTAATGGGTGTGAGGTGGTACCTCATTTTGGACTGACTTGCATTTCCCTAATTAGTGATGGCTCAGCATTTCTCAAGTGCTTATTGGCCATCTGTATGTCTTCTTTGAAGTAATGCCTACTTAAATTGGGTTATCAGCTTTTTCATTGTTGAGTTCCTTATATATTTTTGAATTAATTCCTTACCAGATGCATAATTTAAAAATATTCTCTTCATTCTATGGATTGCTTTTTTACTCCGATGATGCAGTCCTCTCTTACACACAAGTTTTTAATTTTGATTAACTCCAATTTTCCTATATTAATTTCTTGCCTGTGCTTTTGGTATCATATTTAAGGAATTGCTGTTGAATACAATGTCATAACGCTTTTCTCCTATATTTTTTTTTCCAAGGGCTTTATAGTCTCAACTTTCAAGTTTAGGGCTCTTGCCTTTTTCAGTTAATTCTTATTTACAGTGTGAGGTAAGGATCCAATATCATCTTTTGATTTACACTCATCCTTTGAATTAGGAGAACACAGTGTTGATTTCAGTGTGGTTGTCCCCCGTTTGTTAATGTGTACACAGAGGCTTGGGGTAGTTTGTGTGTCCTCCTGGTCCCTCTCTGGATAAAACAATGATAACTCAAATACCGCAGTGCACATCCTAGAGCGGGTTCTGCTGGTCGTGCACACATCTCCTACTGTTCACCGTGGAGGGCTGTGTCTACATCCTAATGTTTGTGATTAAACAGTCCCCAGAACAAAATAAACTTGTGGACGTTGTCAAAAGCCACTAATGCTCACTGTCCCTCAGTCGCCAGAGCGTAGGTAAACTAGGATGAGTGGTGAAGGGAAAGTTACCCACGGCCAGAGAGACCAGGCCAGGTGAGCCAGACCCCACAACCAGCACACGTGTCTCACTATCCGTAACCACGGATGTGTGCACAGCTCTTCAGTTCTGGCCAAGACCGTGCACGTTCTCCGTATTGTCCCTGTAGTCAGTACTCATTTGCTCGTTGAGTGAGTACCGGGAAGAGGAAGACAGTATTTCAGAGTTTGGGAGCTCACAAGGACAGCTGTGCATGTGGATGTGGTGGGGGCAGGGGGGAGCGCTGAGGGGCTCACCGACTGCATCCCAGGGAGAAGAATCGGAGACTGCTTGGTGGAGCAGGTGACAGTCCCACTGAGACCCTGAGGGTGAGTAGGGAGAGCATTTCCTGCAGTGCTCACTCTGGGTCAGGGACTGGTAGAGATCCAATACACACCCGCAGAACCTCATGATACCCCCCCAGAGTGTGTTTTCATTCTGACTTCGCAAGTGAGGACATGGTCTAGGCAATCGTGCATATCCGGCACGATCTGCAGACAGTAAGGGAGAAAAAAGCAGTGGACAGATTGTGCCAAGGCCCTGGGGCAGAGAGGCATGATCCCATCTGAGGAACAGGAGGGCCTGTGAGTTGGCTACACAGATCATGGTGAAGTGACAGGCTGATTTCAGGCATCTGGACCTGCTGTAGGTAGGGACTCCTTGGTGAGGGCTCAGGGGACATCTGTGGGATCATGAAACCCCAAATATTGTTTGAAAAATACTCAGTATGTATCCTTTATGCATTTTTGTGGTTAGAAGATCTGCAGACTTGCATTAGCTTTCTAGTGGACTACGAGGTTAACAGAACCATCAAGCGGGAGAAAATGACGAAAGAATCTTAACCCAGGAACAGCCTTAGGATGATTTTCCTCATGGCCCAATGGAAGTAGGGCATATTCAGGGCAGATGGCCCCTTGTGGTCCCGGGCGATGACAGGTTGATGGCCTGCGTCCAGCACCCTCTGTGCACACTGACCACTCTATGAGGTTCCACGAAGGAAGACGGTGCTGCTGTCTTGCAGCCGTTGGCCCGTGGTGTGTGATCCAGGGCCTAGCCAAGGGGTAGAGGCGCGATTACTGTTTGTTGAATGAATTTGTTGGGTGTATGTGTCTGCGATGCCCGGATACTTACAGGAAGGTGAAAATTAAGGCATGAGAACAAGTAGACAAGCGAGGGGTTGAATGCATTTAGATTAAGGGGGGACATCAGAGGGGCAAGTGGAAGGTTGGCAGGAACCAGAAACATGGAGTTCCTACTCCTTGCTTCCCTGAAATGAAACTGACGGTTTGTAATGGATTAGCAGTGAGGCGGGTGGGGGAACATGAGGTCTGGTGACAGAATGCCAGGGCCGCTCGGGTCTCGTGTCTGCTCCCTCAGGAACGCAAGTGTCCTTGAAACCAGAACAGTCCCCGCCTGCGAACCGAGAGCATCGCACTTCCCATGAGCAAACAGATGGGGACCGGCGCCCCTCAACCGGGCGGCTTCTGGAAACAAAACGGGAGGGCAAACGATGACTTTAGAGGCGCCCAGGCAGGCTGCCTCTTGACCTGCAAACATGCGGTGTGCTGTACACGCCTCCGACACGGGCTCCCCGCGTGGCGATCGGGGCGGGGTGTGTCCAGGAGGAGGGACGTGCTGCCTGGAGCCTCGCCAGCAGGAACGGGAGGGATGACTAAGGCCTTTAATAAAGCACACACTCGAAGGAGTTGTCTGTTGGGCCATCCAAAAAGAACATTCTGTTTTCCTTCCATTATCTGTTGTTGCTGCTTCTCTGGTCGGGAGGCGTGTCGGGCCGATGTGTGTCTCCCTCGCTGCCGTCCTCACACTCCATCCTGCTGCTGGACACCGGCGCGGAAGAGAAGGACGCCTTCCAGATGTCCGCCGCAAAGGAAAGAACAATTGTGGTCCACACTCACAGCCGCGATCCCACGGAGCGCCGCGGCAAGCGGCTCACCAGGTCCCTGAAGGCCGGACTTTGCTCCCGCCCTACAGGGTGCGGCCTGGGCAGGACGCCGCTGTGGAGGACAGGGAGAGGGAAGCTCATCCAGATGCAGCAGACGCCCACACGTACTGCACTGGGGACTACGCATTGTTCCATTTGAGCCATGCAGGGAATCATGTATCCATCAGAGGTCACGTCCTCGCTCCTGCCTCCCAGGCCACCATTGCCGTGTGCCTCGTCCATTCACGCATAAGACGGCGGTTCTGCAGCCGTCCCTACCACCCGTGTGTCTAGCTCGAGGTCTCCGCGTGTGCAAGATGCTGCCCCTGGCCCTCAGGATCTTACGGGTGGATTTGCGGAGACCCAAGCGCGGACACACAGATCACACCCTGAGCTTGGTGGTCTGGGCGCCGTCCGTCCGAGGGAGGTGTGTTAGCTGGTTTGGCCGTTGCTGGTGTAACTGTGCTGGGACTGTCTGAGCCAGTGGGCTAGGACGTGCACACAGGCAGGTGAATGTCCTGCAGCACCCAGTCTGCACTCAAGGCGTGGCCACTGGGTCGGGAAGCACAGGGACGGTCAGGAGGCGGAGGGAGGAAGGGGAAAGCACCGTTTCCAAGGGAAGGAAAGGACACGGCAGGGTGAGAAGGCTTCCAGCTGGCTGGGGAGCGGGGGCTGCCCCCGGTGTCCAGCCCGGAGTGTGAGGGCTACAGAGGAGGGGCTGCGGGTGGCGTGCACTCGCAGGGTGAGCTCTGGGCTGTTCGCTGTGGGAACTGCTTAGCCCGTGGGTGGGCAGCCAGCGAGGCCCAGATGTCAGCATCAGAAACACAGAGAATCAAAGACACAGTTAACAGATTTGTAGGTAGTTTCTTTCCTGCTGTCCAGAGGGGAAAGGGACCTGGGTGGGGGGCACAGGACAGCGGCACAGAGGAAGTTTGTGGACAGATGCGCTGCTCTGTGTTTCTGGGGCTCGCTTGGCCGCTGGGTGGTAGGTATGATCTGCAGGAGGAAGAAGGATGGCGGAGGCAGGGCTGCTGAGCCTGCGTGAGAGCAGGGGAAGGAAGGGTGCTGCGTCAGACCCGAGGCCCCCGAGGGACACAAACAGCCCTGACGCACTCACTCTGTGAGGGACAGGTGAGGATGGCACATGCACTCCTTGGCCGCTTGCACATGACCTGTTGAGCAGAGGAAGGTGACCCTGGGACCGAAAGCCCCTGTGATGACCAAGCCACGGGCAAGCGATGTGTGCCAGGCGCCAAGCACTGCTCCCCACGTTGATGCTCCCAAGAACGACCCCATACAAAGCGGGTCCCTCAGGCTTCCTGCGCCGCCGCTGCAGGCTTGCCTGTGCCCCACTGGGGACACCGGCTAGAGATCAGGCATGTCCGGACTCCCCGAACCAGCACAGCAGGACACCTGCCTGCACCCAGGGCTGTAACCGGAAGCCAGAGTGCAACGTGCAGGAACAAGCTTGCGGCTGGCTTGCAGGGGAGCGGCGGGAGAGCCACGTGCTGGGGCGCCTGAGCGGCTCAGTCAGTGAAGTGTCTGTCTCTGGATTTCAGCTCAGGTTGTGACCTCAGGGTCGTGAAATCGAGCCCCACATTGGGCCCCGTGCCCAGCGCGGAGTCTGCTTGTCCCTCTCCCTCTCCCCCTGCTCATGCTCACTTTCAATCTCTCTCTCAAGTAAACAAATAAAATCTTTTTAAAAATTTAGAATAGAGGGGGTTTCTTCCGTGGCTGATTTGGGGTCTGCAACGGATAATTTTATGCATAAAATTTACACACGAGAAAGGAATCTTTACCACGGGTATCTCAAAAAAAAAAAAAAAAACAACAAAAAAAAAACAAACAAAAACCCAGCCTAATGAAAAGTACAGACTAAAATCGTTTGAACAATTGTGTATTTAAGGGAATATTCTTACTAGGCTCCACGTGAATGTCCTTTTGGCTTCCCTTGCTCAGCATGGCGGTTTTCCTGAGCCCAGCCTCTTGCTGAGATTCTCACCGGTTCCACTCCGGAGGGTCCTTCTGCTTTTGTATCGGCTGCAGTTTCCACAGACAGTTTGCTTCAGTGAATGAGTTCACTGCATGTAGTTTGACACGTGTCTAAACAGCAGAAAACCATACTGAGGCCCAAATGCGAAGGCCATCTTAGGAAACGGAGCTGGATACGGCCGGCCACGGAGAGCATCACAGGCCGTGAGCAGCTTTGAAGTTGCCGCAGATGCCGTCAGCTCCCAAGCCCCGGGCACGCTGAGCTCTCCGAGGCGCGTTTCCCACGTCTCGGATCCTTCTAAATTCACCGTCGGTGGGTCATTTCTCCACACGATCCCAGGCTCTGGTCCGTGCGGCTGCTCCGTGCTCGGTGCGTTGTGCACGCGGCCAGGGAGTCGGAGCCACAGCTGACTTCAGTCAATAACCAGAAGGGGGTCCTCTGTGTGCGGCGATCCGGCTCCCAAGAGTGTAGCCGGGACCCCCCGACGTCGCTCCTCCCGCTCCCCAAGCCTGTTCCCTTCACGTGCCTGGCAGTGGCCGTCGGGTGCACCTGTGGAACAAGCCGGCGATGAGGTTTGCCTTCCTGGGGTGCGCGGTTCAGGGGAGTGGAAGGGGAACCGACTATGGAGCGCGGAGGGATGAGGAGGTCCAGGCCCGAGGAGGCCTTCGGCGGAGCATCCCTGCGTGCAGACAGGAGTGTCTCCCTGCCGCGCAGGCCTCCTGGGTGTTGTTTGCGGAGAGGCCCTGGCCAGGGACCCAAGCGCACAGTCGAAGCGGGCAGCAGGGGTGGGGGGTGGATCCAGAGGAAGGTCCTCCAGGGTCTTTGGACCATTCGCACCAAAGGAGATGGGGAGGCGCGGGTGTGCCGGGTTCCAAGCAGGGAGATGGGGGCTGGCTGAAGTTTCCCCCGGCCATTGGGCCGCTGCGTGGGCCCAGACTGGGAGGGTGAGGGACATCAAGGGACGGCACCACTGGGGTAACTCAGGAGGGACGTGTCAGCAGTCTGGGAAAGACAGGGCAGCCGCGGACCCCTGAGAAGTGATCATATTTTCATCCTGGGAAAGCGGCTGACACTGACTCCATGTGGCAAGGACGTGGCTGCGGGAGAAGGGGCAGGGGTGGCCTGGGGGCCCCTGGGGGAGAGAGGAGCACCCCCACAGGGGTTAGGAAGCTGTGGGGCCTCTTGTCACTCTCCCCCAAGTCCCCAGAGCCTCCCTCAGGGAGAGCTTCCTGGAGACGCTTGCAGGTACCTGTGGGACCCCGGGAACAGGGTACGCCCCGCCCCTCAGGGCTGAAGGGTCTGCTGGCAGCGCTCGCAGCACGGCTGGAACCACGCTCACGCTCTTCAACACCCCCTGCCCTATTACCCCAGGCAGTGTTCCTGGGGCTGGGAACACACATGATCGACACGCATGGGAACATGGGTGACACCCCTGCGACGGCCTGACGGCACTCAGGTCGGGGGTTCCAAAATGCCGGCCTCGGCACTGAGTTGCAGGCACGGGGAGATCGTGGGGGCCACTAGCCACCTTCGTGGAAGATCTAGGTTGTGGGGCACTCTGTAAAGTGTAAAGTGCAGGGTACGGTAAGACCGTGTTGGATAGACTCCAGCCATCATCCCCTTGTCCCGCGGGACCACTGGACTCAGCGGATCCATGGGCCCAGAGGGCATCTTTAAATGCACTTGACTGTTCAGACGAGTTTTCGATGTGTGGGAAACGGCACAGACAATACGAGGTCTTGTATAACTGCGCCCCCCGCCCCCAGGTTAATGTCTCCATTAATGCAGCTGGCTCGATGCAGGTAATGGGCTGATGTGGACTCATGAGCGCGAACTAAGGTGGCGATGTCTGCAGACCTCCCGGGTTCCCCTCCTTCCTCCTCCTGCTGTTCCGGGATCTCAGCCCCGACACTTCGTGATCCCGGTCCCAGCTCCCTAGGCTCCTCGAGGCAGGGGCGGCTTCTCCAATGCTCCTGCTGGATCTGGCAGTGTTGAGTCGTCTGGGTCCGGTGTTCTGTGACCTGTGCCTCTGAGGGGTGGGTCTGGGGTCTTGCTCCTAATTAGGCTGTGGTTATGGATTTGGGGGGGAAGACCCCAGAGAAAAATCCTTGCTCAGCGGGGAGTCTGCTTCTCCCTCTCCCTCCGCTGCTCGCCGTGCTTGTGCTCTCCTGCTCCCTCAACCTCCTGCTCCCTCAAATAAATCAAACCTTGAAAAAAATAGAAAAATAAAATAAGAATAAAAAAGTGGTATGGTACTAAATATTTTTAAAAAAAGATTTTATTTATTTATTTGAGAAACAAAAGGAGAGAGTGGGGGGAGGGGCAGAAGGATGAGCAGGCTCCCTGCTGAGCAGGGGACCCCCCCGCCGATGTGGGATCATGACCTTAATTCTTGGAGCCCCCCGGCACCCCTC
Organism: Eira barbara; assembly: GCA_020311275.1. Lineage (NCBI taxonomy): Eukaryota > Metazoa > Chordata > Mammalia > Carnivora > Mustelidae > Eira > Eira barbara. Next base: position 12,497,838 of record JAHRIG010000463.1, on the reverse strand, counting down.
CAGTTTACATTTTTAAAAGAAAAAGAATTTAGAAACACTTTGAGGTTAGAATTTATAAGTCCTTGTGCAAAATCAGCTTTTATTCCCTAAAATAAATGGGCTCCTGGACATTATCTTGAAATATGGATGTTGATAGCAAAGGAAGGGTGCAGGTCACCGCTGAGAACTCAGGAGGGGGGCGGTGACTTGCACATTGTCCGCTCCCTGCAGGTAGGCCACGGAAGCTGCCTTCCCCGTGGGTGTGCATTTACTTCTAAGCCTAAGTGTGGCCAGCCGGTGGTTCTGGGACTAAGTGCCGTCTCTTCCACTAATTGCCCACCTGACAGTGACAATCCCTGTCTGGCTCCGAGTCTCCGGACTTCATTGGTCACACTGGGGCGACAGACAGACAGACTGACAACACTTGGTACAGCTCACGTGTTAGCGGGACAGGTGCAGCCATGTAAGACGGTGTAGGAACAGCGCGGTTTGAGGTGTGGATTCCCTGTTTGTCACACAGCTTTCCAACCCCTGTTCCCTTCCTCCGAGGCTGTGCGCTCACCGGCAGGGTCTGCCGGGCACCGGACCCTCTGAGTTTTCTACGAGTGTGTCTATTCTAGGCTTTATGAATCATGCCCCAGCACAGACTTAGAAAGTCTTTCCAGGAAATTGTTAGGCAAGAAGATACTGAGAAGAGAGCTTTGCTGGGACAAGAGCTTCTCGCCATCACTCGCCCCTGAAGACCTCCCAGTCGGTCTCCAGCGCACTTGCACAACAACCAGCCTGGGGATCCGGGGCCAGCGGGACACGAGTCATGGGCTCTAATCACCTTACAAATACACTGTGTAACTGCTCCCTTTCTTCAGGGACCATTTCTGGTGTTGCCGAAAACATGCTGACCGGCAGTCCCGGGCCTTCCCCTTGGTATCTCTGTGGCTGTGACCAGCCCCTGACCTCGGAGCAGAGCCCATGAGCACCTCTTCACGCACGCCATGTGCGATGGCTCTCCGAGAGCTGGTGGCGCACGGAATCTGGTCCAATGCTTGTAACCTCCACACTGTGGATTCCAGCCCCAATCCCAACCCCCCCGAGTGAGCAGATCACGGGCCCGACGTCCGTGGGCAGATCTTCATGCACCCGTCACAGGGGATTTCCTGGGGGCGGTGCATGTGTGCTGGGACGGGCAGAAGGCGTGCACCCATGCTTCCTCTGTGTTGCTGTTTGGCACTTTACCAAAACATCTGGCTTAATAGCCACTATCCTAGAATCCCCCAGTCTCAGACACAGACAGAGGACTTTGATAAATTCCTACTTATCATTTTTTCCCTTCAACGAATTGTACTTTCGGTGTCCAGCCTCACAACTGTCTTGCCCATGTGGACTCTACCAAGTGTTGTCCTGGGCAATTTCTCCTACAATTTTACACTTTAATATTTGAATTAATTTTTGTATGAAGTATGAGACTTAGGTCAAGTGTCTTTTTTTATTTTTTTGCCTGTGAATGTCGAATCGCCCAGTGACAGCATGTTTTGGAGGGGCTGTCCTCTCCCTGACGACTTGCTTTTCCACTCAGGCTGAAGAACTGTCAGGTTCACACGTGTGGGTCTCTTTCCAGGTCCGCATTCTTCTCTTTGATCTGTCTGTCTGTCTGTCTGACATGGGCCCACAGTCTTTTTTTTTTTTTTTTGCCAGAGAAGAAGATAATTTAATTTTTAATTTTTAAAAATTTATTTAAATTCAATTAATTAACACATAATATGTTATTGGCTTCAATGGTAGAGGTCAGTGATTCATCATTTGTGTATGACACCCAGTGCTCATCACATCACCCACCCCCCTTAATGCCCATCATCCAGTTTCCCCATCCCCCACTCACCTCCCCTCCAGCAACCCCCAGTTTGTTTTCTACAGTTGAGAGTCTTTTATGCTTTGTCTCTCTTTCTGGTGTCCTCTTGTTTTATTTTTCCCCTATTACCTTGTTTTGTTTCTCAAATTCCTCATATCACTGAGATCATATGATAGTTGTCTTTCTCTGATTGACTTATTTCACTCAGCATAATACCCTCTAGTTCCATCCACGTCGTCGCAAATGGCAAGATTTCATGTCTTTCGATGGCTGCATAGTATTCCATTGTGTATATATACCACCTCTTCTTTATCCATTCATCTGTTGATGGACATCTAGGTTCTTTCCACAGTTTGGCTATTGTGGACATTGCTGCTATAAACATTCGGGTGCATGTGCCCCTTCGGATCACTGTGTTTGTATCTTTAGGGTAAATACCCAGTAGTGCAATTGCTGGGTCATAGGGTAGCTCTATTTTCAGTTTTTTGAGGAACCTCCACACTGTTTTCCAGAGTGGTTGCACCAGCTTGCATTCCCACCAGCAGTGTAGGAGGGTTCCCCTTTCTCCACATCCTCGCCAGCATCTGTCATTTCCTGACTTGTTAATTTTAGCCATTCTGACTGGTGTCAGGTGGCGTCTCACTGTGGTTTTGGTTTGTTATTTCCCTGATGCCGAGTGATGTGGAGCATTCTCTCATGTGTCTGTTTGGCCCACAGTTTTGAGTAGCAGAACTACATAGTAAGTCTTGGTTTCCTGCAGTTTGTTCTTCTTTTTCAAGACAGTTTTAGTTACTTTTCATCCTTTGTGTCTCCATACCTACTGAAAACAACCAGGTATATATTTACAAAAACCTTTGCCAGATTTCGGTTGAAATTGCGATGAACCTCTTTATCAGTGTGGGAAGAATCAGCATCTTTATGATACTGAATTTTCTCATCTAGAAACAGTATATAGTTCTCTGTTTATTTAGAGATTTGTTATTTGTTTCATGAGCATCCTGCACATTTCAGCCTACAAAGCCTACTCATGTCTTACAGACAGACTCCTACAGATTGCATTTTTTTTTTTGGCAATGTTAAGTGGTATTTTATTTTAAATTTGGTGTTCACACATTCATTGCTAGTTTATAGAAATAAATTGATTTTTTTGTGTTAATTTGTATCCTGTCCACTTTATGAATTCATTTATTAACTCTAGGACTTTTCAAAAATTTTTTTCATTTTTAAAATATATTTTGAAGGATGTCTGCACAATCATGGCATCTGCAAATAGGGATAGTTTTATTTTTTCTTCCTCCAATCTATGTCTTTCATTTGTTTTTCTTCCCTTGCTTTACTTGCCAAAAGTCCAGGAATATGTTGAATAGAGAGCAGACTCCCCTGTTTTGAGCTTGGGAAGAAAATCTGTCCCCACTCCATGTGACATGTGCTACAGATTTTTGCAAGATGCTCTTTTATCAAATTGGGGAGATTCTCCTCTTCCTATATTTTGGAGAGTTTTTGTTATGAATGGGCGTTGAATTTTTTTTTAAAGGTTTATGTATTTTAGAGAGTGAGCCCAAGCAGGAGGGACAAAGCGAGAGGGAGAGTGAGTGTTAAAGCAGACTCTGCTCTGCACAGAGCCCCCTGTGGGGCTCCATCCCAGGACCTGCTGATATCACAACCCAAGCCTAGACCCAGAGTCAGGTGTTGAACCGGCTACGCCATCCAGGGGCACCCGGGCACTGAATTTTGACAATTTTTTTTTTCCTGCACAGATGGATTTCATCATGTGACTGTCCTTCTGGAACCTTGGTGTGGTGGACCATGCTGACACATCTGCATCCCGCGACATCCCACTCCATCCCGCTGTGGAATTCTTCCACGTGTCGAAGGGCTAATGTTTCGTTATGAGGGTTTGCACCTACTAGACGAGTGATCTCCATCAGCAGTTTTCTGTTTTTGTGCTGTTTTCTCCTGGTTTTGGTATCAGGGGAATGCTGGTCCACAGTCAGGAAGTGTCTCCTCTGCCTCCAGAAATGGGAAAAGATTGCACCCGATGGATACGAATTCTTCTTTAAGAGTCCATAGAATTCCCCAGATATCCTGTATGGGCTTGGAGGTTTCTCTTCAGGGAATTTTGAAAATATGGATTTAATTTCCTTTACCAGATAGGGCTCTTTCATTTATCTATTTCATGTTTAGTGAGCTGTGGCAGTGGGTGCTGTGTGATAAGTCAAACTTCTCTCCTATGTAGTCTGAGTTGTTTGTGTAGAGTGGTGTGTATAGAGCGGTGTGCATACAGCTGTGTGTGCCGAGCAGTGTGTGGAGAGCTGTGTGTGTGTGCATTCTGGGAGCCGCCATGGCCTGGCCATTTTCTCAAGAGAGGTCGGGCTTGAAGGATGTTTGGCTCCTGTCCTCCATCTTCTTGCCTCCGAACTGCCCTCCGGAGCACCCATGCAGGCTACCCCACCCTCGGCAACAAGGCCACTCACGTGGAGAGTTTACAAACAGGAAAGAGCAGCCAGTGGGCTTGGAAGAGAAGGCGACCGCCAGCAGAGCCTGTCCACATGTTCATGATTTTCAGAGATGCATCTTGGTTCCCTGCTCCCTCTCCTCCTGGACGCCCATCATCACGTGAGCCTGGTGTCCAGCGCACATGTCGAGCTTTTCCCGTCGGCAGCTTTCTGAGCGGGGACGTGTTCTGCTCTGAATGCCGGGCCGTGACGGCTCACTCCCAGTTCCGCCAAACCTCAGATAACCCTTCCCCAGTCACCGTTCACTGGCCAGGAGCGCGGCTTGGACTCACGGCTCCTGCTTTGTGCTTACAGGGGTTTGTTTAGAAAAACTCTCAGAGGCTTTATTTGTAAATATAAATGACCTTTGAGTGACTCCTTTCACGTGTGAAATTCACCCACCCCTCCACCCACACCTTCAGGTCTTTCTGTAGTCGTTTACCTGAGAATCACAGCTTGATTATCCGCTCGCACGCAGCTCTGCTCTGCTTTGATTTTTTTTTAAATATCAACTAAAAACTTCACATTTATTCCTAATAGACCTGGTTGTATTTTTAGCCTTTGCCTAATGTCTTGACTCTAATGGTGTAGATATTTGAAGGTGAATCGTCTTAAGAAACGTTCTTTTTTTTAATTTTTAATTTTTTTATTAACATATAATGTATTATTAGCCCCAAGGGTACAGGTCTGTGAATCGCCAGGTTTACACACTTCACAGCACTCACCATAGCACAGACCCTCCCCAATGTCCATAACCCCACCCCCACCCCGACCCCTGAGCAACCCTGTTTGTTTTGTGAGATTAAGAGTCTCTTATGGGGATGCCTGGGTGGCTCAGTGGGTTAAGCTGCTGCCTTCAGCTCAGGTCATGATCTCAGAGTCCCAGGATCGAGTCCCGCATCGGGCTCCTTCCTCACAGGGAGCCTGCTTCTCTCTCTTCCTCTGCCTGCTTGTGCATGCTCTCTCTCTCTGATAAATAAATAAAATTAAAAAAAAAAAAAAGAGTCACTTATGGTTTGTCTCCCTCCTGATCCCATCTTGTTTCATTTATTCTTTTCCGGCCCCCCAAGCCCCCCATGTTGCCTCTCGACTTCCTTGTATCAGGGAGATCATGTGATCATTGTCTTTCTCTGATGAACTTAAGGAACGTTCTTGCTCGCCATTCAGTTACCTTCACGGATGACCCGGGGTTCTCCTGCACGCCCCACCGTCTCTGTTGCTGCTTAGAACTGTGTCTCAACGCATCAAGGCAACTACCTGAACAATAGCTTATCTGCTTGATTCCAAAAGTGCTGTTTAAAAATCTTGCAAAATGCAAAACTCCACCTCCACGCCATTCCTGTGTTCTGCCCTTGGAGGAGGCCCATGGACTTCCTGGTCTCACTGAGTGAATCGATGCAGGTTGCCAGTGATCATCATTACCTACATTTTTGTGGCCTAAACCGAGCTGTATGATGATCTCCTCTTATCTCCCTAAATTTCACCAGGGACCGAGGCAAAGCTCCCCAGTTCACGGATTCTCCCAGCGTCCAATGTCCTTTCTGGGAGATTCCGTGTGATTCGCAGATGACCTCTTTTGCCTTTGCGATACGATGTTCCAGGACAGAGGGTGTCCCAGCAAACAGAAAGCCGTGTGTGGCGGTGTGCTCTTGGGTTCCCCAAACACCTGCCGACCCCGCCATGGCCATTCCTCTTCACAGTTTCCCGTCTTCTCTGATTTTCTCCAGGGAGGTGACATGGTCAGCAAGCCCAGGAGGGGACAGCCAAGGCACGCATGGGTATTTCCACTCTGGACCCTGTCTGTGCTGAGTAGAGTAAGTGAAACGGGGTCAGACGATTCCTTTTTTTCCACGTCTGCTCTGGGCAACACTAAGTGTAACGAGCTTGAACTTTGGGGCCTGGAACATGAGTTAGCTCGTTTTTTATTTTTGTTTTTGTTTTTATTTTTCCTCCCAGATGTTTATTATTAATCATTTTCTGGACCACGCCAAGTTTTCTTTAAAACCAAGATATATTTCCTCACTTTAAAAAAACAAAAAGCAAATAATATCATCTTATATAAATAATGGATTTGGAAGCTGAAGATTGGAATTCTTGCCAGAATCGTAAATCACCGAAGAAAATAATGGTCTTTTTATTACTTTAAAACTAAACGAACATCCAGGCTATTTAACTAGGAATAAAAATAAAAATGAGTTTGGAAGGGCTGGAGTTTATTTCAGATAAACATCTATTTTTTTTTTTTTTTTAAATTCTGATCCAAAGCCGTTCTGCATCCAGAAGGAGCTTGCATCTGACCAGCGCTGGTTTCCCGTGAAGCTGATTGTCTTCCTGTTTACTCCCCTTGGGATCTTGTAACGCTTCAGCCCTGACTTTCCTTCTGTTGGCCGCAGACCACCGACCAGTGGCAAGAAAATAAAATGGTTCCAAAAGGCTTCACTCTCGATTCGTTCAAATCCAAGATGCGTTATCTACACCAATCAGACTCATTATTTTCTGAACCAACTTTACGTACGCATGCCTGTAAAATACGGCCTCAGAGTTTCTCCCATGGGGTAGATTTCTGAGAAGCAATCGAATGTTCTAGGCCTGGTTGTGGTTCCTGCTTTTCCTTCAGTTCTTGGGCTCTGCCCAGAGCACACCTCGGAGCCCTGGGATGGGCCGACGCCCCATCAAGGATGCCAACATAAGCCGTCCACGTCACCCCAACAAGAAAACATCCTCGGTCTTCCACGTGTCCCAGAGACCACAGTTATGGAGGTCATCGGATGAGCTCGGGGAATTCCCTTCAAAATGCAAGGAAGACCCCCTGAGTGGATGGGGACAGCTCAGATCCAATCTGCATCCACATTCTTGACTTCATTCTCCTCCCATGGGATTTTCGAGGCAATCTGCCTTTTCCTGTTACAGCAATCTCCAGTTATGGAAAACCAGAAAACATACATTCAACAGCCAGTGTGATGCAGAAAGACCATCGTTATCATGATAAAGGCAGAGACTGTGGAAATCAATTCACTTTGTAGATTCTAAAGATGAGTTCAAAAGTAAGCTCAGTGTGCCCCAGGGAAGGGGAGACTGGGGGAAAGAAACACTGAGATTTCAGTTCACGGTAAAATACTTAAGAATCAATCATTTCTGTTACTATCTAAAACAGATGACTCAAATTTCAAACCGCTATGTGGCATGTGACCAAGAGAAGGTTTTGTGTTTGTTTTGCTTTTTTGTTGCTATTGTGTTTTTCCCACCACTCAAAGCCAAGATCCCTCTAATGTCAAGGCATAACCGGGGTGCTTCCAAGGTTAGCCCCCATGCACTTCCGAAAAGGTTAGCCTCTCCTCTGACTCGGTCATCTCCATGTCCCTGAGCACCTTCCTGCAAAGTCTCTGATCCCTGCCCTGGGGGCAGATGCATAGGTGGTGAGAATTAGAAACCTGTTCTCTGTGCCTTGCACAGTGCCTGTGGGGCCAGTGGGTCGGGGACACTGAGGCCCCCGAGAAGCAAAGAACCTTAGAAACTGCTTCTGTCAACAGCCCTGCTGACCATGGGTGACACAACCTCCTGTGCCATCACCCCTGCTGGTTCGTTTTATTTAACGTATGTGCACTTACTCACTTATGTCTAGAGTTTTAAGGAAGCATTTTACCTCCTTATACATGTGAAGTCTATGTATTAGGGGCTGGAAGTATTTTCAAAAATTGGACGATTCCACATTTGATCATTTGTACCAGGTAAAATGTGGGTCCTATCCACGAGGTACTGGGTGCATATTCAGAAATTAAACTGTAATCATCGGAAAGTGTTGTTAGGGGATACACTTGAAGTATCCACATGTAATAAGCCCATCTCTTGTGGTCAAGGTGGACGTGCTCACATCGTTTGGTAGATGCTTCGCACCAGAAAAGCAGCCACGTCGCTGCAGATGGCTCCCCATGGCCATGCCCTACTACCGTTTGGTGCTTAAGCAATTCGAAGCACGATTACTGAAGAAAACACAGGGCTCTGCCCCTTAATTGTTCACATCTGAGTGTTGTTTATCTACTGTAAGAACTTGCTGCTTCTATAAAAACCGGGCTGAATTTAGTTTTTGGAATCCTTTTGCATTCTGTTGCTTAGATACAGTTAGAGGAAAAAGAAATGCTACAAGTTGTCACAACAGGATGTGTGGGTTGGAATCAGCGTCTGCAGATAACGCACAGACCAATGGGCCCCAGGAACCATCAGACCCCAGATGTACATGCTGTGGGTTCGCTGGAGGCTCGGTGGGTCTAGTGGAAAGAGACTCTGCTGGGATATTCCTGAAACACTAGGGGATGAGTTCCGCCCCAGTGATGCAGATCGTTTCTTCTTGATCCGTTTAACCTCGTAGTTCAGAGCCAGGCGTTGCTGGAACCACCAAGAGAGCAGAGTGCGGGCACACTTACCTCGGAATCAGACTCATCCTGGGTCAAGGGACATCTTCACAGGCACCAGCAGAATTGCAGATTCAAGTCGCCAGGCGGTGCGTTTCATGCCACTTTTAACCGAGCCTTCGAGGGTGGCAGCCGCGCCCTCGCCTCATGGACGCTCCCGACCTCTGGGGCGCCCAGGTAAGGCCGACCCCTTTTCCAAATTCTGCCTGCCTCCCCTGGCTTTTCTCCCTTTGGCTCCTATTACATCGATGCCCGCTTTGTCCTGTTCACCTTTTCTTCTCTTGTTTCTTCAACACGTGTTTGCGCTGGAAATCGGTCAAGGCAGGGAGAGAAACAAACCGCACTTCACCCTTATTGTCATGGACCCGACATTCTCGTAGGGGAGACTGAGAATGGACAAACCAAAACACCGCATTATTTGTGTCAATTCACGTAGTGGGGGTGACATGTGTCCCCCCAACCAAAGATAACGTCCAAGTTGTCACCCGGTGCCTATGAATATGGTGACATTTGGGGAAAGGGTCTGTGCAGATGCGAGGAAGGACCTCGAGGTGAGATCATCGCGTCCCGGAGAGAGGCCCAAATCCAGTGACGGATGTCTTTGTAAGAAGAGGAAGGAGCACAGACCCCCGGCCACATAGAGATGGGGGCAGAGTGCCGCCCCAGGCGGGGGGACACCACAGCCTGCGGGAGGCCCCCTGAAGACATGCACGTGGGACACGTTCTCCCTCAGAGCCCCCGAGGGGACCTGCTCCGACAACATGTTGAGTCTGGAATGTGGCCTCCACACTATGAGGCATAATCCTCTGTTGGTCCACGCTGCCGGCTCGTGCTGGTCTGTGACGGCTGCTTTAGACAGCTTGGGCAGTTGTGACGCTGACAACTAGGACCGAGTGAGCGGAGGAGGACGTGAGGGATCGTGAGGGCATAAAAATCATAAACAAATGTGTGCTCAGATGGGACACATGCCTGAGAGGCACGCGGGAGGGAGCCGAGCAGCGAGGGGGAGAAGACACGCAAATGCCAGGAACCGGGACCTGAACGCAGCCATGGACGGGAGTGGCCGGGGAGACGGGGACAGGGACCGGCAATGGGCCCAAAGCCGCTACGCACAGAGAGCGTCCCACAGATAGTTCAACAATGAGAGATGTGTTGTTGGAAGGTCCCAGCTCGGGGGAGCTTCTGTCTCTTAGGTGCTGTGTTGAGGGTCCTCGAGTTTGGACGGAGTAGTCAGGACAGCAGGGACAACAGTTACAGGCTATGAGAACAGTTCAGTAAGGGTACCGGTGAGCGGGCCGCAGTAATGTGGGTGCGCCTTTCAGCGACCAGCCTGTGAAGTCCTTGGCACTTGTTTTTGCCTCACGAGAACCAAGACTTTGTTCTAATCTGTTGTCCTTCTTGTCGGCCTCGTTCTGGTTTCTCAAGCTCTGGAGCGCACGTTGTGTCTTTGTCCTGATGAAATTGCGTGCGTGTCCCGCTCGGGTCGGTCAACAGAAAGTGCACAAAACGTTGGAAAGTTAAAGACAAGGGCCTCCCCGGTCTGTGCGGCTTCAGTAAAGCAGACGCCGAACAACTAGTTAGACTTTTAGCTATAGAAGTCATTGATCGATGTTTTGACCTTAAGTCTGTTCAAATAAGATCATTCACTCACTCTCTCACTGAACTCCCACTCTGTGTCTGCTACCCAGAAGCATCTGTGTCTTTGTCGTGAGTGGGCAGATAAGCACATCTTTGCAAAGCAGTAAGTTCCACGTTAAAGAGCATCCAACAAAGAAAACGTAGTGCTTCTTTGAACCGAAAAAAGGGATGTTGCTAGAAATCATCCCTTGACTCCCAAGGACAGGATATGGGAGACAGAAGACTCAGAATGGGGAAGAGAGCAACGATGTCTCAGAAGTCAAGGCTGGGGCCTTCTAGAGAGGAGCCCAGAAAAGCTAGTGGACTCGTCTGGCAAAGGCCAGATGAGAAGGCCTGGGTGGGCCAGGGAGAAGGAGTCTGGACCAGTCAGGAATGAACATATCACCTGCTGCCATTAGTCTGGGTGCTGGGAACTGCTTGAAGAACCTGGAACAGCACCTCTCCAGATCCCTGCATTTCATGGGGACATAACCTGAAGCTTAGAGAAGTTAGGTAGCTTGCCTAAATGCACACCTCTGCTCCGTGGCCAACCTGGGCTTGAAACCCAACCTCTCACAAGTTCCTACTGCAGTTACTAAATTGTTAACTTCTCAGAAAGTGGTCTCCAGTCCAGGGTCAGGCTGCCATGAAAGCAGCACAGCGCTGAGAGTCCCCAGTAGCAGGTGTTGGAGACTTTGCAGGCTCACGTGCACAATGACCTTGACTCACCAGCTTGTGGAGAAGCTTGGAGGGCTTGAGAGTCCATGGAGCCATCTCCAGGGGCAGGAGCTGTGGACCGGTTAGCAGCCTAGGACCTTATCCTCCTCCAAGAATTAATTGTAAAAAAGCAAACCCAAACCCAAAACCAACTGGCCCTTCACGAAGTGAGTCTAAGAAGCACCTCCTTGGCAGAAGAAACCCGGACACCAAGAGATGTCATCATCTGTGTGTCTTCCAAAGGGCCCCTGGGAGCTGCTGCACGTGGGATGGAGAGAGAAACAAGCCTGCGGGATCACACCCACATCTCAGGCCCGGGAAACCGGAAGGGTGAGGATGCTTGGAAACCGAAGGAGGAATGAGAGACAAACATGGATGCTGTAAGCAGCAAGCTGATGCACCTGCCTAAGGGAACGAGGGGCTGTTTTGCTCCGTTCATATCCCAGCAGTAGGACGGGAACAGCAGCTGAGCTCCGACCGTGAAACCAGCATGGAGTGGCCAGAAACTTGAGTTTGCTTCTCACTCACTCAGTGGCTTGCAACAAATTTCTTTTGTTTTAGTCTGTTACCTCATTTGTGAAAATGGGAGAGTAGTAGCTCTTATCTTATACAGTTTTGTCATTCAATTATCTGCGCACGTGGGATGTGCCCAGGGCCCAGCATATAGTGCATTGTTATCATCGTGCCCTGGCTGTGGGGATATTGACCAGAAATTTGAGTTTGTGTCTGAACTACGGTGTAAATATCAACGTTGTTGCACAGGTGTAACAGGCCAGGGTGAGGATTTTTAGCCAACTTGCAGAATAGAAGGGGAAGAGTGATGGACGCAGAGTCTGACGGTCAAACCATTTAAGAGGCAGGTAGAGGGGGAGGAGTCAAGATGGCGGAGAAGTAGCAGCTGAGACGACAGCGGGTAGCAGGAGATCAGCTCGACAGCTTATCAAACCCTTGTGAACACCTACAAATCCAAGGGGAAATCGAAGAGAAGAAGAGCAACAAGTCTAGAAACAGAAAATCGATCACTTTCTGAAAGGTAGGACCTGCGGAGAAGTGAATCCAAAGCGACGGGAAGATAGACCGCAGGGGGAGGGGCCGGCTCCCGGCAAGCAGCAGAGCAATGGAGCACAACATCGGGACTTTTAAAAGTCTGCTCCACGGGGAGACATCGCTCCAGAGGCTAAACTGGGGGGAAACCCAGGCAGGGTCAGCATAACCCCGGGTCCCGCGGGGTCACAGAAGGACCGGGGGTGTCTGAGGGCCACAGAGCTCGCAGGTATTAGAGCGGGGAAGCCGGCTACAGCGACAAAGCCAAGGAGTGAGCTCTCAGCCCGGGGTTACATTGTACCGGTCGCAGGCTGGGTGGGCTCGGAGCGCGGCCGGAGGCCATGGAGACGGAAGCGACTGGGCGCTTTTCTCCAAGTGCCAGCAATTGACTGCTTTCCTCAAGGCGCGACCGCAGGCCAGGGAGGCGGGGCGGTTGGGCGCTTTTCTCTGAGGGCGCATTGAGGAGCGGAACCCCAAGCTCTCGGCTCCTCCGGGCCGGAGACTGGGCGGCTGCCATCTTCATTCCCGTCCTCCGGAACTCTACGGAAAGCGCTCAGGGAACAAAAGCTCCCAAAAGCGAACCCGAGCAGATTACTTAGCCCAGCCCCTGGCAAGGGTGGTGCAATTCCGCCTGTGGCAAAGACACTTGAGAATCTCCACAACAGGCCCCTCCCCCAGAAGATCAACAAGAAACCCAGCCAAGACCAACTTCACTCACCAAGAACAGCGGAATTCCACAGCAGGAGAAAGCAAATCTTATCTGGACAAAATGACAAGGCGGAAAAACTCACCTCAAAAAAAAGAACAAGAGGCAGTACCGAAGGCTGGAGACCTAATCAATACGGACATTGGTAATATGACAGATCTAGAGTTCAGAATGACGATTCTCAAGGTTTTAGCCGGGCTCGAAAAAGGCATAGAAGATATTAGAGAAACCCTCTCCGGAGAGATAAAAGCCCTTTCTGGAGAAATAAAAGAACTAAAATCTAACCAAGTTGAAATAAAAAAAGCTATTAATGAGGTGCAATCAAAAATGGAAGCTCTCACTGCTAAGATAAATGAGGCAGAAGAAAGAATTAGTGACATAGAAGACCAAATGACAGAGAATAAAGAAGCTGAGCAAAAGAGAGACAAACAAATACTGGACCACGAGGAGAGAATTCGAGAGATAAGCGACACCATAAGACGACACAACATTAGAATCATTGGGATTCCAGAAGAAGAAGAAAGAGAGAGGGGAGCAGAAGGTATATTGCAGACAATTATTGGAGAGAATTTCCCTACTATGGCAAAGGGAACAAACATCAAAATCCAGGAGATGCTAAGAACGCCCCTCAAAATCAATAAAAATAGGTCCACATCTCGTCACCTGATAGTAAAATTTACAAGTCTTAGCGACAAAGAGAAAATCCTGAAAGCAGCCCGGGAAAAGAAGTCTGTAACATACAAGGGTAAAAACATTAGATTGGCAGTGGACCTATCCACAGAGACCTGGCAGGCCAGAAAGAACTGGCATGATATATTCAGAGCACTAAACGAGAAAAACATGCAGCCAAGAATACTATATCCGGCTAGGCTATCATTGAAAATAGAGGAGAGATAAAGAGCTTCCAGGACAAACAAAAGCTGAAAGAATTTGCAAACACCAAACCAGCTCTACAGGAAATATTGAAAGGGGTCCTCTAAGCAAAGAGAGACCCTAAAAGTAGTAGATCAGAAAGAAACAGAGACAATATACAGTAACAGTCACCTTACAGGCAATACAATGGCACTAAATTCATATCTCTCAATAGTTACCCTGAATGTTAAAGGGCTAAATGCCCCAATCAAAAACACAGGGTATCAGAATGGATAAAAAAACAAAACCCATCAATATGCTGCCTACAAGAAACTCATTTTAGACCCGAAGACACCTCCAGATTTAAAGTGAGGGGGTGGAAAACAATGTACCATGCTAATGGACATCAGAAGAAAGCTGGGGTGGCAATCCTTATATCAGATCAATTAGATTTTAAGCCAAAGACTATAATAAGAGATGAGGAAGGACCACTATATCATACTCAATGGGTCTGTCCAACAAGAAGACCTAACATTCTTAAATATCTATGCCCCTAACATGGGAGCAGCCAACTATATAAACCAATTAATAACAAAATCAAAGAAATACATCGACAGGAATACAATAATAGCAGGGGACTTTAACACTCCCCTCACTGAAATGGACAGATCATCTAAGCAAAAGATCAACAAGGAAATAAAGGCCTTAAATGACACACTGGACCAGATGGACATCACAGATCTATTCAGAACATTCCATCCCAAAGCAACAGAATATACATTCTTCTCTAGTGCACATGGAACATTCTCCAGAATAGACCATATCCTGGGTCATAAATCAGGTCTCAATCGGTACCAAAAGATTGAGATCATTCCCTGCATATTTTCAGACCACAATGCTCTGAAGCTAGAACTCAATCACAAGAGGAAATTTGGAAAGAACGCAAATACATGGAGACTGAAGAGCATCCTTCTAAAAAATGAATGGGTCAACCAGGAAATTAAAGAAGAATTGAAAAAAATCATGGAAACAAATGATAATGAAAACACAACGGTTCAAAATCTGTGGGACACAACAAAGGCAGTCCTGAGAGGAAAATACATAGCGGTGCAAGCCTTTCTCAAGAAACAAGAAAGATCTCAAATACACAACCTAACCCTACACCTAACGGAGATGGAGAGAGAACAACAAAGAAAGCCTAAACCCAGCAGGAGAAGAGAAATCATAAAGATCAGAGCAGAAATCAATGAAATAGAAACTAAAAAAACAATAGAACAAATCAACAAAACTAGGAGCTGGTTCTTTGAAAGAATTAATAAGATTGACAAACCCCTGGCCAGACTTATCAAAAAGAAAAGAGAAAGGACGCAAATAAATAAAATCATGAATGAAAGAGGAGAGATCACAACCAACACCCAAGAAATACAAACAATTATAAGAACATACTATGAACAACTCTACGCCAACAAATTTGACAATCTGGAAGAAATGGATACATTTCTAGAGACATATAAACTACCACAACTGAACCAGGAAGAAATAGATAACCTGAACAGACCCATAAGCAGTAAGGAGATTGAAATAGTCCTCAAAAATCTCCAAACAAACAAAAGTCCAGGACCAGACGGCTTCCCAGGGGAATTCTACCAAACATTTAAAGAAGAATTAATTCCTATTCTCCTGAAACTGTTCCAAAAAATAGAAATGGAAGGAAAACTTCCAAACTCATTCTATGAGGCCAGCATCACCTTGATCCCAAAACCAGACAAGGATCCCACCAAAAAAGAGAATTACAGACCAATATCCTTGATGAACACAGATGCGAAAATTCTCATCAAAATACTGGCCAATAGGATCCAACAGTACATTAAAAGGATTATTCACCACGACCAAGTGGGATTTATCCCAGGGCTGCAAGGTTGGTTCAACATCCACAAATCCATCAATGTGATATAATACATTAATAAAAGAAAGAATAAGAACCATATGATACTCTCAATAGATGCTGAAAAAGCATTTGACAAAGTGCAGCATCCCTTCCTGATTAAAACTCTTCAGAGTGTAGGGATAGAAAGCACATACCTCAATATTATCAAAGCCATCTATGAAAAACCCACCGCAAATATCATTCTCAATGGAGAAAAACTGAAAGCTTTTCCGCTAAGGTCAGGAACACGGCAGGGATGTCCGTTATCGCCACTGCTGTTCAACATAGTACTAGAAGTCCTAGCCTCAGCAATCAGACAACAAAAAGAAATTAAAGGCATCCAAATTGGCAAAGAAGAAGTCAAACTATCACTCTTTGCAGATGATATGATACTATATGTGGAAAACCCAAAAGGCTCCACCCCAAAACTGCTAGAACTTATACAGGAATTCAGTAAAGTGTCAGGATATAAAGTCAATGCACAGAAATCAGTCGCATTTCTTTACACTAACAACAAGACAGAAGAAAGAGAAATTGAGGAGTCAGTCCCATTTACAATCGCACCCAAAACCATAAGATACCTAGGAATAAATCTAACCAAAGAGGCAAAGAATCTAGACTCAGAAAACTATAAAGTACTCATGAAAGAAATTGAGGAAGACACAAAGAAATGGAAAAATATTCCATGCTCCTGGATTGGAAGAACAAATGTTGTGAAAATGTCTATTCTACCTAAAGCAATCTACACATTTAATGCAATCCCTATCAAAATCCCATCCATTTTTTTTTCAAAGAAATAGAACAAATAATCCTAAAACTTATATGGAACCAGAAAAGACCTCGAATAGCCAAAGGAATATTGAAAAAGAAAGCCAAAGTCGGTGGCATCACAATTCCAGACTTCAAGCTCTATTACAAAGCTGTCATCATCAAGACAGTATGGTACTGGCACAAAAACAGACATATAGATCAATGGAACAGAATAGAGAGCCCAGAAATAGACCCTCAACTCTATGGTCAACTAATCTTTGACAAAGCAGGAAAGAACATCCAATGGAAAAAAGACAGCCTCTTCAACAAATGGTGCTGGGAAAATTGGACAGCCACATGCAGAAAAATGAAATTGGACTATTTCCTTACACCACACACGAAAATAGACTCAAAATGGATGAAGGACCTCAATGTGAGAAAGGAATCTATCAAAGTCCTTGAGGAGAATGCAGGCAGCAACCTCTTTGACCTCAACTGCAGCAACTTCTTCCTAGGAACATCGCCAAAGGCAACAGAAGCAAGGGCAAAAATGAACTATTGGGATTTCATCAAGATCAAAAGCTTTTACACAGCAAAGGAAACAGTTAACAAAACCAAAAGACAACTGACAGAATGGGAGAAGATATTTGCAAACGACATATCAGATAAAGGGCTAGTATCCAAAATCTATAAAGAGCTTATCAAACTCAATACCCAAAGAACAAATAATCCAGTCAAGAAATGGGCAGAAGACATGAGCAGACATTTCTGCAAAGAAGACATCCAGATGGCCAACAGACACATGAAAAAATGCTCCACATCACTCGGCATCAGGGAAATACAAATCAAAACCACAATGAGATACCACCTCACACCAGTCAGAATGGCTAAAATTAACAAGAAATGACAGATGCTGGCGAGGATGCGGAGAGAGGGGAACCCTCCTACACTGCTGGTGGGAATGCAAGCTGGTGCAACCACTCTGGAAAACAGTGTGGAGGTTCCTCAAAAAACTGAAAATAGAGCTACCCTATGACCCAGCAATTGCACTACTGGGTATATATCCTAAAGATACAAACGTGGTGCTCCGAAGGGGCACGTGCACCCGAATGTTTATAGCAGCAATGTCCACAATAGCCAAACTGTGGAAAGAACCTAGATGTCCATCAACAGATGAATGGATAAAGAAGATGTGGTATATATACACAATGGAATACTATGCAGCCATCAAAAGACATGAAATCTTGCCATTTGCAACGACGTGGATGGAACTAGAGGGTATCATGCTTAGGGAAATAAGTCAATCGGAGAAAGACAACTATCATATCATCTCTTTGATATGAGGAAGTGGAGATGCAATGCGGGGGGTTTGGGGGGAGGTAGGAAAAGAAAAAATGAAAAGATGGGATTGGGAGGGAGACAAACCATAAAAGACTCAATCTCAAAAAACAGACTGAGGGTTGCTGGGGGGAGGGGGGACGGGAGAGGGTGGTGGGGAAATGGACATTGGGGAGGGTATGTGCTATGATGAGTGGTGTGAAATGTGTAAACCTGTCGATTCACATACCTGTATCCCTGGGGATAAAAATACATTATATGTTTATTAAAATGAAAAAGAAAAAAAAAAAAAGAGGCAGGTAGAGAAGGAGAAGCTCATGAGGAAGGCCACAGGGAGAACAAAGGCAGACAAGACGGGACGCAGACTACCAGCCCTGACCTCGTTTGCCGTGAGCCTGGAAGGAGTGAGGGAGCCGATATCTATGGTAACCTGTAAAATTAACAGCAAGGGAAACAGCTCAGAGGTGGAGCCCACGTGAGATCTGGGCCTTGAGAAGGAGCTAAGATTAAGGAGAATCACCTTAATCTTAGGTGACTTGCTGGTCTTAACATTGCTTTGTTCATCAGCATAGACCCGAGCCCTTAAACTTATGGGGCCTTCGAGCATGTGGACTGTGCGGCGGTGTGGGTAGTAGGCATTGTCCAAATGCACGTGAAAGTAGGTGCCCATGTATGTCACACCCATGGAGCCTGATAATAAAATAATAATAATAACACAGTGCTGGTTTGCAAATCATAAAATATTTACAATGTGGCCTTTTATGGGAAGAAGTTTGTTGGTTGCCATTCTGAATGCTCCCTGCTCCAAATGGCCTCTGCCCCTCTCGTGTATGTTGCGATGTTACTGTACAGGAATTTTATCTTTAGGAGACAAAATGATGTGAATCGCATCCAGAAGAATATGTAAGATGATTCGCAAAGATGTTTTCATGAGAGTGGACGCGTCCCTTGGGGCACACCTGCAGAACGGGAAAAGGCCATTCGCAAGACAGCGGGTTAGAAGAGTACCACCAACAGGTGCATGGGACAACCTCATCATTGGGACAACCTCATCATCGGGACAACCTCATCATCAGGGAGATGCAAATCAGAACCACAGTGGGATACCGCCTCACACCTGCTGGACTGGCCATTATTGAGAAGGAGGAGGAGGGAGGGGTGGTAAGAGTGTTGTCGAGGATGTGGAGAACGTGGAACCCCCCATGCTGGCGGTGGGAGTAGTAACTGGGGAAGCCAGTCTGGAAAACAGTGTAGGAATTCCTCAAAAATTAGAACCACACGATCCAGGACCCCTACTGCTGGGTATACATCCAAGAGAACCAGAATCAGTAATTTCAGGAAATATCTAAGTATCTGCACGCCCATGTTCATGGTGACCCTGTTCACAATAGTTAAGTCATTGCATTCTGTTTTTTTGCTTGTCTTCATTCATTCTCCCACAGGACATTTGTCCTGTAAACGTAAGGCCTGTGACGTATGCCAGCAGGATCCTCGTCTCCTTCCTGACTTTAATGGGGACGCATCTGGCGGGTCCCCATTACGGATGACGTCTGTTGAAGTGTCTGTGAGTAATGTGGGAATCCCCTCCTCTCTTCCTCTGATGGGAACAAATGTTGGAAATGGCCCTGTGGTTGTTCTCCCTACATCTGTTAATGATGAATTATACTAAGAAATTGTAAATGTTTAACTATTTAGGAATTCTTAAGCGTAGCTGGTCATACTGTATGGATTTAACATAAATTGATAGATTAAGCAAATTAATATTTCTTTAGGAATTTTTCATATTGTTTCCTTGTTGGCAATATCAATAATACATAGTCATCGTAAACTAGATAAAGAGTTTTTTCTTAGCTTTTTGTGCCCTAGAATACTTGGCATAAAATAGTTTCTTGTTTCAGAAATTTGGGGGGAATTCTCCTGGTAAGTATCTGGCTCAGGAGAGATCTTGACTTCTTGATGTGTGTATGCAGCATGTGTGAATCCATTTTGATTAAAGACTTAATGTTTTACTGATTATGAGACCTTAACAGTTTTCTATTGTTTCTGACTTGGTCTTCATTCCGTGTACTTTTTAATAATAAATTGCCTATTGATTTTTTTTTATATTCATTGGTATAAGCTGTTCGTAATATTTATTGGTTTATTTCTTTGGACTTAAACCTTGGGCTTATCCATAGTCAATGCACTTTTTCAATCTTACCTTTCTAGATTGTTCTAGCTCTGAAATGTCTCCAGTTGTCCTGGTGACATGGACCCTTACTTCATCATTTACCACCTTGGTGATTTTGTTTTGTAAGTTCAAGTAATTTATTTGTGCTGATTCTTTGGTGAGTTTTGAAATATTTGATTAGAATTGCTAGCTTGTTACACTTAAAGCTTTAAAACTGTATTTATTGAAGCTGTAGTTTCTTAGTTCCACTTAGGCAATTTCCCCCAAATTTTGCCATTGATGTTTTTATTGCCCATCTGATCAAAATGTCCCAGACTTTCCCAAACATGGTTTTTTTAAAGTAGTATTTTGTGATGATTATTAGCTTCCTACTTTATTTCATTATTATCTGTATCAAGTTTGGTGAAACTTGTTCTGTGGATATAGATGCTGTTAGTTTTTCTAAATAATCATGTAGTTTTCTTACATACTCTGATGATTGGCTATTGAGTCAATCAGGGTGGGTTTTTTGCGGCTTTTTTAAAGATTAGTAGAGGTATTATGCTGGATGTCTGACAGTTTAGGCTTTTTTATGTTAGGTTTTGTTGCTTGTACTTTGAACCTCTTTTCTTAGTTACAGATGGCTTCAGAATTATCATATTTTCCTGGTTATTTATCTTCATGACCCTATTGATTCCTTATTCTCATAGTCTATATTATTAATAATTTTCACTCTCACTACGTTGTTTTTTATGACAGGCCTTTAAAATCCCTTGAGATTTAGAAGTCAAACTTAACTTATTAACATTTAGTGTAAATTTTATTATATCTGGATTTATTCCTGCCTTTTTTTTTCATTTGTTTTATTTTTGCCATACTTCCTTATGTTAGTTTTTTTTCATATTTATTATTTTTTTAATTATTATTTTTAAATGATTTATTTCTTTTCAGCGTAACAGTATTCATTGTTTTTTCACCACACCCAGTGCTCCATGCAATCCGTGCCCTCCCTAGTACCCACCACACTAACAATGAAAATACAGAAAGGCAAATTAGAGAATCAATTCCATTTACTATAGCACCAAGAACCATAAGATACCTCGAAATAAACCTAACCAAAGAGGTAAAGGATCTGTACTCGAGGAACTACAGAACACTCATGAAAGAAATTGAAGAAGACACAAAAAGATGGAAGACCATTCCATGCTCTTGGATCGGAAGAATAAACATTGTTAAAATGTCTATACTGCCTAGAGCAATCTATACTTTTAATGCCATTCCGATCAAAATTCCACCGGTATTTTTCAAAGAGCTGGAGCAAATAATCCTAAAATTTGTAAGGAATCAGAACAGACCCTGAATTGCTAAGGAAATGTTGAAAAACAAAAATAAAACTGGCGGCATCACGTTACCTTATGTTAGTTTTTTAAAAAAAAATCCTTTCCTAACTTTGGCAAATCAAATTTTATTATTCATATCCTTAAATGGGTTTGGCCTTATATATTCTATGGGTGGTTACTCTAATATTTTAGTATACATACATGAGTTAATATTTAATTTAATCAGTATCTCTAGACTCTACCAAGTGATATAAAATGTTTGGCATAGTATAACCAGTGACTAGATGTACCTATCTGATAGTAAGGTAATTTGAGTGCCTGATAAAAATATTCCACCTTATTTGAAAGAAAAGCATTTGTTATTAATAAAACACATTTAATTTACAATGTATTTTTACTTACTTTGACTAGCCAAACGTTATCCGAATTGTTAGAATACCATTTTTAAAAAATTTCCTGACATATTTCTCTGGTTTCCAGTTTTCTTATTGGGGCACATCCCTTCACAGTTCTTTCAAAGAAAATTCTCTGTTTCTAATTTTATGGAAATTATGTATATCTCCACTAGTGTTGAATTATGGGTTGGCTAATATAATGTTCTGGGTGAATTTCTTTTTCTTCAGTACTCTGAAGATGCTTGCCCCTGGTCTCCTTGCAGATCCTGCCCTTCTGAGTATTTTCTAATTTCTTTCCTTGGACAATGCTGCTCCCTCTTTCCCATTCTGCAGATGCACCAGGACTGGGAAGAGTCCTTTTACTTTCCTTCTGTGCACCTTACTCCAGGGTGCATGCCAGTGCTCCTTCCCACTCATCGATTCATTCAGCAAACATTCCTCCAACTCTTCACTCTGTGGGAGGTGCTGTTCTAGGCACTGGGGATCAGGTAGGGATGAACAGAGGGAAAGATGTCTGCTTCCATGGAAATTCTCCTGCTGGCACTGGGGAATTGCATAGTCTGTCACATCAACTGTGTGGAAAACACAGAGGTTAAGGTCAGAAGAGGTTTTATTTGTTCATTACTGCATCACCTAATTTGCTTATGCTCCACTTAATGTAGCTTTGAAAGCTAAGTCCTCACAGGAGAGAGGACATTTAAGTGTGAACCCAAGAGACAGAGAGCGGGTACCAGGGACGTGGGTGAGCTTTCCTGCACAGGACACCACCAGAACTCTGGGCAGGGACATGCAGCAAGGGCTACTCCTAGGTGAGGGTGATCTGGGGCAGGAAGCTGGAGCATGCTGCACTGTCTGTGGGCTCCTGGGAAGCAGGGGCATACTTCTTAAAAAATGTGAAGTTACAACCATAACGGCATATTATGACACCCATTCAAAGACTAGTAGCCACCAATTACTTTTTATCCCATTTTAATTCTGTCTTTAAATCTGTATAGACATTTAAAAAACATTGTGGGAGCACCTGGGTGATTCATTCGGTTGAACATCCAACTCTTGATTTCAGCTCAGGTCATGATCTTGGGGTTGTGGGATTGAGCCCCACGTTGTGTTCTGCGCTGGGTGTGGAGTCCACTCGAGGTTTTCTCTTCCTGTCCCTCTGTCCCTCCCACCTGTTCTCTCTCTCTCTCAAAAAAGAAAAAAAAAAAAACAAGTAATTACCCTTAGTAAATTTCAAATATGCAACACAGCATCATTAACTAGAGTCTCCTTGGTGGACAGCGCATCTCCAGGACTTATCACATAACTGGAAGTTTACACCTTTTCGGCGAAATATTCTTTTTAAATGAATGAGTCCTATTCTACAGGATGCCATGAAAGTGTTTCTAGACATGGACAAGAACGCATTCCCGACTTGGGCCACCCTGGCCCTGCTAGGCTCTGGGAGTTCTCACCTGAATCCTGACCTTAATAAGCATTACTTCTTGGAGATAAGTTGGCTGGGCCCAGCAGGCCAGCTGGGAGGTGGCAGGATGGTGGTGTGTGTGAGTGGTGGACACTGGTGGCACGAGAGAAGAGGATAAAGCTGACACAGCCTCCCCCTCTGTCTGAGGGATGTTGCTGTTTGGCTCAGGCTCTTCAGCACAGACAGAGCAGCTGCCCATGTGGGGGCAGCTTGGGGAGGGACAGGGAGCCTCGTACCTATCCTGTGCTGCAAAGGATACAGCCCAGTGGTTTGTCCTTCTGGCACAAATCCAACCCCTTCATTATCTGACTTTCAGCAGAAAACAGTTTCCTGATTCCTGATTGAGAAGATACCGTGCTCTGTAATTTGTCCACACAACACATTACGCATTGCTTTCCATTAATCCACTCGAAGCATGGGGCTCACATGTGTTCATACTGTTGGCTGCATGGGGTGATTGCATTGATAACAGACCACACAGACCCAACATGGCTCCAAGCTGGGCTCTGTCACCAGCAAGGGTCTGCTCCTGGCAGTCATGGGAGGCTGGCATTTTATCATCATCCACCTGTCCCATCAGACATGATTTAGGCAAGTGAAAAAATCAATTAAATAGGAAAAAAACCTCGCAGCGACACTGGAGTGAACTAAAATAGAATTACAATGTTAAGGTTTAGCAGAAAAGAGAAATATGAGACCCTTATGGTGCCAAGTTTGCTGATCCCCAAAGTGGTGACTGTGTGGAGGAGGGAAGACGGTAACACCCCCAGGCCCCGTGTTCAACACTCCACGTGTGGAGATGTGGGTACGGAGATGCTCTCAGAGGGACAGGATAGGCCTTAAATATTTCAAATAATGTCAAGTCCTATCACTGACTTCAGATGACCTTGGACATGCTCCAAGCACCCGAAAAGAACACATACTTCTAGCATGATTTTTTCACCTGCCTAGGACAGATGCTTTAATGTCCTCTGTATGCTGTTGCCTGAAGCTCAGGTCTGGTAGCAGGACTTCTGACTCTCTGTTCCTGTCTGGTCCCCTCTCCTCCCCGGAAAACGCAGGCGACTTATTCCTCCACTGAGTAGTACCAGCCCGGCTCCACAACCCACTTCGACCCGGGAGCGCCCAGGCAGATCATTTGCTAGTGGACGCCCACCGTCTACCTCCTTCTCTCCCTCTTTCTGCAAGGACCTGTGTCTACCATCCTTCCGGGGATTCAGGGGAAGATATCCTTCCTCTCTTCTTTATCTCCCATCAAATACCAGCAAATAACCTCAGCTTTCATGTAAAATGTGTCTGGATTCTGAGTCCATCTTAGCATCTCCTCAGCTACACCTTTGGTCTTAGCTGTCATCATCAGAAATAACCTCCCAAGTGTTTATGGCCTTGTCACCATTATAGATTCAGGACAGAGCCAGGATGAGCCACTCTGAACAAAAATCCAATTACATCATCCTACACGTCTCTTGGAGCCAAAGCCAAAGGTCTTCCAATCGTCTATGATCCTGAGAAGCAGCCACCCTTTCTGCCCTGCCCGCCTTCTCCTGCTCGCTGTTGACTCTGGCCACAGTGACTGGCTTCCTGAGCATGAGCACACAGCTTGGCACCATGGGCATCCACTGCTGCGGCTTTTCCCAGAGCCCCTCCCCACCTCCAGCAATTCTTTATTACATTTAAAACTTATCGTCCTCTCTTCCTGCTCTGCACCCACAGTGTCCTCAATCAAGAAAATGAAAGGCTGCACGTGTTCTCGTTGAGTGCCCGTGATACCATCAGGCACACAGTAGGTCCTCGAGAAGGACTGGTGGAATGCTCAGTCTTAGGGTCGACCTCTGAGAACAAATTCAGCTGGGACCTGCTAGGGTTTTAGAAGTTGCGTGTCAGGAGTTCCCTATTACACAGCTGAATGCAGAGAAACGCCCAACAACCCAGGGTGCATCTTGGTGTTTATTTAACTTCTTAAAACTAGCTCTCACCATGGTGTCTAAGAAAAGGCTCTCTTGATTAATTATTAATCAAACACATGAGTCACTACTAAGGTTGGCAAGGGAATCACCCTGACACAAGCACTTACGCTTATGCTAGTTATGGAAAGAAAAGATCTGATGAGAGAGAAAAATCCAGGATTTGAGGCCCAAAGTTCCACGAGGCAACACTTTTTTGAATCTGCATAGTACATAGCCTGGAAATTTGTTTATAACACGGAGGATGCAAACATGAGCGGGAAAACGAAGAGATTCTATGGCAAGTCTCTCTCCCACCATCCCTGTGACCCCAGGCTCTCCCTGACGGACCAGAAGTTTGGGGTACCAAGTTACCCTTGAACACGGTGTCCTTGAACTCCTGCCACACAGGTGTCCAGTCTTCTTCGAGCCCACAGGCTGCCACTGTCCTCCTGGGGACCTGGACCATCACTGGCATTGACATTCTGTTTCCTTCACAGTGAAATCTGGTTCAGCAACTGCATAAATCGAATACTATCAAATAACATGTGAAGACGTAAATACAAATGTCAAAACCACCTGAAATTCGCGCCCATGAGATAACTCCTACGATCACACTGGTGATCACTTATTCACATGCCGCTTTAGAAGTTTACCTTAACTGGGGCGCCCGGGTGGCTCAGTGGATTAAAGCCTCTGCCTTCGGCTCAGGTCACGGTCCCAGGGTCCTGGGATCGAGCCCCGCATAGGGCTCCCTGCTCGGTGGAGGAGGAGCCTGCCTCCTCCTCCTCTCTCTCTCTCTGCCTGCCTCTCTGCCTACTTGTGATCTGTCTGTCAAACAAATAAATAAATTAAAAAAAAAAAGAAGTTTACCTTAACTGCCTTCGTGTAATGTCTCACTGTTTTGTTTTTCTTTACAATTTTGGACATAGTTTACATTTTTTCTGTCACTGACCCTCTCTCTTCTCATCTCCTCCATCAATATATCCAAATTCCCAGGAAAACAACGCGAGCAACAAAGTGGGTGTCTTTCCATAGTATTATTCATCAGACGAACTCAAACTACACACAACTTTTTCATTTTCCTTTGTTTACTTAAAAATACAGAATGTTGGGATTCTCAAAACTCAGTAAGGTGACCAAACAACTCAATTAAAAATGGGCAAAAGATTACACCAAACACTGACCAAAGAAGATATTCAGATGGCAAAGGAGCACAAGAAAAAATGCTCAATGTTATGAGTCATTAAGGAAATAGAAAGAAAAATCGCAATTATATACCCGTCGGAATGGCTGAATTTGGCAACAGTGAGCCCAAGTGTTGGTAATAATGTGGCAAGACAGGAAGTCTAATACGCTGCTGGGGTTGGGGGACACAAACTGGTGGAGTCTCTTTGGGGAACTGTCCGGCAGTTTCCTATGAAGTCAAATATACACCTGTTATAAGACTTCCCACTTGTCGGTACTTACCAAGGACGTGAAAGCTCATTTCCACACAGAGATGTCCCCATGAGTGCTCCCAGCAGCTCTGTAGTAACAGCCATCACTGGAAATGAACGCTCGTCAAGGAAATGGGTAAATGAAGTGCGTGGTACCACACAGGGGAATACTATTTGGCAATAAAAAGAAAGGACTCCAAGGCAAGCCACATGGATGAATGTCAAAATAAGTGAAAGTTTCAGGACAAAGAGAATCAATATTATATGCACTCATAGTCCACATGAAATTCCGGAAGTTCTGAACTCATCTCTAGGGAGGAGAAAATGGTTGCCTGGCGTCAAAGGGGGCGGGGAAATGCACGAGGAAGGAATGACAAGGGGATGGGAGGAAAAGTGCAGGGACGAAGGGTGTACTGTGCTGTTTATTGGCTTTTGGGGTGTACACAGATCTCAGAGGTTATCCGAGTGTACCCTAATGATGTGCAGCTCATCTTGAACGCATTTTGTGAGTACATTAGCTCACTAGAGTTGATTGACGCAGATGTAACTCCTAACTGTCATGTAATACCGAAGTGCATGCGTGTTTCATCATTTATTTCAACACTTCCTTACTCGTGCATGTTCACATGCCCAGGACCTCTGTTACCACAACCAATGATTTTATATATAAAAATATTACATATGCAAGTATGCACATAGGTATTCATGTGTAGACATGAATACTAGTTGTACACACACACACAAACACACACACATCCATCCAAATATATATGGATAGTAGCCATACATATGCTATATACAATATATGTAACACACTATTTACACAACCAGGCTTTTAACCTGAAGACTAGATTGTCAAGAAGAATGTATTATATGTGTTTTCTTTTTAGATTTTCAGTGGTATCCTGGATCATGTTTCCAAAAGGCTGTTGCCATCCACCCTCTGGTGGGAATCTGGGAGAATATACTTTTAATTTACATCCACAAAAGATACCACTTCAAAAAATGTTTTGCCATCCAGAAGGGTATAAAATAGTATCCCTTTACAATCTTAATTTGCATTAAGTTAAAAAGAAATAAAAACAAGCTTTTGTATGTATCGAGCTCAGGAATCTGTTATTGTAATAGTTTCCTGACTTTATTCTATGCCCGCATTCTATTAAGGATCTGTCTATTTGTAAGAAGCAGTCTGTATATGTTCTTTGCATATGTTACATATTACTCTTTTATTAATCTTTAGTATGCCTATTTTTCCAAACCTTATATTTTTTCTTGATTTTGCTGTAGCATAATTTTCCATAATATTTGAAATACTATATAGTAAATTCTGTATACATTTTTAAAAATAATATCTTTTGAGTTTCTTATTTTGCTTTGAAGTATTTTCATAGACACTTAGGATAAAAATATTGTGATTAAATTATCTATACAGCTTGTTAAGGTATGATTGGTGTATAATAAACTGGATGTGATAAGCATATAATTTTATGAATTGCACTCTCTTATGGCTTTAATTATTTCAACATTTCATTAGAATTATTTGCTCCACCATCCAGAGAGGAAATGGATATTCCTTTTTCTTGTATTTGTAGCCAATAAAATGTTAACAAGTCAAAGAGTCCCCAGGAATAACTTTAGCATGAGTAATCTATCTGAAAAAAACGAGAAAAAAAAAAAAACCTGTACAAGGCACAGTATTTTCTCATAAAAGAAGATTTACTAAATCTTATTTCAAAGGTGACATATAAATTAATTTTAAATGAATTAAAATAGATTCACAATTATAATTGTACTGTCATGTTTAAAAATTGAACAAAATGATTCCAACCTAGAGAAGGAAGAACAAATACCAGATAATATCCAAATAAATCAATATGAAGAGTCATGGAGGGTCTGGCCTTTCCAGTTACTAAAATGTATTATAAATCCAGAGTAATCAGAAAACGTGGTTATGTCGGCATGCTTATTTTAAATTTGAACTGATTTGAACATGCCTTGTATGTCTGTACAAAGTAAAATGGTGCAGGATTCTAGAAATAGGTATGAGTTATATATGAAAAAAGATTAGTGTTATCTTAATTTTTAAAATATTGTGGGACTTAGCAGGATAGCAAAATTTGGAAGGAAACTAAGTGGTATTTCCTACCTCACACCATATGCACAACTAGGATATGTTCTTTTTTTTTTTTTTTAAGATTTTATTTATTTATTTGAGAGAGAGAAAGATAGAGAGAGAGTACAGGCAGGGGGAGTGAGAGAGGAAGAAGGGAGCAGGGAGCCCAACATAGGATTCGATCCCAGGATCTTGAGATCATGACCCGAGCCGAAGGCAGACACTTAACTGACTGAGCCACCCAGGTGGCCCCAGATGTATCTTGATTTATCCTTTCCTGTATTATCCATAAACCCATGTCATGAGGGAAGTTTACACCTAAAAACAAGAACAACAAATACATAATCTTTACTGTCAGAGAGGCTTGGGCTCAGATTCTGAATCTGTCAATTTACATGTTTGGGACAAGTTATCTAAGACTTCCAAACTAGTTTTCTGGACCGTACAGAGGGACGGGCATGCTCACTTCACATGGCAGTCTGGGAGATTACATAATAACACCCAAATATTCCGTGTCACATTACAGTGCATGGTCTGTAATCAACAAAAATCACTTCATGCTGCTGACTCCCCAGGACTGCTGAGTCCTTGCACGTGTCACCCCTCACATCTGTCCCTTTCTCTTTTGTTAGGTATAGTGTGGAACCTGGCTGATGACAAGTCCTCCTAACCCTACGTACTGTATCTCCCTGCCCTTGATGTCATGGTGGCCATCATCCCAAGGTGACCTGCTAGTGCAGGCAAACACTCATCTTCCCTGAGTCTCTGGATAAATTTTCATTCCTCCCTTTTTAGGTCCTTTCTGTGCCCCAAGGCCTTGGGAACCACAGATCACTGGAATACATCTCCTGCATTCCACAGAGAATACAAAAAGGAGCTGCATGACATTCCCTTTCCTTTGAAATTGTGCTGATTCAAGAAAATGGGCCACACGCTGGAGCTCCTGACGTTGAATTCCATCGAGCAGAGGTCAGGACGGTACCACCTACTGCTCCTGTCATTGCCAAAAGTATTATTCACCTCATGTTGGGTTCCAGAAGACATTCAAACACATAATTCAAGCAGACTTTGAACAAGCTGGAACTCTTCACATCGGGCAGTGTTGGGGCATGCCACTTCTCAGCAGCTGACTTAGTATCTTCCTGCTCAGAACAAACCTTCCCACTGATCCGAAATACCAGTATACACTCAGCATTCTCATTATCATAATCAGAGAAAATTGGAGCAAGTTTAAACGAGGCCCAAAGCACATTGAGTGTACCAACCTCATTTTCACTTTTGTATAATAAATTTAAATTGCTGGGAATGGTGACATTATTTATGCATCATACTATTTCTTAAGCGTGTTAAAAGCTTGTAAAACTCAGGGAGAATTTCAGTGGAAATTGTCGATACTACTTATAAGACCCTAACTGGTTATCATGTTAGCAATCGGACCACGGGTCTGGACAAGTTACTGATTTTTAGAAATGCTTTGTAAAACTGTAACAGCATTTCTAAAGATCATTAAGGATCCATGTTGTAGAAAAGAGGGATTATCCCTAGTTAAAAGCTGGACTCTTTAGCCTGCTTAGACATAGCAAACTGAAAATGTTTATAGAAACACGAGCAATAAAGTGTTTGTTTTTTCAAAATACCTTCTTTACGGTCTTACAGAGAAGGGGGTTCATGCTTGTTGCTACTTGTGGGCTGAAGCTTTAAGAACTTTGGCATGATTTGGTGTCCTTTCTCTCTCTGCAAATTCTTGGAGGTAGAGCTAGAGTTTCTCTGGGCCCACATTCTGCCTGTGTTCAGTGGAGAGCAGAAGTCCTCACCCTGCCCACAATGGCCATGTAGCAAGAACAAGAAATACACCTCTCTGAGAGCACATTGGTGGATAGCATTATCTGTTGTATATCCTAAGGGACATTTTTATTTACAAGTGCCAGGACCTTAAAAGTTCTCATGCTCAGCTCCTTAATTTGTCACATTGAATCCTTGTCAAAAGCAATCCAAGGGGAGCATACACATCTTTATGTGCCCCAAATCATAATTTATCTACCACTTTCTATTGATTTCTTCCAATTAATATTCTGGTATAAATATTTTTCACGTATGAACCTTCTCACAGATTTTAGTGATTTCATGTCTCTTCATAGATGTAATGAATTCACCCAATGTTATTATAATATTGTGTTTGTCTCATCTTTCATTACTGTTTGTTTGATAATGACCATCTTTGGAAATATAGCGTTGCTACTATTTTGGACTGTGTATTAAGACCTATTCTGAGAAACAGAGTGGGCAAAATATATAAGTATTTAGAAGAGATTTGATGTGCTTTGACGAGTTTAGTTCTGGAAAGGGTTACTCATGAAAATTGCAGATGGTCCCACCATATTTTTCTTGACACATGTCATCTGGCTATAATGATTCCAAGCCCACCTGGTGCCCCTGAGTCAGAGAAGATGTTTTGATGGGGAGGTAATTCACACCCCTCTTCCCACATCCTTGTCATGAGTGGGGCCCAGACACCAGCTGAGTCCCGACCCCCACCCAGACTCAACAAAGCAGACAAGGTGGTGGGAGGTGGACCCAGATGGCACTCCACATCTTGCGTCTCATCTCTTATCCTCTGGTGCCAGAAGAGCACCCCTATTCAAAGGAAGTGAGATGCTGGGGCTTGATGCTTTGCATACACCAGGCAGGTGTCAGCAAAACCAGGTGGAGTCAGAGGTCCACCCTCATCTGCAGTGAGGCAATGTGCTCAGCTCCTCATGTTGGGGTACTGGTAGAGCCCATAGGGAGCCAAACATACACAACCACCCAGTCCTCATACTGCATCTCCACAGGGAAGTTCAATAGGATTCAGCAGTTCAATTTTTTTTTTTAGCCAATATCCAGGATGTAATTGAAAGTTATTCGTCATGTGAAGAACCAGAAAAATCAGACTATATGTGAAAGGTCACCAATACAGAGATGAATTAAATGTTAGAATGATCTAACAATGACCTTAGGGCAGTCAAAATGAAAGTACACTAACAAGTAATTCTAAATTCTTTTAAGACAAAAAAAAAAAAAAGAAATAAAATTTTAACAAAAAGAAATAGAAATCCTAAAAAAAGAACCAAATTCATTTATGGAACTGAAAAAATTAAATCTGCTTATGAAAATCAGCTTATTATAATCAGCTTTATTGAAATAAGGGAAACTCTCTGAATGAACCCAATAATAGCTTGAGATGAGAGAATCAGTGAAGTTGTGAACCGATGAATACATTTACTCAATACGAACTGCAGAGAGATAGTAGACAAGGGGAAGAAAGCTCACATTTATGGTTGGACTTCCAGACAGAGAAGAGAAAAGTAAAACAAAATATTCAAAGAAAAAATGGCTGAAAAATTCCCAAATTTAATGAAAGACTAAAACTTACCAAATTTGATGAAAGACTAATTGATGAAAGACTAAAACTTATGGGTTAAGAAAATGAGTGAAACTAGTAGAATAAACCCAAAGCACAATGTATACTACTGAGATGTGATAATCAAACATCTGACAAGCTAAAGACAAAGAAGTCTTGAAAGCAGCCAGAGGAAAATGGGTATTGTTTCTAGATCCTGAATGATAGGGGACTTTCCATCTGAAATCTTGGGGCCCAGAATGATGTGGTGCAGCATTTTTCAAGCTCCAAAAGAAATGAACTTCACCTGATAGCTCTAATCCCTGTCAAGTGCCCTTCAGAAATGAGGAGGAAATAGAACATCCCTGACAAAGGAGAATGGAGACTATTTCTGGCCAGGAAACTATCCTTGCGGAGTGACTATAGGAAGTTCTCTGAGCAGAAAGAAAGTGAGTGAGCCCAGAAGGCTCAGAGGGTCAGAAAGGGAAGAAGGACATTGGCACGGGCAAAATTGGGTGTGGGGGTATAATAGACTGTCCTAGTTCTCATGAGCTTGTTCAATCATATTCAATGCTTGGAGCAAAAATTGTAATACTACAATCTGCAGTGGATTGCTCGTGTGGTACATCCTTTCCCTCACCTTTTGTTTCTACGCTATCTATGTCACTAAAGGTTTTTACCCAATCTTTGTGTTTTAACTAGAGTGATTATCCATTTACATTTAATGAATTGCATACTTAGATTAATGTTGTTGTTTTACATTTGTCTTCTAGTCTTTATTCTTTTTCTACTCTCTTCCTGATCTTTTTAAGTTAATCAAATATGTTTTAGGATTCCATTTTATCTCTCAAGTGGGCCTGTTACCTATAATCTTTTATTTTGTTGTGTTGCTGTTGGGTTTATAATGTGTAGCTTCTGCATATCAGAATCTATCTTCCCTAAAGAACCTGATATCAGTGTACCACCACTTCATTTGTATGTAAATTTTGCTATTTACTTGTCATATATTTTGCACTGACCACATAATTCTGCCTCAAATCTATAAATTTATTGCTGTTATTTGTATTTGAAACATACTATTACCTGTTTTCAGATTCACACTTTTATTATTTTTACTTAAGCTTTCTATTTTCAGAGAATGTTAGATGCACTTGCAACTGCAATAAATAATAGAGAGAGATTCCCTGTGTGCATTGTCAACTTTTCCCAGCGAGAATATCTTGCAAAATTGTAGCAAAGTAATACAACCAGGATCTTGACATCCACATAGAACTTTCAAGATACAGAACATTCCATCTCCACAAGGGTCCCTCATGTTATCCTTTGTAGCTCATGTCTACCTCCCTCTCTGATGCCCACATGGATTCCTGGCAACCCTACTCCATTTCCATATTTTTATTTTAATAACATGATGTAAATGGAGTCATACAGTGTGTGTGACACTTGGGACTCTCTTTTTTTCGCTCAGCTCATTCTCTACACTGTCTTCTGTATTGTTGCATGTATCAAAGCATCAGTCTTTTTATTACAGCATATATTTCCCAGTGTGGATGTATCATGGCTTACTAAAACACCTGCTTCTTCAAGGACATCTCAGTTGTCTCCAGTGTGGGCTTTACCAATAAAACTTCAATGAGTATTCCTGGAGAGACTTTTGTGTAAACGTAAGTTCTCATTCTTCTGTGTGAAACACCAAAAATGCTGGTTGACGGCAGTCATATGGTAGCTGCATGTAGAGTTCTTTTTCTTTAAGACACTTCTAGATTGTTTTCTACAGTTACTGTACTATTTTATATTCTTACCAGCATTTGGTGTTGTCACTATTTTTTTTAGCTAGTCTGATAAGTATGCAATGGTTTCTTATTGTGGCTTTAATTTACATTTCCCTAATAGTTAATGATGCTAAACATCTTTTAATGAACTTATTTGCCATCTGTGTTTCTTCGATGACATGTCTCCTCATATTTTTCTGCCCGTTTTCTAATTGGATTATTTGTTTTTCTTCTGAGTGTTCTTTGTATATTCCAGATACAAGTCTTTTCTCAGATGTATGCTCTGCAATATATTTTTTCACTCTGTAGTTTGTTTTTTCATCCCCCAAAGAGGATCATTCAGGGAACAAAAGATTTCTCTTTTGATGGGAGTTCAATTTAATGACTTTTCCTTTCAATACATTGTGTTTTTTGTGTCAATTCTAAGCATTCTTCACATAGTCCTGTGAACATTTTCTCCTCCATTGGCCCCCAAGTTTATAGTTTTACATTTTACATTTATGATCAATTTTGAATTAATTTTGCATAATTTACGAGGTTAACATATTTATATTTAATCTATAAATGTCCAATTGCTCTAGAACCATTTTTCTGCACCTCCATTGATTGTTTTTACATCATTGTCAAAAATCAATTGGGCACATTTGTGTCAGTCCAGCTCTGGGTCCTCCATTCTGTTCTGTTGGTCTCTATGTATCTGCTGCTTCATCAAGAGCCCAACCCAATCACCATAACCTATGTAATCAGTGTAATTATGTAGGAAGTCTTGGAATTTGGTAAAGTGATTCCTTTCATTATTTTTTTAAAGATTTATTTATTTATTTTAGAGAGTGAGTGGGGGTGAGGGGTAGAGGGAGAGAGGGTCTCAAGCAGACTCTGTGCTGAGCCTGGAGCCCAACGTGGGACTTGATATCATGACCCTGAGCATGACCTGAGCCAAAACCAAGAGTCAAATGTTTAACCAACTGCATCACCCAGGCACCCAATTCCCCTCACTTTATTCTTCTTTGTCAAGGTCATTTCTTACTCTTCTAGTTTGGTTGCCTTTGTGTATAAATTTCAAAATAAACTTGTTTACAAAAGCATCTTGAGGATTTTTTAAGGACTTGTGGTAAACCTGTATACCAACTTAGGGATATTTCACACACTTCGTATTTCAAGTCTTCCAATTCATGAACACAGTTGTGTTTACTAAAACCTTCTTTGATTTCTTTGAGCAGAATTTTGTAATTTTTAGCATATAGTTACTGTAGATAAGTATATATTTAGTAGAACATTATTTTTTTAAGATGTTGTCAATGACACTGTGTTATAAACTTCAATTTGTAAGTAATTGTTAATATATAGCAATGCGATTGATTTTTGTGTCATCTTGTGATTGCCAACTTGACGAACACACTTATAACATAGAAGAGGCTTTCTGTTTTGGTTTTTGTTTCTAGCATCTTAGAATTTTCTACAGGCAATCATGTCATATATAGATAAAGAAACTTTTATTAATATTTTTCCAATGTGTAAGCATTTCATTTCTCTTCCTTTCCTTATTGCAAAGGCTAGGATTTCTAGTGCTGCGTTGATCAGGAGTGATGAGAGTGGACATCCTTCATTATCAATGTTAAGGGAGAAGGAATGAACTACAATATTATGTTAGCTGTAGATACACCCACTTTGACTGGGCTGTTTATAATTTTTAAAGATGTTGCCCTCTATTCCTTACTTTTAGGAGAGTTTTTATCATGAATTACTATTGTGTTTTGTCAGTCATTTTCTGCATAAATTGATTTGGCTTTTCTTATTTAGAATGTTGAACAAACCTTATGCATCGGCAACAAATCCCACTTGGTTGTGGTGAGTCCTGAGGTATAACTGTTTTTATAAACTGCTAACATAAGTTGCCAATTTTTGAGGCTTTTTGCCTATAACTTTATGGTAGATTTTGGTTTTATTTCTTTGTTTTCCTACTGTCTTTGGTTTTGGGATCAAGGTAATACTGACCTCATGAAATGGGTTTTCTGCTCTTCCATATTCTGCAAAAATATTGTGTAGACTTGATGCTAATTCTTCTTTAAATGCTTTATAGAATTTTATTTATATTTGTATTTTTTGAGAGTATTTATTTATTTATTTATTTGAGAGAGACAGAGAGAGAGTGTGTGTGAGTGAGCAGAGGTGGGGAGGGACAAAGTGAGAGGGAGAAAGAGAATCTCAAGCAGACTCCTTGCTCAGTGCAAAGCCTGACACAGGGCTCGATCTCACAACCCTGATATCATGACCTCAGCCAAAATCAAGGTCAGATGCTCAACTGACTGAGCTTCCCAGGTACCCCAGTTTGTGATTTTTTAAAATAAAAACTTTACTTAATTCTATATAATTTCTTAATTTCCTTTGAAACGTCTTGTTTGGTTCATGCATTATCTAGAAGTTTATTACTTAATTTTTAGTTGTTTTTAGTCTTTCTTCTTGTCTTTCTGTTATTGATACTCTGTTTGATTTCCTTAGGGTCAGAAAATATACTCTCCATGATCTTCATTCTGCTCAATTTTACAGAGGTTTTCTTATGGGTCATGAGATGGACTATCTTGGACCATGAGATGGACCATCAGTGTTTGGAAAAATACAGACTTTCTGTCAATGTGTGGAGTGTTCTATAAATATCAGTTTCATACTGTTGATTGATTGCATTGGTCAGATATCTGGTACCCTTGTCATTTTGTCTTGACCAATAGCCTTGTGCAGCCTCACCCCTCCTGGCCTTCAGCGTCCTGGCTGCACCCCTCCAGCTGTTCCAACAAGTCCTTCATTCTCTCCTGCTAGGCCACCGCCCTCCTTTCATTACAAACTCTGCAACCCAGAGACCCTGCTGGATTTTCTCTTCCCAATGTGACCCCTCCGAGGCCTTGTGTGGTCTCTGGTGTCCTCCTTCCCAGACGTGAGGACATGTGGCTGATAAATTGGGCTCATCTCATCCATCTGGCCTTGGGTGTCATGAGTTCAGACGTCCCACACTATTTAGGGCCAGATATCTGTCCTTCACCACCAGGTGAACAGGAAGTAAATGCAAGAGATACACACACTTTGGGGGCGCCTGGGTGCCTCGGTGGGTTAAAGCCTCTGCCTTCGGCTCGGGTCATGATCCCAGGGTCCTGGGATCAAGCCCCACATGGGGCTCTCTGCTCTCTTTGCCTGCCTCTCTACCTGCTTGTGACCTCTCTCTGTCAAATGAATAAATAAAATCCTTAAAAAAAAAAAAAGAGATACACGCACTTTGAACACACTATCAATGAACTTGACCTGACTGACATTTATAGAACATTTCCCTCGACAACAGCTGGAGACTATTCCTTTCAAGTCCCCGTGGAGCATTTCCCAAAACAGACAGCATTCTGGTCTTTAAAACAAATCACAATAAATTTAAAGGCACTTAAATCATACAGAGCATACTTGTTGATCACAGCAGAATTCGAAGTAATTTATTAATTAGAAATAAGTAACCGAGATCTGAAAAATCCTCACATGATTAGAAATTAAATAAATAATGTTGACCAAAGCGGGAATCACAATTAAAATCAACACATATTCTTTTAAGTGAGTAAGAATGAAAAAAATTCGTGGAATACACATCAATCAGTTCTAAAGGAAATGTGTAGCTCTAACAGTTATGTTACAAGAGAAAGAAAATCTTGCAGTTAATGGCCTGCTTCTTCCCCAATAGTCCTTATTAGACCATCTATGATGAATGTTCTGGCTTAAAACTCAGAAGTCAGCATCAGGATACGAGCAACGTCCGAGTGGTTTTTGTCACTCCAGATTCCGCTGTGAAATTAGATGCATAAAAATCTTGAAGAGGGAGTGCCATGGGCCCGGAGACTCAAGGAGCTATAAATACCGTCAGATTTTAATTGATATTTTAAGGGAAGAGAGCATGATTTATGGTTGCATGTCCTCCTGCTCCGCTCACACAGCGGCAAGTAGGCTGTCTACTCAGAGAGGGTGTGCAAGCCAGACTTACCAGCCAGGCGCGGGACGTGTCTCTCTTAACGTCTTTTTACTCACATGAGTGGCAGGATATTCTTATTTACCCAGACATACAGAAATTAATTTTTAATGTAACTTCCAGCTCAACAAAACTTGGGCCACGGGGAGTCAGAGATCAACACTTATTTACGGGCTCTTTATTAAGTTCTCATGAGAAGCCTGTTAAGTCAAAAGCAAGATCATAAAAATGAGCTCATCACTCCCGGGGAGCGGATCATCTTACTCAGATAAGATAATGAATGTCCCGAGTCCTCACTGTAAACTCGACGTGAACTGCGCCTGAACTTGGGGAGGTTTGGGCTCTCTTCCCTGGGCTTCACCATCCCGGTGGGAGCCAGGTGTCAGCGGGCTGTCCCAGATGCTGTCCTCTGTCTCTGAGCCAACCATGAACACAGAAGTATGG
The DNA here is from genome assembly GCA_020311275.1 of Eira barbara. Classification (NCBI taxonomy): domain Eukaryota; kingdom Metazoa; phylum Chordata; class Mammalia; order Carnivora; family Mustelidae; genus Eira; species Eira barbara. The sequence goes on along the minus strand of JAHRIG010000463.1, from coordinate 12,459,728 downwards.
AGCCCTCCCATGCAGCTGGTTTCATGAGCTTCACCTGACACAGCACGGGGTGAGTTTGAAAACTGTCCATGCGAAAATCTCTCAGTGTTTATAGACGAAGCAGTAAATCCTGGCGATGCCTGCTGTCTGTGAGGTTAAGCTTCTTGCAGGTGATTGACACGTCCAAGCGCAGCACCCAGGCTCTGGGTGGCGTGGCTTCAACCTACCCTTTGGCCGTGTCTTGGGCAGTAATCCCACCCCAGGAGCTGCCTCAGTCCCGGTCCCCTGGGTGTGCCTGGGCGACTGTCACATGTGAGCTGGGGACCCCCATCTTTTGTCTGTGCTGAAAATGTCTTCCTTGTGTTTTTGCATTTGTGCTCCATGGTCCTGCTTCTCCACATCGCTCTGTCAATGGGACGACCGGGAAGGTGTGTCTGATTCACTGAGCCGGGATCGTTTCCCATTGTCCCTGCTGGCCAGGAAAGCGAGGACGTACTTGGCGTGTATGGGATGGATCTGGGAGCAGACGCTGCAGGTCAGCCTGAGAAGGAGTTGAGTTTCTGCTGGGGATGGAAGCCTGGGAAGAGGAAGCTCACGAGGCAGGTGGGGCCCAGAAATGACAGGCATAGCTGCATGGGACAAGGGAACAGAGATGTCCTATAGCCTACCTCAGGTTCTTGGCTTGTGGGACGGGGGCAGACAGAAAGGCCATTCACTGGAAGAGGAGGGTGAAATTTCCCTGAGTCAGTGTGGTGTGTTTGTGAACACAGAAGGGGGATAGCCAAGCTCTGGCTCAGTTTCTGGAGTTTCCGTCGGGTGCCCAGGGGGAGGGATAAGTGAGAGGCTGGACACAGGGGCTGGACCCCAAGACGGCTGTCTGAACTTGAGAAGGGACCTTGGGAGGCATCAGTTCAGAGGAAAGAGCTGCAGCCACAGTGTCGCCTCCAACACAAAGCCTGGAGACCTCCAGACTTGACTTCCAGTTACGCTTCTCCGGGTCTGCTGTAAACTCCATGCTGTTCTTGGTTTCCTTCCCTGGTTATCTCTGGAGACGGTCACTAACACTGATAGTAGCCAGGAGCTGTGTAGGACTCATGGTTCCAAACATATGTTCTGGGCGCCTGGGGGGCTCAGTGGGTTAAGCCTCTGCCTTCGGCTCAGGTCATGATCCCAGGGTCCTGGGGTCGAGCCCTGCATTGGGCTCTCTGCTCAGTGGGGAGCCTGCTTTCCCCCCGCCCCCTGCTCATATTCATTCTCTTGCTGTCTCTCTCACTCTCTGTCAAATAAATAAATAAAATATTAAAAAAATAAAATTAAATACATTAAAAAAATCTTTTAAAAAAGAAAATTCAGATGCAGACAGATTAAAGTCTAAGATCACCCCAAAATAAGTGTCAGACTTGAATTCCAGCCTGACAGTCTTGCCCCCAAATCCAGGTGCCTCACCGTCCTTCCACACTCCTGCAGAATCCCCACCCACTGCCGGGGGTCTAGAATATTCTATGAAAAAGTTTTTCTATTAAAAACCTTTTTTTTTTTTTTTTAAAGAAAAGCACATTCCTTCATTGCGCTGATATCCCTGTCCCAAACTCCGTTGCCCTTTTATTTCCACGGATCCTCCCTAGAACTCACTCTTCCCTTAAGAAGAGCTGCCTGTTTGCTGTCCCAAAATGCCTGACTCTGTTCTCACATCCGTCTACCCAGCCCCATCCCACTGCAGACCAACACGGCGAAAAGACGCTTCCCTCGCTCCTTACTCTACCCACGTTTCCCTCTTCTGAAGTTCCATTGTCTCCGCTCTTCTCTCAAGCTGGTGGTTTTGACTGATGATAGAGAGACTGATGATCGATCGATAGAGAGACTGATAGATGATCGATCGATAGAGAGACTGAGAGATGAAAGATTGAAGACTACGCGATAGATGATAGATCGACAAATAGGTCGATAGATGATGCACTGACAGATGGTAGACAGACTGGGAGACAGATGACAGACAGACCCAGCTGCCGAAAGCAATTTAAAGAAAGGGGACCATATCTGTTTTTGTGCTCCCGGCCCCCAGCGCAACAGATGGGGGCTCAACCTCGTCAGAGTGGCACTCCCCTGCGAGGAGGTGTGGGGCTGCCTACGAGTTGTGGGTATGGGAGCTCTCGCCGGGACATGCTGGGTTGGAGGCAGGGAGCACGCAGATCCCTCAAGCGTCTTGCAACCAAACCCCACTTTTCTTGGGTGTCTAATGGGGCAGGAATGCAGAGCATCACCCTGGGGCCACTGTGTACGTCGTCCCAGTTCCAAAGCACTTGCGTTTCAGCACCTAACGATTTAGCCTCAGCCCCAATTGGCCAAGTCCAGATGGGACACGTCTTGGGTGGTGCACCAGGCACGTGTCAGCGCCCATGGCGGCCACCGCCCATGTGACCGGGCACGCCTCCCCTGAGCAGTCACACCTCCCGCCTCAGGCATGTTCTCCTCAGATGAGGCGGGAGGTCATGGATGGGGGTTTTATCAGATGTGGGTGTACGTTATCATCTTGGGAAATAGTCTCATCTGTTCCATCACAGAGTTTGAAGAACGCCCATCTGAAAGTGAGCTGCCTGCAGAAATAAGGACACGGCGGGGCAAGCCTGCTGCGGGGCTGGCACTCTCCTCACAGTCAGACCCGGGACGAGCGTGAGCTCCGCTGCACGGACGGGAGGCTGGGACCTGCAGATGTGGAGTCCGCAGCTTAAGCCCCTCCGTGTAAATGCAAGCGGCCGGCGAGGTCCTCCACATGTAAAAAGCAAAGATGAAAGACAATGCACAAGGGCGAAATGGGGGTACTATTCTTTAAAGACACGGCGGGGACTTCGGCTGGACAGTGTTCCCAGCCTGCGTGCCTCGGACGAACAGCCCGTTGCCGAGGGAGCCCGTTCGGGGAAGAAGATGCACAGACACTTAATTTAGAACGGACCCCCGAGCGTGCTCTGTGCGATCTATCCGTGCTGCTCGTTAACTCAGCTTTCCTGAGAACGGGAGTCCTGACATGACCGCCCGCTCCCCTCTGTCCCTCTGGGCAGGCTTTCCGCTCCGTGTCTGTGATTTACAACAGGTTCGTGGCAGCAGGGCTGGGCTCTGGGGAGAGCACACAGCCTCTGAGTCTAATGACACCCTGGACCCTCTCCCTAGGACGCGAAGCACCTGCACTCACGCCGAGCATCTCCCGCAAGCCCAGGCAGAGGCCAGCCCGCCAGACTAAGAGGCCAGGGCTGTTCATGATTCTGGCCATCTAACACCAGCACAGGAGACAGGTGCGGCAGGAACGCTTGCATGGGGAACAGAGGAGCAGGAAAGGCTACTTAAATCCTGGGGTGCCTCAAACAAAAGCGACGCAGACTTAGAAATGGACGGCCACGTTGCCGAGGGTCTGGAAATGCCTTGCGGGCCGTGTGTCAGCAGACTACTTCTGCGGCTCATGGGTGATGTGTCATCGCGTTACCGGAGGGGAAGCCTGCTGGCCTGGCAGGAGCGAGCTCGCCCCAGGACGCGTTCCCTAGGGAGCAGAGCGGCCCAACCCCAACCACGCATGGACGTGTGCCTGGCAGGTGCCTGGCGCTCCATGCTGAGCTCTCCGACGCAGACACGAGACTCCCGACTCATGATTTCATGCATCTTGAAGCAACCTGCTTGCATGTGCCTCCCCTCGACCCTTCCAGCCCCTGGCTCAGGCTTTCTCCCCAGGATTAGGGCGACAACCTTGCTCCTCCAAAGGACCTCAAGACTTGCTTCTCCCAGTCAGCGCCCGCGGGCTTCCCGGTGCTTGCCACCACCCCTCCCCTTCCCTCTCCCTGCGGGTCTCCCTTCCAGACGTAGAAGCCTGGGGTGGGGACAAGGCTTGTGTTCAGGAGGGAAGCTGTGTCGCTGTTAAGGTGAAACAGGAACGGCACCGACCTCATCGCAGCCCCCGGGGGCTGCTGGCCCCACGCAGGGAGATGGGGGGTGGCGCAGGTGGGCATGTGGCTGTCCGTCTCGGGGGAGACCTGGGGGTGGGCTGGACAGGAAGTGGGGCCATACGGAGCCGTGGGTTCCCTCGAAGAGCCCCGTCCGCTGTGGGGCTGATCCGGCCGGTCGGCCATTGCTCCCTCCTGCTCCCTGCCTGGTCTCGGGGTCCATGCGGGGTGCACTTGCCAAGTCAACGTGTCCCTCACAATGCAGCCATAGACCACCAGAAACTGTGGCCCATTAGCGCCACTTGGATGAGGGACAGGCTAGAATTTTCTCGGGGGATACTGTGCCCACTGCTGAAGTGTTGACTTTCCGCAGGTGGATACACGGGGCCACACGCTGGGGAAAGCAGGTGGGGAGGCGGGGGGAGGAGCACGGAATGCTCCTGGCCTCGCGGGACAGGCAGAGCTGCAAGATGCCCACGGGGGGCGGGGGGCGGGGGTCCTTGTCGAGGAGGGGAGTGGGACGGGTGGATCTGGACAGGCAGGGGGCACAGGCAGGTCCCCCCTGCCAGAGCTTTCGAGCTCAAAGCACATCCTCAGAGCCGGGCGGACCCACCCCGACCTGGGATCCAGGAGTTTATTACAATGTCCTGCCAAGCCGGCCTCCTGCTGCTCCCTGCAGGTGAGGCCACGCCCCCTACCCCCGAGCTTTGGGCAGTGGGCAGTCCCGAGGGGCAGCTGGGTCGTTGGAACAGCCACCTCCCTTGGAGTTCCCCAGTTACTTCCCACCATCCCCGCAGGAACGTGGGCTCCTTTCCTGGCATTCTGGGATGCGCTTGGGGTTGGGAACACACTGTGAGGGGCTGAGGGCAAGGCTGCCGTGGTGTCCAGAGAGGGGGGCTGTCACCCTGAGCTCCGCTCGCGGGGAGTGCGCAGGTTTATCCAGACCCCCTGTGCCCCCCCTTGCCTTTCCACGAGCCCTGAGCAGCAAAGACTCCACATGTGAGCGTCCCCCTCCGTCCGTCCCACACGGGTCCTCCCTAGAACCTGGACACTGGAGCCCGCAGGTGACACCGGGCTCGGGGGTGAGACCCCGAAGAGGGAAACAGTGCGGGTTCCAACGATTCTGCCATCGTGGCCTCATGGCCGAGCAACTTCCATGGAGCGGGACAGATGGATGGTGACATGGGGACAGAGCTGTCTGTGGGAGGGGTATGGGGACAGGGCGGGGCCACACTGCACTGTGCTCTAGGGGCACATCCCCAAACTAAGAGGTTGACAGGGTTTCAGTGAGTTTGAGCTTGGTCTGGGAGTAGAGTGCACAACCCAATCAGCCGGCGAGAAGGGGACCTCGCCCCATGCAGGCCACCAACCTGCCAGAGTCTGCTCAGGACAAGGCAGAGTCCCTTCCAGGTGAGGAGAGCTCTGGGGACCCCACGTCGGGGGATCGGTGTGTGGCCTCCACCTGCCCCACACTGTAGCTCCTTTGTCTCTTTATCTCTTGTCTACTTTCATCTGAAGCAAGGGACTCGCCTGTGAAGTCTTCTAAGGAGCCCTGAGCAGCCCTGGTGCCCGGGGCACAGCCGCGTCCCAGCTGGGTGGGGCAGGGTGGAGTCCAGGAGCTTCCCCTGGCCGTCGCTGCACCCACGGTGACCGCCGCATGGGGGATCTCTGGTCCTCCCGGAAAGCCTCGTCCAGCAAGGCTCTGCTGCAGACCAGTGTCAGGTGTAGACGCTTGCCACCCCCAGAGCGGCCAGGTGGCATCGCAGTCATGAATCCACAGGTCTGCAGGCCGCCTGGGAATGTGGAGAGAAGACCCACTCCCGCAGGACTTCCAGCGCCCCCTCCTCCCAGCAGGCCCAGGGGGCCGAGGTCAGGAAGGGCGGGAGGCGGCACGGAGCCCCGCACTCCCAGAGGGACGGCGATCTCTCCTTGCGTCTCTTTCTCAGGCTCACACTGATTTCACTTATTTAATAAATGACAATTTATTTACATATACGTTATGTATGTGAAAGCAGTCATCCTTGCCGCTTCGTCATTTAGAGATCTCCCAAGACAAAGAAAACCAACGAGATTCCTGGGTCTGGTAACCCATCCCCAGACGTAAACCTCCGTGTTAGTACTGGACCGTTCCAGCTGTGGTTCCCTTTCCACCCGGAAGGAACGGCCCTCTGAGCCGCATGAGATGGGCTTGTGCCTTATGCTTCATGTCTTAGAGCCCAGCTGTGCAGGAGTTAGGAGAATGTTTTGGAAGCCTGGTTTTGTCTGTCTCCTCTGCGTCTGGTCTTGGGGCTCCTTCCCTGTGACTGCAGCCTCCCCTGGCTTTCTCTCCACACGTGTCGCCGTGATCCCACAGCGCATTCTGCATCCAGGATGTGGGCATTTTCGTCTCTGGAAGGTTGACTGCACTCCTGTAACACCCCCTGCCCCCCATCCCCAATGTCCCTTCAATCTGTCCTCCGCTTCTGGGACAGGACGTGCCGGTGTGCTCGAGTCTCCACGCCCGTCCTGCTGCATCCGACGGCAGGGTCCCTCCCAACGCGGCAGTGAACGCGGGGCCCCTCGTGCCATGCCGCCCTCGCGGGTCAGAGGCCAGACTGAGAATCCACCTGACTCTGCATGGGACATTTCTCTATTCCCACAGATGTTCCTGAGCCTTCCGCTGGGGAGAGGCTCTCTTTCCGGGGCTGGCTTTAGGTGGGACCAGCGGTGATCGCTGTTTTCCCCACAACCGTGGCAGAGCGCCTCAGACCACGGGACCTGGTGCCCTGAGCACGACGGCGTCTGCCACATGGGCTGGGCGGGGGGCCATCCGCCTTCCCTGTCTGAGCCCCGACGACAGGCTCTTGTCCCTCCGGGGGCCCTTTCCCACCTCATGAGGTGCCGTGTCCTGGCATGCTGATGAGGGCTGGCGGGGCCGGTGCGGCCTGGGGTCCTCCCCCAGCACCCTCCCTCCCTGCTGCCTGGGCCTCCCCAAGGAGCTCCATCGGCCTCTCCAAGGAGCCCTGCCTCCCTCCCTTGTGCAGCAGAGGGCCTGGTGTCCACCATCTGGAAGGATGGGGTTGGTCCAGCTGGGGACTTCCGACAGCCTGTGGGCCACACAAGCCCAGATGGACACACATGTGCACACTTGGATCTCTGTTTGGGACAGTGACCAGGTCTGTGCAGGGGTGCACGCGGGAGTGGAGCGTGAGCTCAGACGGTGCTCGGAAAGGTCCAGGAGGCAGTGGCAGGGAGGGTTCCCTTGGGCTTAGGTAGGCAGTGAGGCTGGCAGAGGGGGCCTGTGACTGTGTGTCATGCCCTGCACGGCGCATCCAGGACCTCAGGACCCAGCAAGACTCAGTGGGCAGAGGGGAGTGGCTGGGCTTGCAGGGGTGATGGTGGGGTGGGCTTTGTGCTAGGTGGGAGATGGTGTGGATCCCTACCCCAAACCCTGGCCCTGGGTGTGTGCGGAGCACCGTGGGAGGGGCCAAGCAGGGGCCGCGGTGGGAGGTGGCGGCGGTAGCAGCCACCGGGAAAGGACCCTCAGGCTCTCCAGAAGGTCTCCCTCCTCCTGCAGCCCACTTTGAGTTAACCGCCACAACAGTGTGAAATGTTGTCTCCAGGAAGAGAGCCAGCATCCCCTGCAGACGGATCACAGACCGTGGACTCCGGCCAACAGCCCGCCGCGAGGACCCTTCTGGACCGGACCCTGCACTTCCGGCTCCCGACCAAGAAGGAGGCTCCGGGCCCCAGCAGAGCGCCGTGGCTCCCAAGCCACAGATCAGCCACGAGATCCGGGCCCTTCCTCCTTCTTCCCCATTTAGCAGTGAGGACACACGGCCTCCCCTCCGGCTGCCTCGGGCTGCTACCTTGTCGAGGGACCTGGTGCGAAATGAGTGTGTGGGACCCCTTGTCTTCCTGGTGTCAGAGCCTCAAGAGGCTGACGGCGGGCCGGATGCCAGTCCGGAGCCCGCGTGATTGCACAGGACTCTGGGCCCCGGTGCTCAGACGTCAGCCCGAACCCACTGACCTGGGGTTCTTTCCATCCTGGTCAGTCGGGTCAGGCTGTGACCTTTGTACTGCACCCGCTGGGTCAGTAAAGAAGGAAAGCCCCGGAGACAGAGGCTCGGCGGTGTCCCTATGGCCAGAGCGCTTGGTGTAGAAACTGGCCCCTCCTCCGATAAATTCAGAGGCTCACCAAAGAGAGGTGCTGACAACGCCCCGTGGGTCCCAGATGCCATCGTGCCCTGAAGCGAGGCGGGCCTGCCCAGCCTGCCCACCTTCCACTTTCCCGTCCTGCTGCCTGATAGGGTCTGCTCCAACGTCCTGGCCAGCGCTGCAGAAGGAGAGACAGAGCCTGGCTTCAAGGTCAAGCATGTTCTTATCATGCTCCGGATAAATCACGCTCCAGGGAGGACTGAGTTTCCTCAACAGCCTGCAGCTCGCTGGCCAAGGTCGGAAGGTCAGCATTCCACCCGGGGTTGCAGGAAACGGGCCATCTCGGGTTCAAACAGGGAAATGCAGCTCGTACTCAGGGTTCTGCGGGGGGAGGGGTTGGGGGCTGTTCTTTCAGCTCTGAGCACCGTTTTTTCTTGGTCCCAAAACAGTCTGTTCCTGGAGGGCCGCTCAGGGGTTCAGCTCGGGGGACGCTCTCTTCACACGTCTTTGTCCACACTTTTTCAACGTTCAAACAATACCCCGAATAGAGACACACGGGATCTTCCTTTGGGAACGGAACAGCCTTCTCTGTGATGTTCTAGGGCTGTGTGTAAGCTGACCCCAGTGTCCACACTGCCCTGCCTGTCCCACCCCGGGTACAAAGTGTCCGGGGACCTGCCTCCTACGTGTGGAATGGTGACTTGCTGACATCTTTTTCTGGACTGTGATGGTCCCTCAGGGGGGTGGGGTGTGGGGAACGTGCCCTGACACCATCCCCCGCTCATCTCTCCGGCTCCTTTGGCTCACTTCTCCATCCCCAGTGCCGTTCAACGAATGTGCGAGAACGTCATTCTTCATCACTGCACCATTGTAGATGCCGAAGCTGTAACCTCAGGGGCCATGGGGACATGTGTGGCTGAGCAGGACGTGTCTGAGCGGGAGGCACAGGCTTCCGGGGAGGGGGAGGAGGACTGAGGAAGCCTCGTGGGGAGAGAACCGCAAACCCACCCAGTTAGGGAACGGCAGGGCGTGAGCAGGGACGTCGGGAGGACTGCGGGGACAAGGGCACAAGGTGAGCAGACGTGACGCTGACCGGCATGGTGAGCTTGGGTTTGAGAAACGCCCTGAGGTGGGATGGGAAAGGCTTTTCGAGGACGGCTGGTGTATCTGAGTGAGAAATCAGCGTTCGGACGAACCGACACCGGCAGAGGGCATGGACATCTGCGTGCGTATGTGAGGAAGGGAAAGCGGCCGGATCTGCAGATGGGCGGGGGTGGGGTGGCCCGGCCACGTCGTCGAATGTGGCCTCCTTGACCGAGACCAGCAGCGCAGGAGCGGAGCCGTTCAGGGCAAACGATGAGCTGGGTCTTGCCTGTGGACTTGCAGGGGCTGCTCCTCTCCAGGGGAAACAGCAGACAGGTGGCGGGATGGTGGTCCGCGCGCCGGAGGCAGGGAGGGCACTGAGCCCGGACTGAACGAGATGTGCAGTCTGTCACCTGGGGTCCAGCACCACCCTACAAATCACACACACGACATCAAAACCAGTTAGTCCTCATCCCGCGGTAGGAAGGGGTTTTATTTCCAAATGGGGAAATCCTGGCACGTGGAGGTTAGGAACGTGTCCGCTACCCCCTGCTAGAAACAGGTAGAGCTGAAACAGAAGCCCAGCAGCCTGGGCGGCCGTCGGTGCTTCTCAGCCGCAGGCACGATGGTCCCGCAGACAGGTGCGTGCGGCCTTGCCGCCTGGGAGGTGCCCAGCGAACATGGACCGCGCGAGCACGTTCAGGGGGGAGTTGACGGGAGAAAGGAGGTCTCGCTCGCCCGGCTGTGATAGCCTGTCCGAAGCCTCCTGATGTGGGACTTGTCCATCCCCCGGCGGATTCAGGAAGGAACGTCTCCACGGAGCACACAGTGTCCAGTCCTGGCCAGGTGCCATCCACCCCCGCTGCCGGGGGTCCATGGCCACTCTCTGCTCTGGCTTCAGAGTTTGTGTTAACAGTAACTCAGGGAAAGGTTTACAGATGAAGCCTGGGTTGGATGGTGCCAGGACGCTGAGCTACCAGGACAGGGTGGTGAAGGAGGGACACCGGGCGGGTCTGTGAGGTAAGGCCGCACACATGGGGCGGGCAGCTTGAGGACGACCCTGAGGCCAGGACGGAGCGGCCTCAGGAAAGCCTCAGGAAAGCCACTTCACTCCATAAACTGCGGTTCGCCTGTCCATCCCGCAGGCTGGAGAGAGGATCCGAGTTTCCCAAGTGCGTGCTGTGGGGACCCCTTCCCTAGCCACACAGGTTGGTGTTTTTACTATTGTTTCCAAATGGCTCAGGGTGGAAAGCAGGGATCCGACAGACAGTGTGATGCCAAAGGTGGCCGCCACCACGTACAGGCAAGTCTAAAGGACAGGCGTCAAGGGCACGCAGGGGAGGCGGGAGGCGAGATCAGGTCTGACCAGGTGCCCCGACGACCTGTGGCCAATGGCACTTTCAGTGGATGTGCTCGTCAGGCGACCTCAGACCCACACCCCTCCCCCCTCCGTGTCTCCACGGCCTCCTGCCCCATCAGAGATCCGCTAATATAGTAAGTATTTCAAGGACACTTCTCTTTTCTTTTTTATTTTTTTGAAGATTTTACCCATTTATTTGAGAAAGAGGGAGCGTGAGTGGTGTGGAGAGGCAGAGGGAGAGGGGGAAGCAGGTTCCCCGCCGAGCAGGGAGCCTGATGCGGTACTCGATCCCAGGACCCTGAGATCACGACCTGAGCCGAAGGCAGAGGCTTCACCGACTGAGCCACCAGGCGCCCCTCAAGGACACGTCTTTATCCCAGTTTTCCACCTTTTACACTTTCCCTAGATGACAAGAGGATGAGAGAAGTCCGTGCTAGTCCGTGAAGCTGAAATTATTCTGAAAGTTAAACTACAAGGACCTGCAGGCACAGTTACGGTGGTTTTTGTTTTGCGTTGTTTTTTCTGATTTGGGGTAGATGAGGTAATGGCCGAAGCTTGCTTCTGTACTGATGTAAGTAGGGGCTTTAACTGCGCTCCTTTAACGTCACTCGTGGTAACAGCGTCGCTAGCATAGGTGGCGTAGCACTCAATGCGAGACTCGGGGCAGCGGGGCCGTTCCCCCGGACGTGGGTGTGGGGAGGCGTGGGCGGGGCGTGGAGGCCATTTGGTCCGTAGAGGGCTGGGTCCATGCGACCCAAGCAGCCTGACCTCAGCACCACAGCTGACAGAAACCAGACTGCTGGACAGCTGGAGCTGCGGATCGCTCCCCAGGGGGGTGTGACACTGTGCAACAGTCCGTGGTCCAGGACCTTAGGAACGTAGTCACCTGCCAGTGTCACCCCTTTGGAAACAGCATCAAGATGGCCATTGTTCTGTGTCCTGCCCCACCTAGGCATGGCAGAAAAGGTTTGGGCTGATATGACCCTACTCTGAGGGTGGGAAATCGATCATCACACATCCAACGGGCGTCATCACGTGTGGCTCTCATGCTGGGGTCTGGGAAAGACCAGGACCCATCGGTGTTCCTGACTCCCACCCCGTCCACAGCCATTCGGCCCTATATGCTGAGGTAGATGGGTTTTGTTTGTTTTCACCTGGGGAGAGGGTGTGTTTTGTGTGCACAGAGAAAAAGCCCAAAATGATGCCAAAATGTTTCTCCTAGACCTGGAGGCAGTCTGCAGCCTCCTGCCTCCTTGGAGTCATGCTCTGGAGAAAGGAATGTAAGCAGTGATGGTGTATGCCACTTCGGGGAGGAAATACTGGGCAGCTGGTGTGCGAGATTTGCCATGTTCTCTGTCGCACCCACAGCCACACACCCAGCAGGAGGGGCTCTGCGCTCACAGCTCTAATGAGTATGATGTAAACCCCATCCGCCCCAAGATAGACACGCCGTCTAAGAGAAAAAGAAGTGCTCGTTGTTCCAAACCTCTGAGGTTTGGAGCTGTTTGTCCCTGCAGCAAAACCTGGCCCCTTCTGACTAAGACAATGTTTTTGTGTTTTGAAAACGAGAGAGGTTTAGTGGAAGACTCGAAGGAAAATAGATTCCCCTGATGTTGGAGTTCTGCAAATGGGAAGAAAGTGGTCCGTCGAATAAAGAAAAGCCATGCCCGAAGTGAATCTCCATGTTTTGTGTATAAATAGATTGGATTTATCAGAAAGAACATCCAATGTGATCTTGGACATGAAATATTGACGTGAGAAAAGTGTCAACATTCACATAGACATAGTTTGGGGGAAAGGCTACTTTGGATGAACCCCCAGCTATGCCAGATCCCATATTCCAACAACGGGACTGAAGACACAGATGGATTCTCATCGGGTCACAGGGGCCGTGTTCTATAAAGTAAGTCCACAAACAGCGAATTAGTGAGTACAGAGCCATTGACCCAGGAAATACAGGGTTGGTTCCCCATGAACTTCTGGTCACCACAGACCAATACATAACCTTGTTTTATGTGCAAATCTCTCAAGACTGCCTTTTGAATCCATGTCATAGACTCGTGAGCATTGGACTCAGGGCCAACGGGACTAGGACTCATGACCGAAGGAAGGCGTTCTAACACACGGATCTTCTCCATAAGACGAATCCCCACCTTCTTGCTCCTTGGAACTCTGAGCATCCCCCCTGCACTCTGCTTGGGGACCAGGTTAAGCAGATAAAGACCAGCAAAAAGGACACAAATACGTAAATAGACCCGTTTGCCGGGTGAGCTGGTAGAACTCTGGGTGATTCTTTATGGATGCTGGGAATGCATGCTTTGGGCAACTCCAGTTTTTTCACTGCACTGCGCATGTCAGCAAACGCCCACTAAAGCCATGGGAATATTGGTTTGGGGTTACAAATAAATTCTAGCATAAATGTTAAAGGATTCTCTGCTCTTCCTATATCGGACATCTACCACATTAAAGCCATCCACCCAAGAGTGATCTCAGTGAAGCAGAGACACGGGCACCAGGTTCCCTTCAGTGTTCACCACTGCCTGATCTGTATTTCCCACTGGACGTACCAGAAATGCACATGAACTGCTGACCAAGAGCCAAGCTCTGCCCAGGACACACTGGGCGACACTGGGTTCTGAGGTTCAAGGGCTTGAGTTTCTGGCCTCCCGCTTGCCATGGAAACCCCCCTGTCCCAAATATCCCGCGGGGTCCCTCACCCCTGCCTTCCCCTCCATGTGGACTATGACTCTCTCACCGACCCAGATAACCCTTCAGGCTCCACTCATGGCAGCTGTCCTGAGCCGGCTGGTGGCGGTGGGTCCCAAGGCCCATGTCCTCTCATCTCACGAGGCCACGCTCACATTCCTCCGAGAATCTCCAGGAAGACCACAGGCTCTGAGGGTGGTGGGAGCCCTTTAGCACCCTCTGTGGAAGCTGAGGGACCGCTAAGATGTAGGGAAAACCAGGGTCGATAAGCACTTACTGAATAGCTGAATGAAAAAGAGTCCTAGAAAAACTCTTCCCCTTTAGATGCAAAGAAGTCCACAGACTACTTCGTCGTTTTTTTTTTGTTTGTTTGTTTTTTAAACATTTTAAGAGCACAGGCTTTGGAGAGACCCTGTCCGTGGTTTTGCAGAGAACACACCGCGGGGCAGTAGCCGGCAGCCCCCCGGAGGTGAGGCACCTGGACGGCGGGCGGTTGGTATGGAGCGAGCTCTGTGCTCCTCATGGGGCCGCAGAGGCTGGGAGATCGGCCGAGACCCTAATGGATCAGGATGAGATGTGAGATGGGGACAAGCAGCTATGCGCATCACACCTCCAACACTCCCACTGGGAGGATGGTGGGCCTAAGGCTCTGTTCTTCGGTGCTGCGTGGCTGCTGGAAAACTCCAGACAAGAGTGACCAACGGTGCCCATCTCCCCTGACCCCGTGACTGACCATGGCTCCACCGACAGAGTTGGAACCTCCATGGGAGCCACCGCCCCATCAGCAGGGCTGTGGTCTCCAGGGGTCGTGGCGGCCCCATCTGTCCTACCGAGGGAAGAAGCATCTAATCCCTCCACTCAGCTCAAAAGTCCTCAATTTCCCAAAGGGATTTTACTAGAAAATGAAGGGGAAACAGAGGAGAACCCAGAAACATGGAAATGCCAGAGTCCAGAGAAGAGTGAGGTCCCGGAGTCCCCACTGTCTTAAGGTGGGTCTTGGTCTGCACCCCAGTCTCTGTCTTCCTCCCCGTGGTGGGAAGCCACCCCCCACAGCTGACTCCAGAAAGGTCATGTGCAAAAGGTCAGAGATGTTCTTTGAATTCAGGAGGCGGGATGAGGAGGAAAGAAGGGGAGGGAATAGGGTGGGGGGAGGAGCAGGGAGGTTGGAAAGATGGAGGGAGGTGAGAGGAGGAGAGAAGGAAGGAGGGAGGAGGGGGGAGGAAGCTCTGTCCAGTGAGAACAGACCAGACATTCTTTCTCTTCCTAAAAGTCTCATTTCTCCAGTTGTGGGAGGAGCAGGGGTTTGAAATCAGGCGAGTGGGCTCAAAGTCAGCCTCGCACCAGAGTGTGTGCTGGCACCTGGAGGGCAGGGGTCTAGCCTCAGTGTCTCTGTCTCCTCCTGCATAAGGAGAACAACAGTACCGCGCCCTGTGGTCAGAGAGCGCGGTCCGTATGTGAGCTGGGGGACGGGAGGAACTGGGGGTCGCTGCGGTGGGCCAGGTGGTGGTCCCACATCTACCGACAATTCCCAGGAAGGCCCAGACGCCCCACCTTGCCTGGACGTGCACCCAGGCCCAGGTGTTCTATGCCCCTTCCCAGGTCTCTGGACCCCAAACCTGGGTGTCTCCATGGTGTGAGATGCTCCCCCGAGAGCCTCCCTCCTGCCATGTGGACACACACAACAGACCCGCTCCTCCAGGGAACACCTCTGCCTTAGAAACTTCAGGAATATACATTCGTGATGTGAGTGCAAATGCTTCAATACTAAGAGGAAATATGGACCCGAAGCTGTTTAATCAGTGGATACACAGAGAACGGCCGAGTCTTCCTTCCGGCCCGTGCAGCTGGGGGACGTCAGCCTCCGAAGAAAGGTCCCGCGTGTGGCTCCCCAGTACTCCTGTGGGACGCCGGCATTCACCAACTCGAGCCCACGTGGTTCTTTGTCAGGATCATTTATTACAAATGTGGCGATCGTGAAACCGTGATATATGGGATAAACCAGCAAATAGAGAGCTTAAGTATGAACAGCAAGAGGACTGGAGTAAATGTTTCTTACTTAAAAATTTTAAATTCTAAGGTTTTCTCCTCTTTATGCCAAAAAAATTGTTTTTATAAAAAGGATTTTTGAAGGGCGTCCTGGCCACGAGTTCCTCACTCTCTTCCCAATCCTGCATCATTTTAGGAAAACCCCTGCATTCACGCTATTTGGATCTGGGCAGAAAGTTTTGCAAAACACAACATGAATGCCATGTTTTGAATTTTATTAGGAGCTCATACCTACAAAGTCCTTATTCCTTTTTTTTTTTCCTTGTTAAAGATTTTATTTATTTATTTGAAAGAGAGCGTGAGAAAGAGAGAGCATGAGTGGCAGCAGGGGGCAGGGGGAGGACAGAGGGAGAAGCAGGCTCCTTGCTGCACAAGGAGCCCGACATGGGGCTTGATCCCAGGACCCTGGGATCATGACCTGAGTCGAAGGCAGATGCTTAACCGACGGAGACCCCCAGACGTCCCCCACGTACTTATTTCTTTCATGCTTAGAACATGGTGCCCAGTTAAATTTGGGACAAGAACGCCTGCTTTCATGTGCTGATTCTGCCAGCATCTAGCGGCTTCTCCCACAGGCGGCTTGGGCGGGTCAGTAGCAATATCCTGGCATCCCCGGAGGGGTGGGTTGCCTTTCTCGTGAAGTGCACGCCAGGAGCTTCATCTGCACCGTGTGCTGGGCCAACAGCCCCAGAGCCAGCCCGGAGGGAGGAGCGGGAGAGCAGAGGGCCATTCGTCCCTGGGAAAGGAGCCCCTGCCATGCACAGCTCCCAGCTCCAGCCAGACATGATCCCTGCTGCCTGAAACCCTTGACTTGTTCCTGGCTTGGCATGTTCTCTGGGGGCCTCTCTGCTTCTCCTCTGGCACGCTGGTCCTGCTTCCGTCCATCCTGTCCTCCAGCTGTGCTCTCTCTGTCCCTAAGAACATGGCACGAGGATCAGGCAAAGGGATGCTGGTGGCGGCAGCGGCAGCAGCAAGGGCACTCTCTGCATCCAGCCTGCAAGATCACCAGCACACGTGGAAGGCACTGATACAAAGTTGCAAATGTTTAACTTTTACTGCTCCTTAGCTCACACCAGGTGTTGGCCATGTGTGAGGTCATTCTATCCTCATAAAGCCGCTGGAGGACGGTCCGATCATGGCGACCACCGTGCAGAAGAGAAAGGTGAGGCTTCCAGAGGTTAAGGAACTGGTCCAGGCTTATGGCTTCTCTCCCGAGGGGCCCTTTTGCACATCCCAGCTGCTCTGATGGGATCTGCAGGGAGGAAGACAGATCTCATCCATGAAGTCCCTTCCCTGCCAGTTCTTAGGTGCTCCCCAGCTGAGCCTTCCTGTCTCAAGGGGAGGGTTACCTGGGGTGTAGGGGTTGTACCATCGTTCTCCAAGGGTGGTTCTGCCTGGGTGGGTTGGTGTCCAGCACCACATGTGATTCCTATGATGGGCAGGGCTGTGGGCACAGGGGAGCCAAGCTTCTCCAGCAGAAGGAGGGAGAGCCTACACCTCGGATGGACTCTGCCGGTCTGGGCTAGACTGACAACATGCATTCCTCACGGCTCCCAGGGATGCCCATGATGCTGGTCCATGGCACCTGCATGCCAGGTGCCCGCCATCCCTGGTCCACAATCCAGGTCTCAACCAGTGCAGGAGGATGTTGGTGAGTCTACAGGGCCGTGGCTGGGTTTCCCATCTAGTGGATCTTTGGACGCGTGGATCCACGTCAACAGCAGATGTTCCCTCCGGGGCTCAGCAGGCCCAGGGTCCTAGGGGACCCCTGCACAAAGCTGGCCCCACCCCAGTCCAGTCTCTGGACCTGCACCACACTAGGGTATGGGAACGCAGTTGAGAAATATGGACCTAGACATAAAATCACAAGCTCGTCTCATGACCTTCCTGTGCCTGCTTCTTTCCGTGTCGCCCACCACCCGGCACGGGCAGGCCCGACCAAGGCAGCTGGACACACTCTTAGAAAGAGTAACTCGGTCATAGTCTCTGAACCTCTAGCTCGAAGGAAGAGCTCCCATAAACATTTTTTGGACAATTCATAGAAGAGCAGGTTATGAACAATTCATTCTTCCTTTAAAGAAATGATGACTGGGTTGCCTCCCAAGTGTCGGGCCCTGTTCTAATTGTTGGGGCACAGCAGGAAGCCACCCGACAAGACCCAGACTTCTCTTGTTCCTATGGCCAAGGCAGGAGACAAAATGTTAGTAGATCTAGAAATTAAAAAAATATATACATCTATTTAAAAATTTAACTTGGGTAGATTTTGAAGGTAAGTGTGACAAGATTCTAGATGATTCAGATCTGGGGCTTAAAGAAAAGATCTTCCAAGATGTTTCCCCAAATTCCAGTTTGAAAAATAATGGTGCCAGTTTCCAAGGAACAGGGAGTTTATCCAGAGAGGGGTAACATCAACCAGTTCTTTCGGGCACTCGAGCCTCCCATTTAATAATTCAGAGACACATACACCCGTGATGCTGGCTGGAGGGGCACAGATCTCCATCATCTTGGTGACAACACCCATCATGTGAGCGGCCCTTGGTTCCGCCTGTACATACCACCAGTGGCAAGGCCCCAGACCCCGAGAGGCAACATCCATCTGCCTCACAGCCGGCCTGAGCTAAGGTGTTACTATCTTTACTTTCCCATTGAGAAAACAGAGCCTCAGAAAGGGACGGGTTGCTGATTTTTAACATCCAGTCTAACTAAGTTCACGTGAGTGTCCTCTGAGTTTCGGAGAGGAATCCACGGGTTGGATTGGAATCCCATGGTTGAAACCCTGCTCCTTCAGGGGTCCTGGCGGTGGCCTCTGCGAGCTAGCCCTTGGAACTGGAGCGGCTCCCTACGAGCCAGAAACCGTAGAGCTATAGCACAAGCCATTCGGGGGAATTATGAGCTAGGTGTGGATGTATGGTCGGGGGTAAAAATAGTAGGGTGCACACAGAAGGTTTATAGAGTGCCATTAAAAATATTAGAGAATGATGATTTCGGGTTTCCAACAAGGGATGGAGACATTCTCTGAGAACAGACTTAACATTTTCAAATTGTCAATGTGACCTTTCTTTTAAAATAAAAAAGATTTTTTATGGGTTTGTTTCTTTTCGTGGGAAAACCACATAGCCTTTCCAAAACAACTCTCAACCAACCATTCTGAAATGGTGCACAGGAAAGATTCGGTCACACTCTCTGCTGGTACTGGGAGCCGATGCCAGAGAACTAGGATAAACTCAGGCCCCCACACCAGGGAACCCCACCCAGCCTTCCCAGGAGGCCCCCAAGAGCCTCGTTGGGGAGCCATGCCCTTTCGAGAAACTCTTTCCAAGAATATACGGTGTCTGCTGACCGGAATCCCACCTGGGATCACAGGTGCGTCCTTACCTCCCTTTCCCTAACAAAATCCAACCCGAGCCTGGCATTACAATCCACTTCGATCTTATGGCATTTCAAAAGGTGTCGGCGAGGGCTGCTGGGGGCTCAGTCGGTAAGTGTCTGCCTCCCACTCAGGTCATGATCTCATTGTCCTGGATCCAGCCCCACGTCCGGGCCAGGGAGCCAGCTTCGCCTAAAAAAAAAGAAAAGGGAGAGAGAGAGAGAGCAAGCGTGCTATTGAGAGAGAGAAAGAGAGAGAGAGAGAGAGAGAGAGATGCCAGTGAAAGGCCCGCCCTCCTTCTCTCGGGCCACCCCCAGCAGGTGGAGGGCCAAGCAGGTGCAAAGGCTGCTGGTAACCGGGGGTCCTGTTTTGCTTTTCACACTGAAGTAATGAAGCTTAGAACTTGCAACTTTGAAGAAGAACGTCTTCCTGGTCCTGCTTTAATTCTGCGACCCCTGGCGTGAGTGCGTTGGCCAGAACACGCACTGTAGATTGTTCACACTAGGGGGAAAGAAGCAAAATAAATGTTGCACCCAGGCGAGGGGGTCTCGGGTGCCCGTTTGCGGAGATGCTTCCATAGCAGCTTTGATCTCAGGACGCCGGGGCTCAGGATGGAACTGTCTCCCCAGCTGCAAAACGGACACAGGGGTCTCTACCTCATAGGCTGGCCGGAGAGGCCCAATCAGGCAGGAAAACAGAGACGGCCACGGCGGGCAGCGGAGCGTGGGCACAAGTACGTAGTATGACTTAGGGTTACCGTTCGTCATTGCTGCTTACCATTAGGGTTAGTGTTATTGCTCTGGTTTTCTGCGAGACCCACACCCTGTTTTCTCTTCTTCTGGCAGCTGTGCCAAGCACGCCGCGTGAGGTGGATTTTTGCCTGTGGGAATAGGACCGGAGAGTAGATAGGACGAGCTTACTCTGCAGCTAGAACTCCGGAAGCCCAGGCCGGCCGCCTCCTGCTCGTTTCACGGTGGTTTATTGAAAAGCCACATTCCTGCCTCTTCCCTGGTTCCATACGTTTCATTCGTTTTGGAAACAGAAAGAGTTGCTTAACTCCACGGGAAAAATACCTTGATTTCAAACAAGCCCAACTGGAAGACTTCCTTAAAAATAAAGTTGTGAAGTTATGATATAATCCTTCGGAAGGAAGGGAGAGTGAAATATGCCTCGTACATGAAGGTTCTCTCCGTGGAGTGACGGTGCGCATCTGTCAGGTTTTAACCACCTGGAGGAGGTGCCTCATCTGGTCTTGGACCCGAGAACACACCTGAGCCCAGTCACACACAGGACAAACCCTGATGTCTTACAAACACATGGTTGGCCCCGTGCGCCTTCACTGGCAGCTCTAGGGACGCGTAACCGACTAACACTCCAATCCCTGCCCTCCTCTGATGTCCTAACAATCAATTTTTATATAAGTTCGGAAATTCTTGGAGCAGCAAGGGTTTTGTTTGTTTGTTTGTTGTGCTAAAAACCAAACCGTTCTTCTTCTTGTAAATTCAAATCCATTTACGTTTCAAAGGAAATCCAATCCATATGTTTCTTGTTTATTTACACTTACTGTAATTCATCAAAGCAGTGTTTAATGAGCTACTTAATGTCCAAAGAGTCTCCATCAAAGGATTTTTTTTTAAAGCCTTTCATCTTGTGTACCAGGAAGCTTTGCTGTTCTTTGAAACAAGGTTCTAAGTTTGGAAAAATGTGACCTTCCATTCATGTTCTGAAATGTTCGGAGGCATGTAAATTAGCTAAGTGTAGGCGTGCACGATATTTGGCCGACCTAACCGGCTCCTCCCAAAGCGGGGGGCATTCCGTGCCCCAGTCTTCTTAAAATGAGTAGCCGGGGGAGGCATTTCAGGGGAAAGAGGAGGATGGCGGCTTCTGCTTTTATCTAACAATCTCCAAAAAACTGTTAAGCAAATACTGTATGTCACACATGATCCAGAATGTGTGAAACTTACTTTGATTTGTTTTTAATATGCAAGGTTATAAAAAAGTATTTATCTCAGTTACTGGGAAATTGCTCTGTGTGTGTCTGGGGATGTGTGTGGATGCGTGTATGCATATCTGTGCATATGCAAGCCCATGTGTATACACGTGTGTGTGCACGCATGTTGTGTATGCACTTGTGTGTATGCATGTCTGTATGAGTGTGTATGTATCTGTGTATATGCGAGTGCATGCTCACATGTACATGTGTGCATGTATGTATACATGTCTCTCGGTGTGCATATCTATGTATATGTATACCTGTGTATATGCGTATATGCACATGTGTGCACATATATATGCCTTATGTATGCATGTGTGTCTGTGTACATGCGCGTGTATGTGTGTGCATGGGTGTCTGTGTGTGTGCATGCCTAGATGTGTATGCGCATCTGTGTACATGTATGTGTGTATGCATGCCCATGTGTATATGTGTGCATGCACGTGCCTATATGGATGCCTGTGTGTGTCCATGTGTGCATGTGTGTGCATGATGCATGTCTCTCTTTGTGCACATGTGTCTGTGTCTGCGTGCGCATATGCATGCCTCAAATGGCAGAATTCCCTTCTTGTGGAAGGGCCAATCACTCCGCTCTACAGCTACCCCACACTTCCTCTGCCCTGCCATACAGTAATTGGATTTGGGTTGTTTGCACATCCTGGTGTTGTGAACAGTGCTGCAGCAGACATGAGAGAGAAGGTCACTCTTTGAGGTCCTGAATTCAGCTGTTTGGGACAGACTTAGAAGTGGGACCGGTGGATCCTACAGTAGTTATGATTCTAGTTTCTTGAGGAACTTCTGTACTGTTTCTCATGGCGGCTGAACCCTTTACACTCCCACCAACGGTGCACGAGGGTTCCAACTTCCCTATATCCTAAAATAAGAAAAATAAACATATTTCTGACATAATGTAAAATGTATAAAATACTGGGCATCACCATCAGCTGGACTATTACATATATATAAAGAGTAGATAATATAAAACATTGTAATATTTTATTTTGGTACCGAAAGAGTAGAAAAATACCGAGTAAAACATGTAGTTCTAAGTATATAAACCTGTGTGGACAAAGTAACATGTAGGTAATACTTTTTTCCTGTTAAAACAGTGGTATAATGGATATATTTTGAATTTTTAAGGCTAAGCAATTACTTTAATTAAAAAAAGAAAAAATCAAGTAAAAATCTAGAAATAGAAGAAATAGGTTGGACAAAATAATAGCTGTCTGGCTCAGATAAGATCTCTAGTAATGCCGCAGTCAGGATGATTTTATTCATGGAATGCTGGATATCTTCTCTGATGTTGAATTCTCCTCTCTGGCTTTCAGAGGAGTACGGACTCCTAACTAGACTTCTGATCATGAGAAAAGATGGTTTCCTTGGCAACATTGTAGCAATCATAATTTAATATACTCGTACTGATCTTTACTATAATAACTTGCAATATACACACGTTTTAAGTGAATTTAAGGTTACTTATTTTTACTTTTTAATTTCATTTCATTAAAAAAAATCATGTTATGTTAGTCCCCATACAGTACATCATTGGTTTATGACATTTTTTTTTTAATGCTTGCTTTCAACTTTATTAGAAATGCTGTGTCGTGTTTCACAGTGATTATTCTATTTCTTTTTCTACCCTCAGTATAAAGACATTCTGGTTACTTCACATTCCTGCCTGCCAGCACTTCTTTTCTGGATGGTTCTAAAAAACTTTTGCCAATGCAGTGCATATGAAATAGTGTCTTATTGTGGTCTCCGTCGGCATTTAGGAACGCCTTTCCTTAAGTGTGTCGGTCATCCTGGCTTTCTCATTCGTTGAGTTCCTATTCAAGTCTTTTGTCGGTTTTGTATTGAGGTGTTTTTTTCTTACTTATTTACAGCAGTCTTATTCTTCTCTTCTGGATACTAACTTTTTTTCAGTTATGTGCTCCAAATATCCTTTCCAGTTTGCGGGCTGCTGCTTTTTACTCTCTTTGTGGTATCTTTTAATCTGTAGAAGTTGTTCATTCAGTACTGTCCAGTTTTTCAAACTTCCTGTGTTGTCGGCAGTTTTGGGTCTTACCTAAAAATTCCTTCCCTGCCTTGAGGTCATAAGTATATTCTATTATAGTTGCTTCCGAATACCTTATACTGTCTTCATTGGTATTTAAATATCCAGTATGCCTAGATTGATTTTTTTTTAATTTAAGCGGAGTTGGTCAACATACAGCACATCATTACGTTTTCTTTTCTTTTTTTTTTTTTTAAGATTTTTTTTATTTATTCATTTGACAGACAGAGATCACAAGCAGGCAGAGAGGCAGGCAGAGAGAGAGGAGGAGGAAGCAGGCTCCCTGCTGAGCAGAGAGCCCGATGCGGGGCTCGATCCCAGGACCCTGAGATCATGACCAGAGCCGAAGGCAGAGGCTTTAACCCACTGAGCCACCCAGGCGCCCCTAGGTTTTCTTTTTAAATAAGTTTTATTATGTTAGTCACCATACAGTGCATTATTAATTTTTGATGTTGTGTTCCATGATTCATTGTTTGCATGTAACACTCAGTGCTCCATGCAATCCGTGCCCTCCTTAATACCCATCACCGGGATGGGACTGGAGATTACGCTGAGTGAAGTAAGTCAAGCAGGGAAAGTCCATTATCATATGGTTTCACTTATTCGTGGAGCATAAGGAATGGCATGGAGGACATCAGGAGAAGGAAGGGAAAAATGAAGGGGGGGGATCAGAGCGGGAGAGGAACCATGAGAGACTATGGACTCTGGCAAACAAACTGAGGGTTTTGCGGCGGGGCGGGGGGATGGGTGAGCCCAGTGATGGGTATGGCATGTTTTTTAAAAAAAGCAAGAAAAGCCTTCTGAGACTAAAACTACGAAGGTGTTCACAACAGGAAATTCTATGCGGTGTCACAGCCAGAGTGGTACAGAGTGTGGGTCCTGAGCCCCGAACAGTGGTGGGGGGGGGCAGCAGGCGGAGGGACGGGCTGAGGAGGGCTCCGAGAGTGTCAGTGTCTTGGAAACTCACTCTGCCTTCTGTCCATTGGTGGGAAATGGTGGAAGCACTTATTGGAACAACTTGGAGAGAGTTAGTGCAACCCCCAGCTCTGGGGGTCTAGGTCTGGAAGTGCACACCGGAAGCGTGCATAGGACTCAGAACGAGCAAAGTGAACACGGTGGTGGGCATGTCTCTCTTTAACCCGTTGTCTTGTCCCTGGGCTTTCTTTCTAGAGACTGAGAGTGTGTCCCACATTAGCTGGAAAGGGCTGCCCTAGAGCCCCCGGCAAGAATCATATGCTGTGCAGCAAATGGGTCCTGGGTTCAAATTCAGACTCAGCCACTGGTTCTATTACCCTTTAGAAGCCGCTCCTCTTTTCCTATTCCTAACGTGAGAGCCTTAACAGCACACACAGCGCGGTTGTCGGGGTTAAATCAAACGGTGCGTGTTGTGTTCACTGACACCCAGCACGTGAGTGCTCAGCCAAGAGCATGTGACTCGGCTCGTGACGCGTCATTACAGTAATCGGGTCTTTGGGATTAAGGACATGAGGTTGTCTTTTCACAGGTCGCACAGCAGAATTATTCACGCGGAGAGGTGTGTGCCAGACTCCCGAAGCAAAGTCTCACTAATTTTCCTCTTTCTTGGAGTCGCTAACTCTAAGCTTGACTAAGCCTGCACGAAAACACTGAAGTCGGCAGAAGGATGACAGCAGCAGGGAAGCGGGCGTGGGGCAGGAGAATTCAACAGGGATCATGACTATGGAATCAATTTCCACGGAAATGAGAATTCCTGATTTCCAGTGCAGCGTTATTATGTTTTTCTTTTTTTTTTTTTAACTTTAAATGTACAGAATTCCTGCTTTCATTAATCCACAGCTCACACGCCTTCTAAGTCCCTCAAAATAAAACGGGTCACTAAGTACGATGTTCCACAATCACTAACATCAAATTACTTTCTTCTTTGCTTTTGCCTGTCTGGGTTTTTCTTCCCTGGGCAGGAACGTGACGGGTTTGTGCAGGGGTCCTCTAAGCACACTGGGGAGATCATCCCTCCTTGGGCTTTACTCCTAGGGGGTTCACTTGACCTCCTCCGGGAGGGACACTCCGTGTTCTTTCCCCGATGGCAGGAGATGCCCAGACTCACCTTGGCTGGGTTATTGCTCCTGACACACCAGGAGTTCCTTTCCCTGAGCGCTGGGGACACATATGCCACCAAGTGTGGTGTTTGTTTCTGAAGTCCTTGTGATGCCATCATCGCTTTGCCGGCAAGCTCCCCCCTGCCCCCCGCAGCCCCAGCAGCGGACTTAGGCTGTTTCTCACTGTTTTGACAGAGTCCCTCTCCAGCGTGTCCCGCTGTGGGCATATTTTGTTCAGTCTCCCAGGATTCCTTCCATTTGAGAAACTTCATCCTTCTTTACTGATACCAAATTCTCATCTTTGACCCTGGGAGATCTCTGAGCGTGGGAGACGTGGTCTTCCGTAAAATTCCCCTTGAACAGGTGCATCCTTAGTTCTCTCCTGCTCCACCCGCCTTTCTTAGTAGCCAGGCGTGGTACTCTCGTTCTCTCTGCCGTGGAAGTGGTCGCTGAGCTAATCCATCGGCCTTCCCTCGGGCCAGAATAAGACGCGCAGGAGATCCAGCCGGCAGCAGTATTTCTCCCAAGCCCAGCGCAGTGCCCCAACAGCCCCTTCCTTTCCTACTCATGGAGGCAAGTGGCCCTCTTCGATCTCAGAGGTCTGGCTGTTGGAAAGCCTGTTCCCGGAAAGGAACAGACCCTCCTCGTCTGGAGCATGCAGGCCATGTTCACCGAGAGGCAGCCTCCGTCCCCAGCCGGGCGCAGAACTGCGGGTAACGGCATCCGACCACCAGCCCCCGCGTCTGTCTCTGCTATGCGCGCCTGGTGCTGAGCGTTGGGCAAAGAGGCCGCCAATACAGTGTCGCCTGAACCCCAGCTTCCCAGCAACCTTGGCACAGCTCCATCGTGCTCTTTGGTGAGAAAAACCTCCGTCACTAATCACGGTACCGCAGGCACCCTTACCAGACAAGCCACAGAATCAACGTGAACTACAGGTTTGCCCTTGGTTGAGCCTGGTGACCGGTTTGGGGGACATCGTGTGTGCCCTTCCCTTTCTGTTCTGTACGTGTTCTCCAGTTCACATCTACTGTACCTTCTGTTCTGTTTCACCTTATTACAAAATACAGGGACAGCTGAGGGGCTCAGTCAGTTAAATGTCTGCCTTGGTCTTGGGTCACGATCTCAGGGTCCTGGGATCGAGCCCCGCATCAGGCTCTCTGCTCAGTGGGAAGCCTGCTTCTCCCTCTCCCACTCCCCCTGCTTGTGTCCCCCCCCCCAATAAATATATAAAATATTCTAAAAAAATACACACGCAAAACAATACATATATAGTATAAGGCTTATATAATATGTAAGCTATATATTAAAGGTACATAACATAGAAACCAAATGCCCCAGTTTAAATACTGCTGAAACGGACAGCAATACCTCACCTCGGGAGCAGAACAACGAGCCAGTATTTCTCTGTCCCCCAGAAGGCTTCTCTGTGCACTCGCTCGTCCCACACCTTTCTTGTCCTGCCACACCTGAAGTAGCCACTATCGATCTAATGTTTCTCCTTGACGTGAAACTGCATTTTTAAATAATTGTCTTTTAGTTTGGCCTTATTTTCTGGGCTTTTCATCCATGGGCTCAGATCGCCAAGTCTCACGCATGGAGCCACTTCTCCTTCAGTTTCATGGTCACGGAGCATCCTACCGCGGGACAGTATCATCATTAATTCGTCCAGTTGGCCGAAGACAGACGCGTCTGCTACCGCCACTATTCTGCTGCTCAGAACGATGCTGAGTTTGCCTTCTGGGGAGAATGGGCTCCCTCAGGGCTGCGTCTCCTGGGTCTGAAGGTGGGGGACCCCCATTTTGGGAACCCTGACACTGCCCGAAGTGCTTATTCCAACTTACCCATCCCCCATCAGGGTTTGAGGGTCGGTCCACAACCCCACATGCCTATGTGACAATGCCACGTTTAAGGTCCCAAAGTGGGGTGGGTTACAGCTTCCCGATTGCCAACAAAGCTGAACCCCTTTCTCACATCTCCCTGCCTTGCCTGTGTTTTCGCTTCCGATTTTTGCCGTGTTATTGGGTTTTCTACAATTTTATGTTGACTTCTTGAATAATGACTTTCATGTACAGCGTCCTAGTCCTTATCAGAAATTCTCCCAATGGGCCCCCTCTGTTTGTTCTAGAAAAGACTGAAAGCCTTAACTTCCCCCATTTAAAGATTTAATCCAGTAAGAAGTCATTTCGTTTGAACCAGTAGGGGAAATTCTCCTGCGTCCGGATGTGTCATTCCAATTTCCGACATCAGTTCCCCCGGAGTCTGCAGGTCCCTGCGGTATGTGTTTGTTTTCAGGATATGCTGGGGTCTGCGGACCCTGTTCTGCCCCGCGGGTCTGTCTGCGGACCCTGTTCTGTCCTGTGGGTCTGTTAGTCCATCGTCATGCCTTTAACATAAGCCTTCGTATTAGAGAAGACGACTCGTCCCAGTTATTTCATTTGGGAGTCCATAAAATAATTAGAATCCCTTCAACGGAATCCACAAAATACCTTCTGGGGAATTTGATTTGACAGCCTGGAATCAGTACTCACTGTGGAGACGCACCTGCCTTCGCATCGGGAGTCCCGGTGAGATCGAAAACCCTTCCTCTCCTCAGGACTCCTAACCTTACTCATTAAAGTAAAGGACGGCTCTCACTGCCCGAGCTTCTGATTCTATCTTTATTTGAAATGTAAGGGCCCACGAGCATGGACTACACTGTACGCAAGAGGTCTGTTCTCAATCACGTGAGCAAAATTGCCGAACATGACGGAGGATTTATTCGCTGCAGTGTTTTCATTATTTTGCTTTCAAACTTTTTGTTTTCATGTCCTAAGACAGTCCCTTTGAAACTGTATCACTCCCCACCCCCGCCTTTGACAGTCCAGCCCGACCATGGTTGTCATGTATGTTACTGGGAACGCATCCTGTTTAAACCGGAATTCACCTGTGCCTGCGAGGTTGGTGATTCTTTGGCTGCTTTTTCACAATTGTTTCTTCTTCCTTGCATACAATCTATGACATTTTAACATTTTCTTTGTTTTCTATCTACTGATCTTGAAAGGTGTCCATATTTTTATTCTGTTTGCACACACTGAACATTTTAACATGCATGATTAACCAAGGAACTCGTGTTGGAGGACACATTTTCTCTCTTTTCAAAAGGGTACGAGGGCCTCTGACACATCATTACAATTATCCTTCCCTTGATGTATAGTCTTTGCCTAGTATTTTAGTTTTATTTGGGTTCCTACCTCTACATGATAGAAACTATCATCAATATTATTTTATACAGGGCTTATTTATTTTTACACATGGCTTATTATGCCTGCAAGCTTGTCATTTACACCCCACTCTGACCCTCATTCCCCCTTGTATCTCAGGTCTTCCTTCTGGAATGATTTACTTTCCTCTTACTT
Source organism: Eira barbara (assembly GCA_020311275.1). Lineage (NCBI taxonomy): Eukaryota > Metazoa > Chordata > Mammalia > Carnivora > Mustelidae > Eira > Eira barbara. The sequence continues at coordinate 12,431,608 of JAHRIG010000463.1, read as the reverse complement.
ATACACAAGCACACACACATAAAGGTATTTGCCGTCTCAGCTAGTTTCCACATCTCGATCTTGTTTTTTAAAATTTTTTTGATTTTTACTTTTGGCGTGAGTGTAATTGACACGTAATGTTATATTAGTTTCATGTGTAGGACATAGTGATTTGAAAGTTTATATATTACGTTATGTTCACCAGAAGCATAGCTACCCTCTCGCAAGTACATTGCTATTAAACTATCATCGATAGATGTGACGTTTACTCCTCTGACTTGTTCACTCCATAACTAGAAGCCTGTACCTTCCGCTCCCCTTAACCCATTTTGCTCAACTCTATACCCCCCTTCCCTCTGGCAACCATCGATCTGTTGTTTGTTTTTATAGGACTGATTTTGCTTTTTGTTTTTTTAGTCATTACTTAGTGGTGTTGTTTGTTTTGTTTTTAGATTCCACTTATGTGTGAGATCATGATCTTTTTAAGACATTTCTGTTTTTTCACTGCATTCGGCTTAATTTCTTCAGCTATGCCTTCAAGTGTGTTAATTCCTGATCTGTTTCAATCTGCTGTTTCCAACCATTGACTTCTCATTTCAGTGACGTTTCTCTTCCTAAAAATTTCATTTCAAATGGCTGCATGAAAACTTTGCATAGTCCAGATTTTCCCGATAGTCCAGATTTTAACATTCACTGTTAGTTTTTTAAAATTATTAAATGTATTTATCTTATATTTTTATTTGGTATTTTGCTACCTGAAGTCTGAGACTCTGATTCTACTTTTACTTTTTTGTCTTTTTTTTTTTCTGCTGATTCTCACTCATGGCTCCTTGTTAACTTGGTAAACCTGGAAACTTTTTTTTTTTTTTTTTTTTGGTGAATTCATTGGCACTGAAACAGTTTGGTGGCCTGGGGCTCCTTTATGTGTGTCCTTTAGAGAGCCTTCCCCTGCGTTCCTGGGGGGCAGCTCAGGACCTTGCCTCAGGACTATGCAAATTCACAGTTGGGGTTTTTGTCAGTCTACTTTCTTGTGGAAGCCAGACAGTGTGAGTTCTTGCCCCAAACGGCTTTGTCGTGCAGAATCTCCGTGAAGACTCTTTTTCCTTCTCATCACTTGGCCTTTCCTTCTCCCTCTGATTTTCAAAACCCGACCTCCAAGCTTTAGAACTAAAATAATCAAGTGAAGACAGAGTTTGGGATGAGGGGGAACGACAGCTTTATGTCTTTGTTGGGCAGAGAGGCTGCATGGGCTCTGACCTTGCAAACTTGCCACCCCTCCAGCCGGGGTGGGTGGGGGGTGGTTATAGGGAAATGCGGGATCTAGTCGGTTTCAAGGGACAGTGTGAGAGCTACCCTAAGCCTCCTTCCTCTGTCCTTAGGGTGGTACCAGGTTCCTGAAACAAAAGACTAAGATGGGAGGAGAGGAAAAACGTGGCTTTGAAATGGAGCTTCTCTGAAACCTTAGAGCCGCCATTTTGATTTTCGTTCAACTTTGTGCTTTTAAGGGGTTTCTGCAGACTTTCTGTCTTGAGGACCCACTGAGCACGTGTTCCAGATGCAGAGATGTGTGGAGCTGTCTCCCTCCTTGGGGCAGCAGAGCAGGAAAAGTGTCGTGGGAGGAGGAGACAGGCTTGATTTCTGGCAAGAGTGGGGCCCGTCACAGCTGTGACACTTGGGGCAAGTCTCTCCACCTGGGAAGCGGGATGTCAACACAAAACCCTCCAGAAGCTTCAAGCTTACATTGGACATCTGCGTCTGTGTGCAGCTCAGACCCCAGTGTCTGGCGCCAGCTGGGCTCTCAATGCACATTCTTCCCTTGAGTCCCTCCCAGACGGGACCCCCTGCAGGAGGGGGAGGTTATCTCCTGGCCGAGTGTGGGCTGGCCCTCTGGTGTCCTACCTCCCCAACCAGGCACTCCTCCAACCCATCTCAGGAGCATGTGGATGGTCCTATCCACACTGGGGTGCCTCCTGTCACTCTCCATGCAAATAGAGCACCTGTTTTCTGTCCTTGATAACTTTATCTATCATCTATCTATATATCATCTATCTATCTATCTATCTATCTATCATCTATCTATCATCAATCCGTCATCTATCATTCTTTATCAATCTATCATCTATCATTATCTATCATCTATCAATCATCAATCTATCATCTGTCATCATCTATCATCTATCGATCACCAATCTATCATCTTTCAAACACCAATCTATCATTTATCATCAATCTCTCATCTATCATCATCTACCATCTATCTATCCATCATCTCTGTGTCCTCATCCATTTGTATATTATCTCCACATCAAGTAGACCTAACTTTGGCTTTCCACATACTCTAGTATTTCCCCACAGCCCAAGGCTCTCATTGAGCTCTCCGTGTGATGCACTGTCATTCAAATTCAGTGAGATGGGCATTCAGGTTCCCTAAGCGGTAGGAGACGCGGGCACCAGTGCCCCTGAGGATGGTAGACCTGGGCAGGTGGGCACAGCCCTGTGGCCTCAGGGAGATCTCTTTGTGTGTTAGACACCCAGTGGCACAGGGATTCTTGAGGAAGGGGTGCGAGTGAGCTGCTCCAGGGACAGAACGTGGGCCATGCTCTGTGCTGCCTGACCCACGACTCCAGCTGCCGCCACCTGGGGTACACACCCCCTTTCTCACGGCCCTGCCTAAGCTTCCTGTTACACACCTGCACAGTGGGTTGGCATGAGTCCTGGGGGCCTGGGGATGGGCTCGCCTGGGCCTGCACCACTTTGCCAACTTTGACTAAAGGCCGTGGGTGCCATGCTCCATAGCTCTGGAGGAAATGGGCCGTGGAACACCACTGTGCTTCTGGTCCCAGCTTGATGCCAGACGCACGGTGAGAGGAAAGTCCTAGTAACTATTATCTAGGACATTTGAGAAGAGGGTGGAGGAATATTTGTGAAGATGGTTGTGTCATCGTCAGAAGTCGGGCTGGTGCTGATAACCACAGGCTGCTTCTGTTATCCACATAGTGGGGCTCATGGAGACACGTCCCCCGGTTTCCTAGGCTGGTTGATTGGGTTTGCCCATTCCTTACTGTCTGTGACCTCTGGCCCCACACAGGGTGGGACAGGGCTGCGAGGTTGGGTCCCCACCCAATGAGGTGAAGGCGAGCCCTGGGGCATCTACTCTCTGACCTCAAAACTGCAGCATGTCTAGTCCTTCCAGACTAGATGGGCGTCCCAGCCTCCCAGCCCAAGACAGAGCAGGGATGCAGGGAACATCAGAAATGACTCAAAATGACTCAAAACCTCCCAGAGATTCCTCCTGGCTATGTCCCATCATCTACCTACCCGTGTTCATTGATACCATCAACATACTCCCGGATCTGTAAACTCAGGTACCAGGATCTCTATTTTTTTTTAAGGTTGTACTTAAGTCTTTTTTGCAGGGGGTGGGGGGAAATCAATGAAATGTATGCCACATATGAAATTTTTAAATTTATGCCTTTTGGTTAAAAAATAGAGAAAAACATTTAAGTAGACAATATTTGCCCATATGCTGATTCAAAAAACATGGTAACTCTGCAGAAGAAATTAGCTTTCCTCATTTCCAAATAATGTCTGACAGGTGCCTGAGAGCTTGCAAAGTACATTTAAATACATCCAATTGCTGTGTGGTTTTCCACTTTGCTACTTACAAACGTAAGTAGTTTCATCTGACAAGCAGTCGAAACATATTTCCACACGTGACTACTTTATAAATGATCTAGTGGTCAAAATTGTTAAGTGAAAATATTATCATAAAACTCCAGAAAGACAACGATGCCATTTTGGGTTGATTTAGTTATTTTACTTAATTCAATAACGTCAAAGGCCATGAAATAATTGAAAGAATGAATAAAAACAGCATCCCATGACATGCAGCATTTACTATGATTGGAGTGGGTTGTCTTTCTTTTAATAGCTGAGTTTTTTCTTCATGGCTCATTGGTGGCATCTAGAACTGTAGAAAAAGCCACACATGTGAACTCCCCAGCTTGGGATCAGCTGCTCTGCAAACACCCCACATGTAAGAATGGTTTGCACTGGCTTTGATGTTTCGTGCACAAAGGGGGCTGATCCTGACTTCTCTGCAGACCGCCACCCTTGCCTGGGCAGAAATCAGGCTTTCGTGCTATAATCCAGCTGATGTCTTTCCATATCTGACCATGTTTCTGAGAGGAGCAGGAGGATTTTTTCACCTGACCAGCACCTTCATCACTCCCCTGGATGGAGGGGACCCCCCAGTGTCCTCTTTTCTGCCAAGGCTGGTTCCAGGTGGATTTCTGTCCCTTACCACCCACAGAAGTCCACCTGCTACAGAACTGACAGGCCTGGGTTCTGAGCTTAGCAGCTCTAGGCTTGAATTCTGGTTCTGCTATTTATAAAATTGTTTCTGTGAGAGCGGGTTCTTAACAGGTCAGTCTCTTTATCTGCACAATGAGAACAGTAACATCGTGGTCACTTCCTGAGAGTATCGAAGGTGCCGATCAGCATAGAGTCCCGACCCAGAACCGGGTGGTCAGTGCCCCAGGAAGAGGGGCCGTCTGTCCTTCACATCCCCAGATGTGTACGTGCACGCACAAAGCCAAAGGAAGACGAGGATCCCTCACCTCATGGCAGAACCCAGCTTGCAGAGAATTAGCACTTTGCACCCATGACATGGTAGGTAGAGAGAGTCATCTCTGCTCACTGAGATGCCCAGAGAAGGGCACCGCATCCCTCCTGAGGCCTCACTGACAAAGTGCACAGGAAATCTATCAGGACGAAGCAACACGCAGACCTAAACTGACATTCTGTGAGATAGATGAGCTGTCCTATTCCCAAGTGTCATGCCCCCAGGGATGAAGACAGGCTACAGGACCTTCTAGAATAGAAGGGAGCAGGCACAGGGAACTATGGCTCTTGATTAGATCCTGGACCAGGGGAAGCAGCTTGAAATGCAGTTACGGTGACTGTGGTCAAGATTTGCGTCCAAAGTGACAACTCAAAATGGTCTCCATCAACACTGAGTTTCCTATCCTGATCTTGTACTGTGGTTCTTTGAGAGAACGTCCTGCGTGTATCCAATTCTCACTAGTGTTACAGGCCAACAGCATGACTCCAGGCCACTGTCACAAAATTAAGACAAAACCAATAAGCACACGCATACACAAATGTATAAATGTGTTTGTGTGGGGTGGAAGGGTGTGGGAGAGACAGTCAATGGGACGAATTGTGGCTCACTGGCAGGTGTGTGTGAGGCCATGTGGAAGAACTTTGTACAATTCCTGCGATGTTTGCGTCAGTTTGCAATCACAGCAAAATAAAAAGTTACAGAATGTTAATAGATATGTGTACATTACTACGTGGGTAGAGAGTGAATTAGTAATTGAACAAATGTGGGAATTACCCATGAAGACATACACGTGTTCTTTGAACTATTTTTGTAACTTTGCTGCAAATCTGCATGATTTCAAAATGATAAAAAATACACTTGAGAAACACCCACATTCATTTACTCGTAAAACATGTATCTCCATGATCAAGTGGCAAACGGCATGCATGCTCTGAATTCAAGAATTCTGCTGCCTAGGTAGACTGTTCAGTGTGGCAAACCTCTAATCAGTGTGTCCAGTCTGGGGAGCAACAACGACGTTCCTGGAGGTGGTGTCTGAGCCGTGGCTCGGAGGTCAGGGAGAACGTGCCCAGGTGAGGAAGGGAAGTGGGACGCGAGCTGTGCAAAGGGGCAAGGGGCCGGCACCAGAAGGCAGAGAGACAGCCGGACCCTTGCAGGCAGGAGCCCACCCTTATGGCCTAGGGTGATGTGGAGCAGTTTTTGTGCTGTATGGATATCCAGTGAATAATTATGGAAAAGAAGTTGAATTTTGACTGCATGCTTAAAATACATTTAAGTAGCTTTGGTAAACTAAAAGCAGATTTTGCAAAACCGTTTACCACAAATAGGACACAAGCGTGGTATCCTTATTATTGAAACTCATGGAAGTTGGTAAGAGAAATGTCAGATCTCAATAGGTCAAAAGCATTTATGTAAAAAAATGGAAGGATATTACAAACCGTAGGATAAAACAAGAAGGTATCCTAATCCTGCATATTTACATTTGAATAAGCTCTTCTCTTTGTGAATGCAAAAAAAGGCCAAGTAGGCACCTTATGAAAATTCTCTATACTGTCAAAGGCAATAAGTTTGCATAGAGAAATGTATAGAGAAAACAAAATAAAATTACACTTAGGTAGTGTAAAAAGCAGGGAGAATCAATAAAAAATTATTAGAATTGATCACAGAGAAATAAATTATTCTTTTTGTTATAATCTATCTGTTTTTCTCTACTTTCCTAATTTCAGTCAAGGTCATGCATTACATTCAAGTAAGAAACAGACAGTGATTGAATTTAAGGCTCTTTTTGTTCCTCTTTTCCCATCAGCATAGAAGTGTGCACTATTGGAAGTTTGGTCACTCATATGAAATTCAGAATTCTACGAAAAGTTTCAGGAAAACCGCACAGTTTGAAAATAGCACTTTAAAATGGAGGTTTAGTTGACATACAGGTAGTTCCAGGTAGACAATGTAATGATCTGATATTTGTATATATTGTGAATAATCACCAGGATAGACCATTTTTTCCCTTGGGACGTGGACTTTTAGGATCCCCTCTCAGCAACTTCCGCACGTGCCGTGCAGCATTGTTAACTGTGGTTGCTGAGCCGGACATCACCTCCCCACAAGCAGCATATTTTAATCAGTGTGTTTCTGAGCACTCATGGTATAAGAGTAGAATCTCGTATTTCTTCCAGGATGACAGTGACCCGGAATATTTCAGGTGAGACAGCCGTGAGCTGGGGGAGGCTCCAGGAGGATTGAGACAACTACCATCAGAGTTTCGGAGTTTCACCAGGAGCGTCCCCGTGGAAGCCCCGCGCCCCACCAGCCCCAGGGCTCTGATAAGCCACCCCCCAGGGGAGGCAGTGGAAAAGGTGCCTGAACAGAGCGAATGTGAATTATAGACTCAAGGTCACGTCCGTGTCATGTCCGTCCCTCACTTCCCGTCTGGGGCTGCTTCCTGTGGGAGCAGCAGAGGCCTATGGTTTAGACGGTGACCCTGCCGCTGCCATCGGTCCCTTTCCAGGAAACCTGCGTCAGTGCCCCGCCGGCCAGCCTCCCCAGGTGCCTCTCTTTAACTGGATGTTTTTATATTTCGTTCTTCCTGGGAGCTTTTGCTGTTGACATCAACAACCAAACCAAAAGTGAGGCTTCTCCAGAGCTTTTGTTCCTGCAAGTTTATGAGGAGCCCAGAGATTTACCTCGGCAGGAAATGCCACTGCGGACACGGATGTCAGACTCACCACACATTCCAGAACAATGGCATGTTAAACTTCACTTGCATAGACGCGGAGGTCTTCCTGGGAACGCATGGTGTGTAGAAATCGGGCACTTCATCGCGGGACGCCGCAATTCCTATGAAACCAAGAGAAATTTATGGTCAGGGACAACACTCGCGCTAGGAAGTCAACGTTATGAAACAGGTCAGAGATCACCGACAAGGCGCAAGCTGCCGGCTTGCTCTGTTTGCCTCGGCATGTTCTACGGAGGTCAAAGCAACCTAGGAATTTCAAGATTTCTAAACAACTCCAGAAAATAAGGACACAGAGGAGCCGGGGGCGGGGGGAGAGGGGCTGGTGGATAAAAGCTCCGGCTGAGGGGATGAATGCAAGAGCGGCTCTCCTGGCCTTGGCTGAGGCCCGCCCCGCACCCTGGCTTTCCCTGTGCTGCCCCGCTCACCAGGGGACAACCGTCTGATTTCACGGGGACCCTTCCAGATCTGCAGCAGGTGACGCTAACACTACGACCATTCAGGGATGGTGGAACTCAGCCTCAGGACGGAGCTGGAGGCTGTGTAGAGAGATCTAGACTTCGTGCTCGGCGCTGGGGTCTGAGTGGTCTGGATTTGCAGTCCGGCGTCCTGTCGTTCATTCTTTCCTCTACCACGTTCCGGTTACAGGAGCCCGGCAGATAGGGAGCGATCTGTGTGCACACAATTTTCTCATCCACGAAAGGGTGACTGTGTCCTCAGTTCACTGGGTGTCAGACTCGGACGAACACCGCGAGCATAGCTCACGACGAGGTGCCCCGGGCACGGCCTGCGGATCGCTCACTCTAGCCCTCAATCCTGGAAGCTTTGCTGCCGTGGGAGAGCTACTTGGTCTTATCAGAAGAAAAGGATTTTTTCGGTTAAGTGTTCTGCTGGCCGATAGATCACAGCATACACCCAGTCACATGTGCGTGCACGGCACACATCCAACTGCAAAGTAGGTCATCCTAGAAAATCACATGGCATCATGCCCCACGTGCCCAGGCAAGGGGTGTCGTTCAGCTTCGTGGCAGAGGAAGCATTAACGTGTGAGCCAGAGGGCACCCTCGTCCACTCTAGGGACATTGCTTCTCTCTCCCAGCCTTAGTTCTGTGACTAATACAGTGGGACGGTCCCCGTTTCATAGGATCACGGTGGGGCTCAGTCCATTCACGCGAGTCCCTGCCCACGGTCGGCGCTCGCTTACTGCCGGCTGGTACTGAGCGGATCCATCGTTACGCTTAATGATTCACACGTACAGATCTTTCCATACAAATTACAGAAAGCGACCTCTTCGTGTCATCTACCAGGGCACAAACCTAGAACACTTTCCCTCTCAATATGCAAACCGTAAGATCACAGGCCTTTAGCTCATATCTCAGCCTTCTCAGGAGTTTCCCCAGAGCCACATGGCTGTCCTCATTCTAGGAGATCATATCCAGCAGACTTGCCTCCAGATGTGGACGGCCCTGTCTCAGCAGGTGTCCCTCTGTCTCAGGCTACGGTGGTCCCCGGAAGTCCCAGCTGGTCTGCTGGCCGCAGCGCATGACTTCGTGTCTAGCCCAGCAGTGGTTCACCAGCACGAGGGAGTGAGCAGCCCGCACGCACTTCTGCATGGGCTCACGCTCTCCTCCCATCACACCAACTTGCCGCGGACGCCCCCTCCCCCACCTGCACCAGCTCCCTAACCATGAACCTTGTCCCCAAGTCCCAGCTGCCCAGGACCAGGAGTCCCAGCTCTCTTAGAACCCCAGCAGGCATGCGACTCTCCTGCTGGTCCACTGAAGCCTCCCGGGACCTCCACGCCCCCAACCCATGTCGCTGAATCAAGGTCAGGGTTTCCTCATTTCCACGTTGGGATGAGACGGCATGAGGCAGTCTTGGCTTTTTACGATTTACATGTAGGAGCATTTTAGACTTACTGCTGATGAAACACACTTTCGCACCCACAGGAGGCGTTTCTAACGATGCAGCGTCATTGGAAACATGGGAAAGACAGCCCACAGTTTGCTGCTTCCCTGGTGGCAGCCAGCATTTGAGGAAGGTGTGCACGTGTACAGGATGGACGGCAGGAGATGGGCTAGTCCCAGGGGCCTGGGATCAGGGTCGAACAGTGAGGCGGCTGAGAATCAGCATCTGTCATGGGCCTGGGCCCTGACAGGGCACCGGGAAGGAGGTCTGGACAAAGTTGCTGGAGGCTATTGGACCAAACAACGGAATGCCCCCCACCTAGGAGTGGGGACTGTCCCACACTGCCCACCTGCCTCTAGAACTGAGATGGCCGGAGGGAAAGGGGTTTCCCCGTGCTCACACAGAGGGTCACTGATGGTCTGGGCACCCTGATGTTTACTGTTATGGGTCAACTTGCTCATGTCACATGGCGCCCCACACTTGGGAGGTGTGTCCGTGAGGGTGTTTCTGGGTGACGTTCACGTTTGAATTAGTAAACTGAGTAAAGCAGACTGTTCTCCCCTGCGTGGTGGGCCTCATCCGAGCAGTGGAAAGCCTGAATAAAACGAAAAGACCGAGTACGAGGGGACTCCTCCCGCTTCACGGACTGAGCTGGGAGATGCTGTGGGTGTAGGTTAAGGCCAAGACCACGGTCACGGTGGAGCACGGCCTCCCTGCGGCATCCTCCCCTCGGAGCCCTGCCCTCCGGCATTCAGGTCTGCCGTGGGACATCATTCTCGCCGGGAGAAAACACATCCTTTTCTGACAACATGGTCTGATGTTCAGGCCAGGAAACGTGTCCATCGTGGCAGTAGTTGTGGCGATAGCAAAACAAGCCACCCCCTTATCTGGCCTGCCCTCCACAGAGATCCTCTGAAGTGTTTGCCAGAAAACCCATTAGATGGGCAATTCCAAGCCGCTTCTCCAATCGAGTTGAGAAAACAAGTCAAGTGTTTACTCACTTTCCCAAGGAAACCTTCCGTTCCTGCCCATTGATGGTCTTTGCGGGCCGACAGCTCCCCTGATTCAGTGGGCAGCATTAGCGACAAGCGTCTTGCCTTCCTCTACGATCGGGAGTGGTTTAAACTGCAGTAAGTTGTCCCCAGAATGGCTCCTGCGCACCCCAGTCTTCCAGCATGGGCCCCCCACCGGGACCAGTCTCTCCGATGTCAGTGTCAGCCTCTGTTATTGGGAAATGTAGTTACAAGAGCCACCTAGAAGCTTCTGGATGCTGATGTCCAAGTAGGGAACAGTCATGCCTACAAGAGCCCCCCCCCCCAATGGATACAGAAGGGACCCCAGGCAAAGCTGTCCTATCACCAGTCCAGCTACAAAGACCCAAAGACCCCTAAAGCAGGTTGACCCCTCCCCTTGCATTCACCCTGTGACCGCAGATGAGGCAGCCCGGTGCCCACGGCCGAGACTGGGTGGAGCGATGGGTGCCCCCCCGATGTGCAGATGGAGAGCAGGGTACGAGGAGCAGACCCGGGGGAGGAGTTGGCCCTCGGGCACCAGGGCCCGGGAGCTTGACAGAGCTCAACCGTTGCTGGGAAAGTCCCCTGAGTCCCGCCTCCCGCCGACCCACAGGTGTCCCACCAGCCATCCTCTGGGAAAGGCTTTCCTGTACACCTGCCTCCCTTCCAGGGCCCTCCCAAGGTGCCTGCGCTCACCCCGCCTGCTTGGTGGGGGGGCCCTGAACGCCCACAGGAGAAACAGCAGATGAGCCAGCACCGTGGAAACCTTCCCCCTCCGTCCGCCCGCTCTCCTCGCCCAGAGCCACGCCGCCTCAGCCCGGGAGCCCGTCCATCCTTGAACTTCAAAGTTCAGTCACTCAAGAGTGTTGGGCTCCTGCCCGGGAATCCCAGGCCATCCCAGAGGGGAGAGGTGCACGGGGTTTGCTTTCCCACGGGTCGTGAGATTTCCTCTGACTCTGCCTTTGATTTACTCCACGATTCGAAAAATATCTAAGGCCGACGTGTCGCGGGGAGTATTTCCTTCACGGTCGGTTCTGTCCCCGCCCCTGAAGAAGCCCCAGTCTGGTTCCCTCAGCATAAAACCCAAGTTCTGCTAGTGGCACGTCATGGAAACGCTCTGTAGGGACACGTCGTTGCCGGACACAAGTGATGGCCAGCGAGTCTGCCACGTCCTAGGCTGATGGGGCTGGCCTGGGTCAGAGCCGCAGGGAGAGGTCCTCGTCCTCTCTTCTGCAGGATGCACGCCCCCAGGGACAGGGCCCTGACCCAGCCACCAGACCCAAAGGTGTCCTTCAGAGGTGGTAGGTTTGAAATGGGGCCAATGGGGCAGAGAGCAGGGACGAAAGCAGGGACCGGCCCCATGCTTGGGGCTTCATACTTACCCTTCCTCATGCCCAGCGCGGAAACACTGGCTCCTGGGCCACGTAAGGACTGTGGCTTGCGCTCGTAAGGTGAACACAGACAGACAGTCCCGGCGACAGTTGGGGCATGGAGCCTGCGGCGGCCACGAGGGGTCCCTGCTGGCATCAGCTCCTCTCCTTCCCCAGCCGTGAGACCTTCTATTTGAAGACAGGGAAAACAAGCCGTCTTCTGTCCTTCAAAACCCGGCATGAATGCAGACGCCAGGACAAACCCCACACTTGCGCTGTCGGGACGCTTTCCCCCATCAGGAACTGACTCTAAATGACTCTTTTAGGGGAAGAGTCCAAGGAAAGGAACTCAGGGGTGGGCGGAAAGGAGCACTTTAAACAGCATGAGCTGGAAACATGAAGATACTGGTCGCCTGGATCCAAGGGAGAACTCGGTCTGCACGGATGACTCAGGGACTCTCCAGTCTCGTGGGTATCAGTCCTGCTTCCAGCAATGCTTTCCCAGATGAACCGCTGAGCACTCCTTTCCTCGTGAGGCCCCCACATCTGGAGGTCAGAGCGGACGGGCTCTCTGAGGATGCCTGACCCTTTCAGTCTGTGCCCTGCGTGCTGGGGCCACGCTCACCCCGCAGTCCTGGGGAAGCGTCAAGACCAACCATGGGGGCAGAATCGGGACAGCCAGTATCTCACCTGCTGGGGAGCCCTGTCCCTACCGCATCTCCCTCCTAGACACCGGAGATGCCAGGTCACGCCTCCCCATGGACACGACCATGCCCAGACACCCTGAAACAGGCGTCCTAACAGCCTGGGCCTCAGGGAGCTGTGAGCTGACGTGGAATCCTGCAAATGGTGCAGGTGCATGCGTCCCTTCCTGGCTGTCTGCATCACCGCGGACGGGCCCCAAGCCCAGGGAACACCGATCCCTATGATGGGCTGGATGCCAGCTGCCTTTCGTCCAGGGGGAGATGCCATATCTAAGCCTCGGGACAGGAAGCAAACTGGCCCTTGGCTTCCAGGAGACACTGGGCCCACCCTCCAGGCTGTTCGCCTCCCCTGAGAGTGAGTCTGCACCCAGAGTTCTCGGGCTCAAGACACAGGCCTCCCTGCACGCTCATCCGCTAACCGAATCTGGCTTCCTGGCGGGAGGGTCAAGTTTTACGACCTGCCTCCTCTGCCCCTAAGCATGACTTAACCGTCTCAGGACGCCCACGCACTCTACACCCCTCCCCCGCCCTCCCCAAGGCCAGTTTGCATCCTGTGACCAGGATGGAGGCAGATGCTTCCCAGACCGCATGCTCTGGCCCGCTGGGGCGGAGAGGACCCCTCAGACACGCCTCACTCAGGGGTGGCAGACATGGCCACACAGCTTCCTGTATCCACCCAAGTAGCCAAGCTCACCGTGAGCTCAGGCGGCCACTAACCGCGCCTTCCGTGTTCAGAGATCCCCCAAACCTGTTCCCCGTGCTCCCTGATACGGATCAGCGGCCGGTCGCTGCTGTCAGTCAGCTGCGCTTTTCAGTCGCTGGCCCTGCAGGTGGTCCCACACATCCCCCGTGAACACCGCCTTCGGGCTGCCTGGCTCCAGGCCTGGGTAGAACATTGGGCCGTCTCTGCGTAGACAGAGAATGGGCATCGGTCTTTGTGGCTGCGATTTCAATATTAAAACAGAATTGGGACAATCCTATGCTCTTCCTTTTCTTCTTCCCCTTTCTAGTTTTTTGGCAGGTAGCTTGACGGAACAGGGGGACACACTCGTGTGCACGGTGTGGGCCAGGCTGAGACGTGGTCGAGTAATCCCCTCGGGGTTACGCTTTGTCAGCTTATTATAGGAAACAAACAAAACATCATAACAGCCTTAGTGCTGTATTTTTTTTAAATTCAAAAATACACTTTTTTCCTACCCTCCTTGTACAGAAGCTGTCTGCCGTCTGCATGTCGGGGGACTGTGCTGCTGGTGTCCTCCCTGTCCCCCACCGTGCAGGCCACCTTAAAGAAAGGAATCCCAGATTCAGGTACAGCAGGAGGGAGGATGTTCTCAACTGGGGGCTGATGTGCCAGCCGTCTGAGTAACGCGGACAGGGTGCTTCCCACAGCCAGGACCAGACACGGCTCTGTCTCCCCAGCTGGGTGCCTCTGGGAGCTCGCTGCTCTGTGCACACATGTCCAGGTGTGCATTAGGGAAGGCCCACCTCCTGACCCCAGGCATGACCTAAAGCTTCCTTCCTTTGTCACTCTGACACCATATATCAGGCAACGTCTGAAAGTTGCGTCAGTCGGCCTGGTACAGGAGCGCACAACATGGTTACTAACCGTTTGTGAAATGAACGGACAGTATTATTCATTCTTACGTCATCCCAAAATGCAGAGTGCCCCTCACTATGCTCACTTATCCTGTTTAATACTTTCGTAAACAGGAGAAATGACTCATTTGACGTTGAAGTGAATGTCTTAGGAAATTACAATAGGTTTTGTGCTCTACTTTTGTTTTTAACATAAATTTGTATATTAAAAATTAAAGAGCTACTCTTTAAGGAGATCACGTCTCATTTGTTTCCAACAGCTGAAGAAAAGGAAGGCAAATGGTATCCTTCCCACACGTTCGGAGCTCAGGATGTCTCAACTTCCGGGGACAAACTCAAAGCCACTCAAGCAAAACTGGAAAATCAGTAGCTCGGAGAACAAGCGAGCCAGCCCAGGGCTTTACCTGAGCCTTGGCCCAGAGCTCACAAAAGGTGGGTGGGATCCAGGTTGTCCTTCTCCCATTCAACGTTTCTGCCCCTTTCTTCAGGCTGGCTGCAGCCTCAGACAGGGCCCGTCCTCATGGTCATAACGTGGCTGCCGGCAGCAGCTGGGACGACAGCATCCCGGGCAGGTGGGTGGTACTTCTTCCCTCCAGGAATGCAGTAAGCCTCTACTTACCTCTCGTTGGTCCTCCTTGGATGCTGTGCCCATCCCAGAGCCCTCCTCATGACCAAAAACATGGGGCAAAGTGGCTGACTTCAGCCAAATGAGATTCACCTTAGTGCTGGGAATGAGGACCTGCTCAACCAAACCATAAAGTCTAGAGAAAGAGAGTAATTGGTGATTCCTCTAGAGCAAATCCTTCTGATGTTACCAGAAAAGATGGGGGATAAGTGTGGTTCATATAAACAACAAATAATGGCCACAGATAATGGGTCAGTGTATACATTTTGAAACTGTATCTGGTGCTGGTAAGTAGCTTGCCTAGGATCACCGGGCTCTGGGAGTTTGTGTTCATACTTTTCCTTTTTTTACTTTCTTTCTTTCTCTCTTTTTTAAAAAGATTTTATTTATTTACTTGACAGACAGAGATCACAAGCGGGCAGAGAGGCAGGCAGAGAGAGAGGAGGAAGCAGGCTCCCCGCTGAGCAGAGAGCCTGATGCGGGGCTCGATCCCAGGACCCTGAGATCATGACCTGAGCTGAAGGCAGAGGATTTAACTCACTGAGCCACCCAGGCGCCCGTGTTCATAGTTTTCTAAATGGCAGATCCATCATCTCTGTTTATTCACCCAATGACAGATTAATAAGCAATCTGTGGGCAAAGCAACCCGGAGCTCGCAGAGCTGCTGAGGCTTTGGGGGTGGGAGAAGGCAGCCTGGTGGGCGACCCCCTCACTATCCTCCCTCTAGCTGACCCACTGCAGAGAGTTTCAGTGCCAGCCAGTGCTTCCCACGCAAGCCTGAGCCACGGGCCTGCTGCACGCACGAGTGCCCCAAATCCACATGGGGAAGTCTAAGCCCATGATGGTGGTGTTGGGAGCTGGGGTCTGCAGGAGGCCATGAGGTCATGAGGAGGGAGCCCCTCGGGAATGGGGCTAGCGCGCTCCCGCAGAAGAGGGCCCCGGAGCCCCCGCTCCCCTGCCCCCTGTGAGGACCAGGCAGGAAGGGGTGTGTGCTGCGGGAGGAGGGCTGACTGCTGGAGCCTTGACCTCAGACCCCAGCCTCCAGAACGGTGGCGAGTCAAGATCGGTTGTTCATAAACAGCCCAGCTCATGGCGATTTCTTCCAGCGGCTCAAACAGGCCAAGACAGCCTGCAAAGCCATCTCTTTTTTTCCCCTTACCTTGAGGGCCGTGGAAAAACAATTGAAAGGCCAAAAGATTACTAAAGAACACGGTACGTGGCCCAGCAGGCCGAAGGAGAATGTCCGTGGAGAACGCGGGTCCTGTAATGGTTCTGGTTCCATTCAGAGTAGCAGACCAGCAGCGTCCCGTGACCTCTGAATTCCAGGAAAGAGCAAACGGTTTTCAGTTGTAACTATGTCACAGATGTTGTGTGGGACATTGTTTTCCTGAAAAAATTATTTTTTAACTGAAACGCAAATTTAACTGACAGACTGTGTGTTCAGCTAATCCTGACGGCCAGCGCATCTCAAAGGGACCATCGCAAAGCTTGACAAAATGCTTTCCGATGGCTCCTCGTCACCCAAGAGAGACCTCAACAGTTTGTCCTGGAGTCCGAGGTGTCTGCCTTCTCCAGGACGCCCCACACCCGCCCTCTGTTGCCCGCGCGGCCTGCCCTTGCCAGCCGGCCTTGCACTTTCCATGGGGTCTCCACCTCCAGAAGCCGCTGGCCACTTCGCTTCTCTTCCTAGAAGCTATAAACTCCAGACCAAGGGTCACATCTACGGTCTCCTCTCAGGCTCTCCCAAGCACAAATCACCGTTTTGTTACATGAATCATCTCCTTACGTAAGGGCTGATCTGTAAAGACACCCATACCTCTGTGTTCACCCAGAACAGAGTTTTGGGCCCTGCAGGCAGTGGGGGACTGGCAGAGGGACATCAGAAACGTCTCCACTGGCAGCTGTGGGAACTGAGCTCTCCCAGATGAATGCAGTGCGGCACATGGCTTCCCGCACAGTGGCCTCTGGAGAACATTTCTGTTCGTCCCCAGGGGAATGCCTCCCACTGGTGGGGCCAGGCGTGAAGCCCAGGGGGCAGGGGAAGCACATAGGGGGCCACGGGCCTCTGCCCACTCCACGGACACCATGTAGTTGAACCCCGGGGCATGGGGGAAGCGCATAGGGGGCCACGGGCTCCTGCCCACCCCACAGACACCGTGCAGCTGGCATGGCTTGCCGGTGTTTACCCCCTGACTCTGCGCGGGCCTTGCACAGACGGTGTCTCACGTCTTCTTGAATTCGAAACTCCCAGCAAGCCTGTAGCAAGTCGTTAACAAGGAGTGAGCACATGCGGGAGCAAATGGACCAAACTCAGAAACACAAGTGTCAGAGAACACCTCACTTCCATCAGCGGCTCCGCGTGTTAACTTTGCTACGTGGTTATAATCCGTCCGCTGGGGCCCCGTGGCTTCGTGGGCAAATCTGCAGGAACGTCTCCTCCCCAGCATCAGCAGACACTCAGGAGTCCAGGTGGAGGTGGCTCTGGAGGCCGGAACCGCCGTGTCCAAACAGCAACTCTCCTCTTCAGAGACGTGCTGATGACTCTTGGTCATGCCCCAACAGAGCTGCACGGAAGGGACTTCGGGGTTTTCTGTAAGAGCTGTCCTCTCTGCGATGCTGTAACCATTTCTCAGTGCACGGATGAATTTAGTCATTCAAAATCATGGTTTTAAGACTGTGATTTGTTGCCACCCCAGACACTGTGAAAACCACACATCCATGCTTCAAAGGAGAAACAGAAGGGGTTTTCTCCAACTGTGACATTTTGCCATTTGGGAAACCCGAGATGAACGACGTCCTCATCCTTGCACACCCTTTACCCTCCTATCAGCTCTGCACTTCTTCATCTGGAAAATCATCTGATTTCAACAACGTGGATTCTGTCCAGCTCAAAATGTTCATGAACGCATAGATTACTGCTTTACACGTTCTGGTCCACTTGATAGAAAAGTGTGAAATGGGTACAAGCTGGG
Source organism: Eira barbara (assembly GCA_020311275.1). Classification (NCBI taxonomy): domain Eukaryota; kingdom Metazoa; phylum Chordata; class Mammalia; order Carnivora; family Mustelidae; genus Eira; species Eira barbara. The sequence goes on along the minus strand of JAHRIG010000463.1, from coordinate 12,414,083 downwards.
TGCAGGAAACCACAGTAACTTGTGTCATCAACTTGATTGATTACAGAAGCAGTTTCCCAGTCATAAACTAGTCACGGAACATGAAAGCCCAGTGATGTTGCAGAAGCGGTGGAGCGGGAGCCCCGAGAGCCCGTCCACCCACTGCAGGGACAGTGCAGCTGGCAAGACACTGACAGAAGCCATCTGCACAGAACCCGAGATCTCATGGAAACTGTACGGCAGCCAAGGGGGTGACTGGTGAGGGAGGAGTCTTCGAAGGCCATTGGGACGTGCTGTGGTATTTGTGGTCACCTGCTTGGCTACCCCGGCGTCCCAGGGTCATGGGCATGTACCGTGGGCATCTGGGGCAGGCAACGGCAGATAGGACAAGCAGTAGAAACCACCAGAAGCCCAGAAAGGAGGAGACTGATTATCCCGGGAAGTCTGAAGCAGGACATGGCTGTCCAGGCCTGAACACAAGCTCGTCACAGAACCAAGGGGACTCTGCCTTTGTGCTCGCAGGACCGGAAGCCAAGGCAGGGTTCTAGGAGGCTCGGTGCAGTGCTGAAGGGAAGCTCCGCTCAGAGTCAATCTGCAAGCACTGGGAGATTCTCTCTTTTATATCTCAGATGTGCCATCAACTCCCCAAGTCACCGCAGACCACTGAGGTAGGAGAGTAGGGACCTCCTTGACCATGCACAGCAGGAATGGAAGCTTCATAAAAAATGGTTTGGGAAAGCCACTCCACAAATGGATGACTACAAGCCTCAACGGTCGACGAGCAGCAAACCCCGGTGCAGGGAGGACCTGGTCCCCAGAGTGATCCTACTACAATGTCCACCACCCCCAACTGCCACAAAAATGTGCAGAAAACAAAGAGACTGGAAAGTACGGCCCACGCACGGGAAAGAAGAAGTGGGCAGAACCGTCCCCGAGGAGGCTCCGGCATGGCCTGTACAAGTTAGAGACCTTCCAGTCAGCCGTGCTAACGTGTTCACAGAGCCGAGGCAGCCGCGAGCCAAGAATGAAAGGAAACCAGGAGAGCGATGCTCTCAGAACATCAGAAACTCAGAACATCGATAAAGAGGTAGTATAAAAAGGGACCGAGGGGTGCCTAGGTGGCTCGGTCTGTTGAGCCTCTGATTCTGATCTCAGCTCAGGTCATGATCTCAGGGTCGTGAGTCCGAGCCCCGCATCAGGCTCTACACTGGGCATGGAGCCTGCTAACAACAACATATAAAGGAGACGACCAGAAATTCTGGAAGTGGAGAGCCCAGTATTCAAATCAAAACTGCTAGAAGGGTTCGATAGCAGATGTGAGCATCAGAAGATTCAGCAAAACCACTGAAATAATCCAGAATGAGGGGTGGCAGCGAAGTCTGTTGGTTCTTTCAGGCTCCAGTCGCCTTTCTGTTACCTGCTCTTTAGGGAGTTTTCCTCACCCCTTGAGAAAATTAATGCAGCCTCACGATTCTGCTCTGGACCCCCCAGCAGAGTCTGAAGACAGAAGAGTGGCTGCTTGCTTTATCCTTTGGTTTCTCCAAAGCCCTTCTCTCTAGTAAATAGAGCAACAATGTGTCTTCACAAGAATATGTCCTCCAAACTGAAACAACTCAATAAAGATTGGATACAAAACAAACCAAAAAGTGGGTTGTTCTAAGTTTCAGTCTATGGATACTTCTGTAAGATCTGGGTACTAGATCCAGGCAGACATGGCTTTCTGTAATTCTAACCAAACATGAAAATCAATTCGAATTATACATAAGGACATTGAATCTAAAAAGCTTAAGAAATTTGCCCAAGTATACACAGTAGGAAAATTTGAAATCAGATCATCAAAGCCAGTGGCCACTCTTTCTGTTAGACATGATAACTGCCACACTCACCTTTAGCCTGGAGCTCAGAATGCAATTTTCTAAGGTGGAACCCTAGAGACGTTGCTCATATTAGAAGCAACTGGATCTATGCTCTGCGCCATGAATGTGTTCTGGGTGACCCCAGGTAAGAGTGAGCACAGAATGGGAGGGTGGCAGGCACACAGAAAGGAGAGTCAGGGGACTACAGGACCAGCTCTGCAACTGGTGCTAACTCATGCCACGTAGTGCTCAAAACATGTTGGATCCCAGTCAAGGAAACCAAGCCGGCCTTGCCCCAGAGCCGACCAAGACCCCAGTGCATGCTGATGTCTGCTTCTGCATGTGAGCGGCTGGGGGAGAAAGGGGCCAAGGGCCGGTGGAGGGCAATGTGGTCTGAGTCACCACTGAAGCTGCGCTTTCTACTACAACTCTTAAAAATGCGAAAATGACAAATCAGAATTATTTTCCGAGACTTATATATCTTTCACCCTGTCTCGTTCCAAACTGATTAGCAAAGAGGAAAGTCAGTATTGTAAAGATGCTGATTCTTCCCACACTGATAAAGAGGTTCATCGCAATTTCAACCAAAATCTGGCCAAGGTTTTTGTAAATATACAGCCGGTTGTTTTCAGTAGGTATGGAGCACAAAGGATGAAAAGTAACTAAAACTGTCTTGAAAAAGAAGAACAAACTGCAGGAAACCAAGACTTACTATGTAGTTCTGCTACTCAAAACTGTGGGCCAAACAGACACATGAGAGAATGTTCCACATCACTCGGCATCAGGGAAATAACAAACCAAAACCACAATGAGATACCACCTCACACCAGTCAGAATGGCTAAAATAAACAAGTCAGGAAATGACAGATGCTGGCGAGGATGTGGAGAGAGGGGAACCCTCCTACACTGCTGGTGGGAACGCAAGCTGGTGCAACCACTCTGGAAAACAGTGTGGAGGTTCCTCAAAAAACTGAAAATAGAGCTACCCTATGACCCAGCAATGGCACTACTGGGTATTTACTCTAAAGATACAAACATAGTGATCCGAAGGGGCACGTGCACCCGAATGTTTATAGCAGCAATGTCCACAATAGCCAAACTATGGAAAGAGCCTAGATGTCCATCAGCAGATGAATGGATAAAGAAAAAAAAAAAGAATAAATCAAAACAACTTAAATATTCAACAATAGGAAAGTAGCTAAATAAATGCTATATATAGCCATGGAAGGCTGTAGAAAACACATGCGTGTTAGTAAGGCTGCATTCTGTTCGATTCTAACTATATGGCATTCTAGAGGAATAAAGCTATGGGGACAGGGAGGTTGCCAGGGACTCGGGGGCAGGGAGGGACAAGCAGGAGGAGCACAGAGGTCTTAGGGCAGTGAAATTATTCTGTGTGGCATAGGGGTGGACACATGACATCCTATATTAGGCACAACCTGTAGAACTATTCAAACCACAGAATGAGTTGTGATGTGAACTGGGAACTTCAGAGAATGACGATGTATCAATATCAGTTCATTAATTTTTTTTAGTGTATTTATTTATTTGAGAGAGAGAGAGAGAGAGAGCATGCACGGGGGGCAGGGGAGCAGAGGGAGAAGGACAAGCAGACTCTGTGCCGAGTGTGAAGCCCAACGCGGCACTCGATCCCAGGACTCCCAGATCATGACCTGGGCTGAAATCAAGAGCGGGATGCTTCGCTGACCGAGCCACCCAGGCGCCCCTTGCTAGAGCTTTCAAAACAAACATCATGTTTATCATAACATAAACCAACTGGAAAGTGTAGAGTTACTGTTCAAGCACCAATAGTTGTTCGTATTAAGGAAAAAAGTTAAGGTTTACTTAAAAGGATCGAAGTTGGAAATATGAGAAAGTATGGTGCAGAGAAAAAAACTGAAGGCAGTTTTTGAGGCTTTTCCTTATTTGAAGAAACTCACTGTTTTCTAATGAATAAGCGTGTCTCTGACTAGGGAAGAAACTGGCACGTGTTAGACCCTTGGGGTCCTGCTCAGCGGGGAGCCTGCTTCTCCCTCTCCCTCTGCCCTTTCCCCGCAGCTCATGCTCTCTTTCTCTTTCTCTCTGTCCAATAAATAAATAAAATCTTAACAAAAGAAATAGAAGCATGAGCGAACATGGGTGCGGCCCTATCCACGCCCGTGCACGCGTGTGTGATGGGTGCGTACCACGTGCGTGTGTGTGCATTTGTTTGCTCCGACTTCAGAACATCGGCGCCGAGGCAGAAACTCAAAATGTGAAACTGAGAAAAGGCAGATCACGTCCTCTCTCCCCAGAACGAGTGTGAGACCTACACAGCCTTCGCTTCCAGCAGAGAGAGGTTTCAGAAAGCAGCAGAATTCCAGTGTCCAAGTGAGAGGAAACAGCTGGTTGTTGAACTAAGTCATCATTCACGATTACGTGCAAGAGAACTAATTTTTTTTTTTTTTTTTTTTAAGACAGCACTGAGCAAGGTCAGCGTCATTGCGGAGAGAGCTGGCAGAGGACCGGAAGGAAATTCGGTCCTGAACTGAACCAACCCAGGAGCTGATTCATTTCTGAATAGGTCGCCAAGTGTAAATAAAGCATTGGTTGAAAGGGTGTCTTTCTGGGCAATCTTGTCATCTGGAGTGGGTTTGTGTATGAACAGGCACCTCCCCACCGTAGGCGAGTCAGCCCTGGGAACTCGCTTCCTGGCCCAGCCAGCGAGGGACGACCCCAGTTATCTTCCTCTTGGACAACTAAGCTCAAATAGTCAGGCAAGCATTTAAACTCATATATTTCCTATTGCAATTGCGGCTAGAGTAGTACGCAAGATTTCAGAGCGGTGCGTCCTGTAGGTGCAAGGACACAATCGTTTGGAGGTCGAAGGATGACGGAAGGCACGTTAGGTATAATCGACTGAATGGCAGGTTCGCAGAGGTCGGGCTCGGGTAGAACCTGAGGTGTTTACTTCCTAGGGAAGCGGTTCCCTGCAGATGTCCGGAAGGAGCTGACCGGATCCCGGATTGCCCTGGTGGGTCCTAAACTCAATCCCAAGTGTCCCTACAGGACAGACAGCCAGAGAACACCCAGAAGAGAGGAGGCCATGGGACCGAGGAGGCAGAGGTCAGAGTGACAAGACTATAAACAACGAAGTGTCAGATGCCAGAGCTGGAGCGACTCGGAACGACTGTCCCCTCAGGCCCACACCTTGGTTTTGCCCCAAAGACACTGGGGTCAAGCCTCTGGCTTCCGGAGCGGTGATGGAATCCCTTTCCCTTGTGGTGAGCCACCAGATTTATCCAACACATTTTAGAGAGCTCTCCTCGGGGACACAGTGCTTAGCTGGTAAAAATGACTTTTTTAAGCCGAACCTTCTAAAGCACTTGGAAACAGTTCTAAAGGTACACAGCGAAAGGAGGAACTTTTATACGTGAAAAGCTGTTGCATCTTGGTAAGAGCAGTGACAGCCTGTGGGCTTTGAGCCAGGAGCCATCCCCAGCCTCCCACTTGGTGTGGTGCAAACACCGCTCTGAGGACAGGCTCGCGTGCCCCCAGCTCTGCTCTGGGGTAGGGGAGGTCCTGACACCATCATTTCCCCGCCACTCTGTGCTGCGCAGCGGTGGCCCAGAGGATTGGCGTTCCCTTTATCCTGCCCTCCGCTGTAGGGTTGGGGCTCTTCCCTGGTACAGAGGCTGACGGTACCTGGTACCCAGCCCATCTGGCTCATGGGGCGAGGCTCCGTGCTGGGAGGAGCAACCGGAAAAGATCAGGGGCCTTGGCTCTGCGGGAAGCGGGCACGTCCTCGCCGGGCCCTATTGACCGATGCGGAGGTCTGCGGGGAAGAGGAAACTTGCTGGAGCCCTCTTGCGGGGACTGACTTTGTTTGGGACAGGGTGCGGGGAAGTTGGTGCCCGCGGTATTATCCAAAACAGCAGAGATCTGAGTGGTGAGCCGCGGGCAGGCTGGCGCTGGGGGGCCCGCAGCACCCAGGGAAATGGTTGGTCCGCTATAAATGTAACAAAGAGAATCAGAAAAAGGACTACCCTGCAGGGGTTGAAACCAGCCTCAAAACTCTGCATCCGGGCTCTGTCGAAACACCCAACGGTAATTGGATCAGGCTGTGCCAAGTGTGGTGGAAAGCACTGTAGGTCAGCGAGCAACACGGGGAGGCTCAGAGGCTCTCGAGGGCAAGAGAGGGAGGCCGGCCAGATGCTCAGCGGGGGGCCAGGGACCAGTGCCTGGGGACCCGAGGAAGCCGCTGCCACCACGGGCGGCAGAGACCATGCCACCGCCCGGTTTGGGCTCTGGCAGATGGCAACCCTCAGCACCATGGGACAGACGCCAGCCGCACTCAGCCAAGTCAGCTGACAAGAAACCCCAACACACTTTGGGTGCAGGGTCTTGGCGTCCTGGCTAATGGTACTGTATCAGCTGATAGGTCCAGGTTCCAACCAAACATGACAAGGTAAATGGCAGGTTCTTCCTGCCTCTCATACATCCTAGGTAGGGGACGGCAGGGGTGTTCCATTTGGAGGGACCAACAGACGCCGACTAAAAAAATAGCTCCTTCAACATCCGTTTGCCTTTGCTAAGGATCGGGAGAAGCATGGCTCCCATGGCCTGAATGTTTGTCCTTTCCCCAAATTCCCAAGTGGGAGGCCAAATCATGGTGTCAGCAGGTGGGGCTTTTGGAGGAGTGGGTAGGTCATGAGAGTGGAGTCCTCAAAAATGGGGCTCTTGTCCTCTTAAGGGAGACGGGAGAGAGAGATGGGCTTTACTCCCCACTGGAGGACTTGGGGAGGGAAGCCGTCTGCAAGCTGGGAAGAGAGCCCCTCGGCAGACACCAAACCTACCGGCACCTGGTCCTGAACTCCCAGCCTCCGGGAGTGTGAGAAGTAAGCGTCTGCTGTTTGACTCACCCAGGCTGGGCTGTTCTGAGACAGCAGCCTTGTCAAACCACAGAACACCTTTCTGGAAACACCTGCCTTATTCCCACCACATACCAGCTGAAAAGCCCGGGCTCCCCCGCTTACAGGGGCCGAGCAGCTAGCAATGTGCCATCCCAGCACCCCGGGCTTTTACCTGGCACGAACGAGTGTGGGAGGGGCTCCCCCGCAGAGCCGGCTCACCTGTGATGCACTAGCTCTCCGGTTGGGGGGGGGGTCTGTTTGTGTTTGTCGTATTATTATCATTTTCAGCTTATGCAAGTCACAAAAGTTGCAGATCTCACCCAACAGGTAAAGGGGGTGAAATCACTTGTACCTTACTATTCTCTTTCTCTCTTTCACAGTGTAACTTCTTTAGGCAAAGTCTCAAGTCCTTAAATTTTAAGATAAATGGAGGATAATCAACTGTTCTCTCTCTCAAGACACCCATCTCTCTGCCTCAGAAAGCCACGGTTTAAGAAGCGACCCTGGGAATAAGAGAGAGGCATTTGGTCTACTGTCCTGTTATGTCCAGCGCTCTCCCTGTGTTGGAGGATGAAGCTTCTGGCCGCTCCCCGAGTCACCGGGAAAGGAAATTACACTGAGAGCAGGACTTCTAGCGGCCGTCTACACTGTGGTGGGCAATAGTGGTGTTCTTCTCTGGGGACTGGGCTGCACAGCTGTGATCCGTGCCCGCTGCTTCCGATTCTCGACATCTCGACATTAATCGATGTGCATTTCTGCGTGCCCCTCCAGCAGCGTTCGGCCCTCAGGGGGAACCGGAGTTGGCCTCTTTCCTTCAGGCTCCCACCTTGCCTCGGGGGTTGCCGGGGAGGTGGGCACGGGAAGGGGAGAAGGGAAGTGAAAACATCCAAACAAGTGCGGGGTGCTTTTGGAAAGGGATTAGGACTCTGAAGGAAAACACAGCATGTTCCGAGGGAGGATGGGGATGTTCAAACAGAAAATAGTACCCAGAACCAGGCCGTTTGCTGGATTTCAGAGAGTAAGTAGGTTACCTGGGAGAGAAAGGACGTTCTGGAGATAAATCACAGCCTGTCCCCGAGGAAGCTATTCATTTCCTCAACTGTGTCTCATTAATGCATCCGTAAGCGCCGGTCAAGCCGGACCAGGTGCGATGTCTAGACTCTGGGACGCTCTTATCCTGGACCCTGTTTGTAAGAAGAGGGACAACTTGGAGGGTGGGTCGCACAGGCTACCCACCTGCCCCCTCCCCGGCCCCCTTCCCCTTCCCCGCAGCGCTCTCAGCACCTCCGAGCTGCAGACGTGATTCTGGGTTTGCAGGGATGGAAGAAAATTCTGGGATTGCCAGGGAGCCCTCGTGGCTCATTTATGCTGCGGGTCCCTCAGCATCTCCAAGCGTGCTCGCCACATACTGACTCCCTGGTGATCCCCCTGGCCACTGCAGCCCCACAGACCACACGTGGCTCCAGAGCTGTCGTCTGAACACGGTGCTGGGCACCGACACCCACTTCCTGCCCGAGGCGAGACCAGCACCCAGGCAACTTGGCTCACAGCTGTCTTGCTTCCTCAAGCTCTATGTGCTGATGTCGCTTCAGTAGAATGAAGTCTGAGCAGCTCACACAATGCTGTGGCCCACGTCGAGCTCCGGTTACTTTGACAGATGGACACAGGATTCCCTGCACAGTTTCCAGCCGCAGCTGCCCACGTAGGCATGAACGTGCCCTCTCTCTCATCCTGGGTTAGTGGCTGGCTGGTGGCTCAAACACTCAAACAAGCAACGGATTAGAGGTACCAGCTTTTAGAGAGAACAGGCTTTCTGCTAAAAAATGATCTCGTGCGTCCGGGTTGGGCAGGTGCCATTTAACTGAGCTCATACTCTGGATGCTGGCAGCTTCTCATTTTACTTTCCTACTTCCAACATCACCCTGGGTCCAGACAGGGCAATGGAGCCCCCACAGCCCAGCACCCACGTGTGGGTGTGGACACCCAGGCTTAGGGATGGTCAGCTTGGAACCAGAAGCCACACAATGTGGAGCCTGGATCAGAGCCTGCGTTCTCAGGTTTTGCCTCCTGTTCACAGCTGGGCTGTCACTGTGTTCAGGTTTTATTACAGATGCTTTTAAAACAGTAATAGGCGAATTAATAAACTGTATCCCAAACCCCCAGTCTTTCTCTTGATTGTTGGCATAGTCCTGCGGGAGAGGCTGTGGCCCTGCAGCATCGGGTGGTGGAAGGTGACCCCAAGAGCCATGGACACATCCCCAGTGCATGGCCTCCATCCTGTGGGCAAGGGTGGCCCCGGAGCAATCATATGAGAGGGGGCAGCGGTCAGACCTGGCCTGTTCCTGCAGGTAAGACCTGTTCCTACTCCTGCCACAGTTTCTCAGCACAGAAACCAGAGCTCCGGTTAGTGCTGAGACAACCGTGAGGCTGGGTGGGATGGGGATGCGCTCCTGGGATGGTACGGGCTGAGTGGGAAACCTGCGTCCATCGCTGGTGGAGGGGGCATCCCCCCAACACTGTCCTGGAATATCCTGCAATGGCATGAACAAGAGGCCCACCCGCCAGCAGTCCCCGGAAAGCTCTTCCCTCCCCAAACCTGAGATCACTTACAAGCAAACGAGCATTTGCTCAAACTTTGCCCTAACTCTAGAATAACAAAAATCCCTTGTCCGAGCACCCGTAGCTTTTCCCGTGTGTCTGTTCAAAGCTAAGGTCTGCGCGAGCTTGTGTCGCGGAGCGAGCGTGAGGATGCTGGGGGACAGGGCTCCGGCTGGTCCAGCCCCCTCCCTCGTGAGCAGCACTCGGAGAGACAGGGAGATGGTTTCCACTGACATTGGACTCGTCTCTGGAAACACAGGCTCCCCTGCAAGGAAGGAAGCTCGTTGTGCAATGTGGAGAACGCGGCGAGGACCACAGATTCGTCATCAAGCAACTTGGCGGAAACAGGAGACGAGACGGTGTGTCTAAACAGAAAGGTCTGTTTAGGGAAAATGGCAAGACGGGATGCAGCCAAGCCCCCGTCGCTCGGAAGCCCCTCAGCGTTCCTGTAGCTGCGGCCACACATCAAGGAGAACATAGCTCCTTCCCGACCGTTTCAGGCAGGTTTGCTCCCCAGCAGGTGCCGTGGCAGCCACTGTGAGACACGCCACGCCGGGTCCTAGCCAGAGTCCTCGGCGGCCAAGCACTGGGTCTGTTTAGAGCAGACTTGAATACGATTAAACTCTGTGAACTTAACCTATTTGCCGACCTCTCAGCTAGACAACCTGCACTCGGCGGACACCGGTGACGCAGGAGGGTGCGGAGCTCAGGTCTGCGTGTGGGGTGTCTAGGACGTGTCTGCTGCGGCGCATGGCCCCCCGTGCCGGCTCGGGCACGCGCGTGCCGGGTTTCCTGCGGTCTGGTTGGAAGCCTCAGCTGGGGAACCAGCGAGCCTAGCGACCACGGCGGGGAGAATGCACGTCGGGGCTTAGGGACTGTCTCCGTGGCAATGCCCCCCACCGCCCACCGTCCCGGGAACCAAGGCTCCGAGCTGGAGAGCAGCCAGGAGGTTTCCCATAACCGTCCTAGTAGAAAATCGTCCACCTCTGCCCGAACACCTGCACTGATTCCCGCAGCCGTCTCACCCGCGTGGATGAAGGAACTCCCAGACACTGTCCTGGGCGGCCCGCAACGCTGAGCCTACTCGCCATGCTTGACTTCTCGGCAAAGGGATGGCCGTGGAACCGAGGCAGTGAGGACGGCCCACGGCGCCTCCCCGGGGTCACCACTTCCTCCCAGGCATGGGTCCTCCTTCCCTCACCCACACCTGTCCTCGGTGTCATCTTTTCCTCCCGGCAGCCGCGGCTGGCCTTGCCTGGGTTTTCACTCACAGTCGATTTGCTGGAGCCCCGGAAAGTCTGGGTGAATCTGCCTCCAGCCACATAGGCCGTGAGTTGGGAGGGGGCTTAAATCCGGTCCCTCCCCTCCAAGGTGCGGGTGGTTTGCTCTCAGGAAGCCGAGTCGCTGGAACACGTAGCCGTCTGCCTCTGGGGACCATTTCCTACCCGGGGAGAGCTTCCCGTCAAGACGGACACGACCTTCTCCAACGGATGCCGTGCAAGGGACCACCGTGCATGGTAGGTGCCCGATTGCTACGCTTTCCTCTGCAAAACCTGGGGCTCGATGACTTTCAGTCCAGGGGTGCAGACAGGGGTCCCGCTGACCCTGCCCCGCCTGCACTCTCGTGAGGGACACGGCTCCCTGCCTCTGAGTGTCTTCAACATTGACGGGGAGGACATCTCGGTGAGTGAGAGCAGTAGATGACTTGGGTGGTCACCGTGTCTTCAAACGTGCTTGCAGTAACCAGAGGCTCCATCAACGTGCCGCCTGACCTGATGCCCCAGCCTACACCCAGTTAGCATTACGGGGCTTGGAGGCAGGAAGGTCTGATTTCGGAATCACCTAAATTTCCAATCCTGATCCAAAAAAAAGGAAAGCGAGAGAGAGGAAGGGAGGGAAGGGGAGAGAGAGAAAGAAAGAAAGAGAGACGGAGGGTAACACTATGTTCTTCCCAAATTCCTTTTTTGCATTAGATGGGATGTGAGTACGTGTACATTTCCTGGCAGGGTACCCACTTCAAGGCAAATTTCTCTCCTAATTTTCAGTTCTTCCTCCCATGGGACTCCTCTGAGGCAGTCAACGTAGCCCCAGACTTCCCTCTGCTCAGAGCTCTGCCCGCTGCTCCATGTGGATGTGTCCACCGTCCCGGGAGCGCGCGTGGAGAGTCCGGGGCAGGTGGGCTGGGAGGAGCTGGGGACAGGAAAGCCTGCGCCCAGCAGGGCAGAGGGACGTTGGAGACGCCTGATGGAAAGGACCAGCTGGAGCATCGTCAGGCCCCTTGAATGGTTCCTTGATGTTCAGACACACGTGATTGGAGCTTTCCCACGTGTCAGTTCAATAACAAGTTAGTTGAGACAAACCTCCAGGCTTGGGACGAGGCGCAGCTTGTCCTGGTGGCCGCGTCTCCCTGACGGCGGCCCCGAGAGGCTGACGGCCAGCTCAGGAGATGCTTGGCAAAGACAGAAGAGGCTCAGAGGAGAAACAGCGGGAGCCCCAGCACCTGTGCATGGTGCAAAGACGGCTGCTTCCCATTCCTCATCGCAGATGCCAGCCACCCCCCAGCCCGAGGTACAGACAGGCCCGTCCAGGCTGATGGACACCAGGGCTCTCGGGCCGCTCGGGGCTCATGGTGGTGGCTGCTTTCCCGTTTCCAGTAGCTCCATTTCTGGAATTTCCCGACAGACCTGCGGTGCAGGGTCTCCAGCCATCCAGGTGACACCGACTTGAACCCTCTCCATGGGGCAGTCCTGTTGTTACCGTCCTGGCCATAAGCCAGGAGACTTCCCAGCACCAGAAGGGAAGAGCCGCTGGCCTGCAGACGGGAGGAAACGGGAAGGAAGCAGGTGGCCTGAGAACCCCTGAGAGCTCCTGCCAGGGGCTGGCTCCCTGTCCAGACCAGCCTGTGAGTCCCTCTCAGGCTCGGTTTTCCTTGCGACCCCTGCGGGTGGGGCTGGAGGCTGCCTCCCGTCCTCCCGGCCCCAGATGACCGTTCTTGGAGGAAGACGCCTTTCTCAACACGAAGCCAGAGACCGAGGGCTGAGGATAAAGGGAGCGTCCCTTCCCATCCCTGGCCTCCTGTGGGGTCACTTACACAGCGGCCGACACCTTGAGGATCTTAAGGCGCCCGTCTTCCCCCTCGGCGAAGGTACCGCTGGAGGCGGACGGGACTTCAGGATTTCCCCTCACCTCGGGCAGCGTGCAGTCTCCTGCGACAGCCCTCAGGCGAGCGTGCTCATGTCTCCGGTAGCTGACTGCTTACGCCCTGCGGGCGTGGTGAAGTCACCCGTGCTTCTCTGGCTCTCCACCCGTCATCTTAGCTGTGCTCCGTGAAGTACGGGGATGCGGTCAGAGCCTCCGACAGTCCACGCTCACTCGACCCCCCCGACCTGTGTGTCCCTCCCATGGCAACCTGGACCCACGACCTTGCTGCCTCTCCCACCCCGCTCCGTGTGCGTGTGCGAACACCTCAAGGCTGCTTTTGGGAAACTTCGCTGTGGACTGAGGATTTAGGGTGCTATCCATGAGATTATTTCAAGGTCAATCCCATCCCCTACCAAGTCCTCGGTTCCTTTCTTCTATTTTTTTTTTTTAATTTTTATTTTTAATCACTGGAACTAGGATAAAACATTTGAGCTGAGAAATATTTAGTAGGATCTGTGCGAAGCGGGGGATAAGTGAGTCGTTTGGAGAGGAACACGTTACTCGAAGCTCATCTGTACGTTTTTGTGATTTTCTGAACGTGCTTACATAACCGTTCTCTTTGCGTTTGTAATGCTCCCTGCTCTTCTCGGTTCGGGCCGGCGCGTGAGCCGGACACGCCAAGATAGCAGAAGAGTGTGCATGTGCCATGGCCAACCACTTCCTAAGTCGAATTTGTTGCCCCTTTGTCATCCCCTGAACACCCCTGTACACTACCACAACCAAGCGGCTAACCTGCCCTGTAGTGAGCACACCGCTGAGCCTGCAGCCGATGTGGGGGAAATTCCTGGGGACTCGGCTCGTTTCACCGAACCGCTTGTATGAACGCCTTGAACAACGTGGGACCAACCGAGCAGAGGAGACGGGAAGTCAGCATTCCAGAGAAGATGGGGTGGGGAGCCCTACAGGTCTCCCTCTGGGCAGGGGCTGGGAACCCACCTTCCCCCTCTTTGTACTGAGTTCGAAAAAACATCTAAAAATAACGGATCACTCAAAGGACATAGGAGGGGCAACCGTTATTCATGAAGCTGTAACCATCATTGAGTTCCTTGTGAATCCCGGGTTTGTGGCGCGTGGGCAAACGTAGCCTCGTGGAGAGGCTGCACACATTTTTACGTAAAGCTGACATTTCTACTTACAGTTTTCTCTTTTCTGACAATATACCCTGGGCATCTTCCCACAATACTATGAACAGGCCCTTCTTCTATATTTAACACCCGCATCGTGCCCAGATGTACGGCTGCCTCTTGAGAGGTAACAGGCCCTTGGTCAGCGGGCGCGGATTGTCCTCAGTTTTTATTGTTATGAAGAAAGGATCTGGAGCCCATATCCACGTACACTTACGTACATGTATCCGGAGGTTAAAGTTTTCGATTTGGATCAGACAGCACTGATATTTAAGATTCCAGTCCGGATGGCTGAATCACCCTCCAAACAGACCGAACTCATGTTTCCAGCGACACCATGTGACCTGGAATCCCCCTCCCCCACTCACTCCAGTGAACACTGAAAACAAACAAAAAGTCAGCCAAGTTTTTCTTTGTTCTTACATTTAAGAAAGATTTTTTATGCATAAGTCTTAAAGTATCTGGCACTTAGTTCTTTTGGAGGGGTCAATACGATACCCCCCCCTTTGTCTTCTCAGACGGCAGGCAGTTTCCCCTAAGTCCAGGGATTGAATAACCCTTCTCTGCCATCTGGAAATGCACACATTCAAAGCCAGGAAAGAATGACCAAGTGCCTTCTAGACGTATGAAACCGTGCCAGCCACCTACCGCAGAAGATTCTCCATGCCCCGAGCTTTGGAAGACCGTACTGACGGGGGTGGCGGATGGGTGGGTTTCAGACCCAGATGGCACCGTACAGGTGGTGTGTGGCCCGGACGGTCCCATCATATCTCAGCACAATCTCTGGGTGGCTTTCTTAGGGGATAATTGCAAACTCGCCAGGAAGAGCCAGTGGGAGGCTTTAAGAAGGACGGACGGACGTAGCCATCGACAGGGGAGCTGATGGCTTCCGGAAACAGACGAGCTCAGCCCCGCAGGGGTCCCGCTGGTTGTCGGAACTCCCGTCCTTCCCCTGGAGCGGGACTGAGATCCCCACCGGGGAAGTTCACCTCAGGCTCCAATTCCCACGGCTTGGAGGGCAAAGACCTCCAGGCGATGAGCAAAGAGGGGCCAAGACGGAGGGACAGTCTCCGTGAGAGCACGGAGGCCCAGAGCCGTGAGCGTGTGTGCGGGGCTCTGGGGCAGAGGGCGAGGAGGGTGGGTTTAGGCGCGAGCATATGCTGAACCCTGGGGGCAGTGCCGTGTGCGTGGGGGGAACACGGAGACGACTGGGCACTGGTCATGTGATGCACTCTGGGGGCTCCATAGACATGAACTGAACGAGTCAGTAACTCATCTGGGTGACTGTGAATGTCCAGGCGATGAAGAGGCTGCCTCAAAATCCATCCCGTGTTCCAAAGCACGGTGGGCCGGTGTCGAGACGGAGCGCGGGTGAGCGTGCCTGCCTCGGTGGGCCTGCCACGGGAGTCCGCGTGGCTGAGCCCAGACTCACTTTGTCATCCGAGACTCAACACGCGGAGGAATGGAAAGCGGTCACGCTGGGCTGACCCCCGTCGGAGGATCCACTGTTTTCTGGGAGATGGAGACATTGCATTTTCCTGGATTCCCCCTTTTCCCAGGACCACAGTCCTCCCGCTGGTCCTGGCTGCTGCCATCCCGGGGGAGGTGTGCCAAGTGCCAGGTGCCCCCAGCAGGCTGTATCCCGCAGGTGAATTCCCTGCTCTGTGCATCTCAGCGAACAAAACGTGAGCAGAGCCCAGCGGGAGGGTTCAAGCCCAGATGGGTCTCGGTGCACGCACTCACTTACGTAGACAGAGTGAAAGTATTGGGCCACCCTCACCACCCCACCCCCTGAAGGTGCCACAGGTAGTTACACACGACACGGAGGCTGGACTCGAGGGTTCCCAGAGCAGAACCCTTGAACCATGTCAGCAAAACTAAATCCAGTGTCTCACCAACATGAAGAAAACCTGACTTAGCTGATGTCTGGTTAACGTCTCTGACGATTGTGAAAGGATTTCACATCGTCTTCCTGCAAATGGTGTAAGACAACCACTTTTAGCCAATCTGCCTGCTGTCTGGAGATGCCCAGCATCACGGCCAACCACCTTCCAGGGTGAACCTGCTCATCGTCACCTTGCAGGCCCCCCGTGCCCCCACCCCGTGCCCTCACCCCTTACCCCCATCCTGTGCTCCCCAGTGCCCCCCTGTGCCGCGAGCTTCCTGTCAGTTCAATCTGGAAGCTCCCTCCCATTTGGCTTTTCTTCCACACACACTGAACTCTAATGAAATACTAGTTACTGATTTGGGGGTGTTAATTTTGCTATTTCTGGGTTTTTGACATCACCCGATCCATTACTCTTTTGGTATCTAACCTCTCAAACTTGGGATTTTTTTTTTTCTTTCCTAAAACGATGCTTTTACTCAAAACCAAAACACAAAAGATGTTCTGAGCTACTAAACACAGCTGGACAGTTAGCCCAGCGAAGGGAACCTCGCCATCTCTGCTCCGGGAAAGCAGTGCGGATCCACTAGAAACACAAGCAGGTGCAACACGTCAGGTGGGACACCCAGTGTCCACTATTTTATTTACCTTGTGCTTCCTTTACTACTGGGGGTTTGATTTTTTTTTTTCCTTTTTTCTTTCTTTCTTTCTTTTTTTTTATCTTTTCTTTTGTGGTAGTTTTGTGTTGTTATCATGACTTATTTCTTCTTCAGTGATTTGCCCATTTATAATGCTTGTTGAATTGCCTCTGGAACAGTTTCCAATCACAAGTGTGAAGCTGTGGTTTCTCTAAGAGTATCAATACTCGTAGATTGTATGTATTCTAATTGCTTTTTAAAATGTTTACTGTTTTAATACTGTACTTTAATACTTTCATACTGTTTCTTATTTCTCCCTATTCTCACAAGTATAGGCTTTCTCAGGCAGGTCTCTTTCTGCCCTAAAAATGACTCTGTTCTTTAAAAATGTTTCTGTTTGAATGTTTCCCCATTAAATTTTAATCAGAAGCAAATACATTGTTTCAGTTGTGAGTACGACAATTAGCTTGCCAGTTTTCTATCCTTTCCTTCTATGTTTGTAATAACATAATTAATTTCAATATAATCTTAATTCCCCATTTGTATTTAACATCGTTAAACAAAAACTAGTCTGTTTCCTCAAAATCACTTCCTTTTCCCATTTATCTGCCTCTCTGCTGGGCTGTGTCTGTACCAGTCTTTTAGTTATAATTTTATGATGCATCTTACCATCTAAAATGGTAAGCTCACCATTGATACTTTTATTAAATTTTTTTTTCCAATTCGAGAGAGAGAACACAAGCAGGGGGGAAGGGACAGAGGGAGAGACAGAAGCAGGCTCACTGCTCAGCGGGGCTCTATCCCAGGACCCCGGGTTCATGACTTGAGCTTAGGGCACACACTTAACAGACTGAGCCACCCAGGCGCCCCAACACCGTTGATTTTTAAGAATATTTTCAGGGATAATTTAATATTTTCTGCTCAAAGATGAATGCTACCATCATGTTACATAATTACATATTCCATCAGAATTCCATTGTGGTTATATATGGATAATTTGGGGAGTACTAAAATATTTTTAATGCAAAAATTTATAGTTTATCATCATTTATGCACATGGTCTTTTTTGTATTACTTTCCTGCACTCATATCCTAATGGACCCAATATTTCTACATATTACAGTTGGGCTCTTATCCTCCCCTAGTAGCAGCCACTTGGAAGTAAATTTTATAGCAGGGTCCTCAATGTCTATAAAGCTGGCCACCACCTTCAGAATTAAGAGCATCTCAGCCTCGTCCCCCGAATCCCCTGCAGAAGCAACGGCCACTGTGACCTTTGCGTGTCTTGCCGTCTTCTCTCCCAGTTGTAATAGGTTTTCAGAAAATGGTATCGCACTATATGTTATACACCCAACTTTCTTTTTTGTGGTTCATGTTCTAATTACAAGCCGTGTTAGTGCTGTAGCCAAGGACAGCTACAGTCCCTTCATTTTCATGGCGTGTAATATTTTGTTGGGTGGAAGACCTCAGTTTAATTCAGCGGTTTCCATGGATGGCCAATAGAGTTGTTTCCATTACTTCATTCCTGAAGAAATTATGCTTTTAATTGCACGACACCTGGCATGGACTTGAAAGTCCAGCAAACACATAAATAAATAAGAATAAAAAGAAGGAAAATGAGTTGGACGAGACACAGGTGGCCAGATGCGGAGGGCAGTCGAATCTGGCTGAAACATATGTGGACACTGTTGGGCTATTCTGGGTATTTCTGGGTCATTTTAAAACTTAAAATGAGCAACTTGAAAAAAATAGAATTGGGAACGACTACCTGGAGTTTGTTTACAAGACACTGGTAGACATGAGCTTTATTCCTCCACCAGCCAGATCAGAATCACCAAGTCGAAAGCCCGTGGGTGGATCTGATGATGCCGTCGTCGTCGGGGGGCACAGAAATGCCTCAGATCCTTGTGCACCCCAACACCTGCTATTATTTAACTATTTTTAAAAATCTGCATTTCTTTTCACGTGTTTCTGTCCCATTTCTATTCCATATGGAAAATCCTTATTCCTATATTTTGCAAATTTTAAAAAACAAGGTTATTTGTGTTTTTCTTCCTTTCTTGCTAATTGGGAGTTCTTGTTTCTGTTTTTGTCTTTTAATATATTTTGTATGTGAAATTTTGGTGTTCTTTTTTTCTTTCATTCTCTTTTTAGTTGCCTCTCAGTGTTTTTTGATGAACAAATGTTCTTAATTTGAATATAGTTGAATCAATCTTTTATTTTATTCTTAGCAATTTTGGGGGGTATCATTTTATAAATCCTTCCTTGATTTATGATCCATAAAGATATCCTCCCATGTATCTTTCTAAGTGTTTCAGAGTTTAAAAAAAAATGTGTTTCAGAGTTTTGCATTTTGCACTTAAATCATTTGAGTCCAACTAAATTTGTATGTCATTATTTTTTGGCAGGAATTCACTTTTCTTTTGTTCCATGTGCATAACATGCTTCGAACACTTCTTTCCCACTCTTGGCCGGCGTTCCTCCTTCTCCCAGGCTGCAAAGTGGAAACGATTGTGAGTGTCTGTGTTAGACCATCAGGTGGGTGAGGAGGTCCATCAGAAAAGCCCCGGTAAGCCCAGAAGGCGCTTATACCACTACCGAACATCAACCCTCCAGCTGAGCCATCCGACAGACTTACTCTCCTGGAGAGGAAAATTAAAACTAATTTGATTCATTAGCCTCTGATGAGTTTGTATTAAAATTCAACAATTAAATATAAATCTTAAAACAGAGTTCCATGTGTCTTCGCATCTTCCCCATTTACTCCTAGGCCAGTTTTTCATTTGTGTAGAGTTAAACTTAACTACTAATATGTGGTACGGATTCTGGTAGTGATTTTCGTCAAATGCATTTTTATATTCATGGACAAGAATGAGGCGGTGAATGTATAGGACTTTTGCTTTGAACTCTCAGAATCTCCTGCCTCCTCCTCTGACCGTGTTCTAGAAGGATCTTTCATCACGCTTGTTATGACTGACTCCTTCCGTCCTGCCATGAAAGACCTCTGTTCAAGACCATCAATGTCCATGAAGCAAAAGTGGATGCAGCTAAAAATAGAAAGAAACAAAATCAAAATGATATTTGGGGATTTTAATACCTTACCCTCGGCCATTGATACAATGAACAGAGAAAATTAGCCAAGGAGAGAATCGATTGCCACCATGAGCCCACAGAATTGGATGGACACACAGAGAACACTCCATCCATAATTAGCAGGATATACACTCTTTTCAAGCCCACGTGGCAAATTGACCAATATAGACCAAATCCTGGTCATGAAAGAGGACAACAACAATAAAAAATAAATTACAAAAATAAATAAAAAATAAATTTAAAAGAACTGAGACCACACAGGGCATGCTTTCTCACCACAGTGGACTCAAACTCTGGAAGTCAACAGCAGAAAGGCAACAGCAAAATATTCCAAACAACTTGGAAAATAAATTATACACTTCTAGCTAACCCGCGGGTCAAAAAGAAGTCTCAAAGGAAATTTATATGTAGAACTGAGTGTAAATGAATAAAACCCCTCAAAACTTGTGGGATGAGGGCATGATAGTCCAGACAGGACAGTGTAGACCTGTTTCCCCTGCACATCCCATTCTACAGGACTAGATACCCTACAGATGGCACCATTATAGCCAAAGGGGAACTTTGCAAGGTCTTAAGAAAGAGGACAGCTGGTGTGGGGCCCCATGACTGGAGGACGAGATCAACAGTAGACAGTCTGTGTCCTTTTACCCAGACCAGGAAGACCAAGAATAACTTGGCATTTTCTGTCCCTCGACACCACAACAAAGGACTGCCCTGGAACCTTATTCCTTGTGGATGGGATCCACACCCCTCATACCATACGAGGACAGACTGAAACTGTGGTGAGGGGTGGATTGGGAGCCCCACTAGGAATAAGTGAGCAGAGAAGGTACTCCCCTTCCCCACTGGGCCTGACATTTCCCTTCTGGACTCCCAGTGGGATCTGCCTAGAGCAAATACCCCATCCTGGAGGCCTCTTTGTCTCCACGGATCTGGGGACCCTCTCCCTGACCAGAGCACCCAGTCACACAGGTAGACCCAGCAAAAGGCCCACAGCCACAATAAGCAAACAGCCTGAGAAGTCTCTTTCCAACAACCTTACACTCTCAATCTCACTCAAAGACAACTCCCAGCCCGCCCCAGCTGAAAGACATCAGAATCTCAGCCTGGGGAAACCATCTGTGCCTCCACAGGTAATGCCAGAAGGGATGAGTGGGAGCCGCTTGGCCACCAGAGTAATGGATCAGACCAAAGTGACACAGGAACCCTGAAAAGCAAACTTCCAATGGAACCAGATCCCATGAATGCTGGCCAAGTACTCCCCTCCCCTAAATCTAAGAAGGGGGGTTTCATGCCAAGGTGAAAAGTTCTGTAGAACCTGGAGCCTCCTAACATTGTGGACCAAACAATGAGGACACAGCAGGAAGTTACCCGTCAGCCCAAGAACCAAGGAAATCACATCTTGAATGAGAAAAAGCACTCAGTTGATGCCAAGACAAATCAGAGGCCAGAATCACCTGAGAATTATGAATTACCATAGGAAAATGTGTAAAAATAGGAAATCTCAGCAGAAAAGTAGAACTCATAAAAAGAACATAATAAAATTGTAGAACTGAAAAGTACAATGATAAAAAATAAAATAAAATAAAATAAGATTTGCTGGGTAGGCTCAGTAAGAGAGCAGAGATGACAGAGGACAGAGCTGATTCCTTGAGCACGGACCAACAGAACTCACCCACTCTGAACCTAGAGAGAAGAGAGGCCGAAAATAAGTGAACAGAAACTCAGGGAACTTGGGACAATAATCAAAGACAGAACATTTGCACCTTGGGGGGTCCCACAAAGACAGAATAATGTCTGACAACTTCCCGGTTTGACAAAAGACATGAACCTACATATCCGAGAAGCTGAACAGACCCTAAATGGGGAAAAGTCTAAAGAAAAACATGCAAAGGTACCTCATAACTGACATTCTGGAAACTGAAAGGAGGGAAATCTTGCAAGAAACCAAGTGAGGCAGCAAAGGACCTGTGTAGGGTGAGGAGACAGAGGGGTCTCATCTGACCAGGGGAGGCAGAATCATCCTTGATGAATGAAGTGAACGAATGCAGGGGCACAGATGTGGGACAAGCCAGTGACCGATGGCATCTGAGGGACACCCAGCAGCCACAGGACGGGCTCTTCTCCCCGACCCAGGAACCCTGGGAACATCCCCGGCGATAGCCCATAGCTGTGGACATGCGACAAGCCTCACCACACTTAAAATCATTGGCATAACACAGGTCCCTTCTCTGACCACAGGGGATCCAAACTAGAATCAATGAGAAGATGCCAAGAAAATCTCCAAGACCCTTTAAACCAAACAACACGCATCTGAGTAACCTACAGATCATGGGGGAAATGTCAAAGGGAATTTAAAAAATTGAAATAGGATACAGAAAACATGTGTGGGGAGCCTAGGTGGCTCAGTCAGTTGAGTGTCCTACTCTTGTTTTCGATCGGTCATGATCCCGGGGTCCTAGGATCAAGCCCCTCATTGGCCTCCATGCTCAATGGGGAGCCTGCTTCTCCCTCTCCCTCTGCCTGCTGCTCCCCCTGCTTGTGCTCTCTCTCTTTCTCTAAAGTAAATACTTTTTTTTTAATAAAAGAAAACGTGTGACACACAGTTGAAGCAGTACTGAAAGGCAGATGAGTTTCATTCATGCTTACAGGCAATCAGCAAATGCTCTAAGCTAATAAGCGAAGTTTTTCTGTTAAGAAATAAGAAAGAGGGGAGCAGACACACTCACTGAGCAGAAGGAGGAAACAACGAAGACCAGAGACCAACAGCATTGAAAACTGGGAAACTGTAGAGAGAATCTGTGAAAGAAAAGGCTGATTCTACCCCCCCAAACAAACAAACAAACAAACAAAATTCAATAAAATTTCTACATCTGTAGCAAGATTGCAAATAAGAGAAGGAGGAAAGACAGGCATCTCTGAGAGCAGAAGGGCTCGGGGAACCTCACGGACCCTATAGAGCCACAGACCCACTATCTACACTTCCCAAAGCAATGGACCAATTCCTTGAAGACCAAGAACACACGAACGTCTGGGAAAGTTTGGCTGTTTCTTATAAAACTGCACGTGGGGTCACCATGCAGCCCCATGACCGCAATATTGAGCCTTTATCCCAGAGACATGTGAGCTCAGGTTCACCCACAGCAGCCGGATTCACTGCAGCTGAGAGCAGAGGCCGCCCGAAGTCCCTCAGCAGGAACGGCGAAGGGGCCCTTTGGTGCACCCACACCCAGGATCCCACTCCCAGCAGAGCCAAGCCCCGCCGTGAGGACAATCTCGGGGGTGCATTCTTGACATTGCACTCAAGTTACACATGAGGATTCCACGGAGAGAGAGTGGCTGAAGGGAGCAAGCACAGGACCTCCTTGTACATTTTTTCACGATTGCTTGTCACCTATAATTGTTTCGAGGTATAAAGTTCAAGGCAAGTGAGTCATATGGAGGCCGCCACCACCGTCCATCGTGCTACTGAGAATGTCCATAAGACCAGCATGACGAGCTCCTACTGTCCCGAGTGCAGATCAGAACCCGTGGGTTTGAGCTGGATGTGAATCAAGAGTAGAGGGAGTCTGAACATGGGTCAGATACCACCGCTAGGTGAAGTCCCACTCCGCTCCAAACCTTTCCAGGGCTTCCCATGATTTCTCAGTAAAAACTGTCATTCCAGAATGCTGTATGGCCACTGACATGATCTAACTGACTGACCTTCATGAACCAACAAGGACGGATGTTCCAGAATCCCTACTCAGACACGAAGAATTTACATGACCTTCCGGAAAGGTGACGTCATCTATAGGGACAGCAATAGGGGCCACGGCTTTCCCTGGATACGTTCAGATTGGGGGGACGGGCAACAGAGATCCCCCGAGCATTCTGCACGTCTGCAAACAGGAGAGAATTCAGGCATCCCAGAACTCCTGAACCCTTCCTGGGGGAAAAAAAAAAAAAATAAGGAAACGCAAGAGGATTAACTTCCGGCACCCAAGCTAGAAGGCAGAAACCACAACAAAGATGGGAAAGCGAGCACGCGGCTTACTCAGCTGCAGCTCCAGGACTCAGACACATGTGGGAATTGCGGCCGACGGACAGAAGGAAAGCGCCAGCAGACTTATCCGTGGAGAAATGCGTCGTCTAATTCAAGCTTGGGAGCGTGACTGAGAGAGAGGAAGTGACACGACTCCTGGTTTATTTCACAACGGGGAGTGTGTTTCTGTCACCTGAGACTAATACGCGAGGTCACAGGGGCACACGGACACTTCAGATGGCAAAGCAGAATGAGGTTCGGGAGACAGAAGTGGGGGGTGGAGGGAATCGGGGAGCAGATGCCCTTCTTCCGTCTTTGTGAATCCCGCCGAGCCCGTGTGAACTCGGGGAGGATTGGGATAAATCAGGCTGTCGGAAGGCCACGGACAAACACGCGCGGGCCTCCCGAGTCATCGTTAGAGCACATAACACTACAACAACGACAATCACAGTGATGACAGGCCGGCACCGGGCAGTGAGCGACGGACCAGCGGCAGGGAAGGCATGTGTGCTGAGAACCCGCCCCTCCGTCAGGTCGACAAAGGCAGGGGAGCGCACAGGGGCCCCCACTAGGTCTCAAAGCAGAACCCACATTCTGCTCATGAAACACGAGAAAACAACCCCAAATCATGGCCACGTGAGCCCGGAGGCCACGGACAAGGCCCAGGCCCTCCCTAAGCCAAGCTCGAATCCAACATGAGAGTCCGTAAATGGGCTAAAGAAAAGGCACCGGTGTTTAACTGTGTCTGTTAAGTAAGATTTTTGTAAGTTTCCGGAGAGCAAGGGGGATTCATCAATGAGGTGATTCTGAGTCCCGTCCACCGCTGTGAGTGAGTCTGCGTCCACTCCAGCCAGTGTGTGCCATCCCATGCCGACCGTGGGCACCGCCTGGGGGCTCATGCGGGCTCCGGCCCCCGTGGGATGTATTCACATGGGGCCTGCGTGGGACCCAGAGCCAGGCTTCCGGCCAGGGTGAGCAGACAGGGCCAGCTAAGCCCCTGCTGTCTGGGAGGAGCCCCCATCTCTACTGCGTAGACCTTCGACTCTAAGCACCCTGGACCCCAGCGGCAGCGAGCTTAGGGAAAGCTGGAGGAGACCAGCATAACGTCCTTACGTTTAGAAATGGAAGAGTTAACCTCAGAAGGAAAGCTTGAGGCTACTTGTAAACAAGAGTACATTGCTTTCTTTCTGGGTTAATTATTAGAAATACAGGAAAGACAAGTTAAAATAAAATAAAATAAACTGCCTCTCAAAGGGTAAAGAAGGGCTTATAATTACTTGCGAATCTAAGTAGATAAAATTTGCATGGACCTCCCAAATTTCGGGAGACTACAGTTTCCACTTTTTGAGAAATGCGAGATGAAACCAATGTGTTGCTGGGATTTCTATGACTAATACTAAGCAATTTCAGATCAAGGACAGAGATGTTTTCCGTTACTGTCAATTATGCATTCGCAAATCTATTACGTGCAAAAAATATTTGCCCTTTGCTGAAACTGCCTCTTGGGGCTAGGAAATGGGTGCGGGGCCTCTGGAGCACAGGACCCCAGAGCTCCTGTCCCTCCGAGTCCTGCTCCCACCTTCCGTCATGAAGCCCACGTAACAGGGTACAGGGCTGACTCGGATGCATGTCACTGTCCATGCCATGGGTGCCCTCAGGGTCCAGGGAAGCCGCTTTCCCCCGATCTTTTAGCTGAGCCTTCAGCCAAGCAAACTGTCACCCTTGTACTTTCAGACCAGAGAACAATTTGTCCGAATTTCCCTCTAGGAGAGCCCCTCGGAAAAGCGTGCAGTGGGGAGCTCTCTCACGAACACCATGTCTGTGAGTTAAAAGCTGATTGTCTTGTATGTGTCGTTTGCCATTGCGGGGGGAGCCGGGATGCTCAGATGCTGTCTTCTCTACCATTGTACGTGGAAGGAATGTCGGTCATGGAAAAGGAAGTGGAGAGGAAGCCAGCATTTTTTATTTTAACAGTGAACTCAAATGAAGGATTAAGCATGTGATTCACATGACAGTGTTCAGCCCTTTAACCACAGCGCATCCGGGCTCAGGGGGCACCATGAAAACCAGAACATCCACAACAAAATATCGATGCCATGTCAGCCCATCTCGGGAAGTACCGACAGCCCGCCCAGGGGGTGGGAAGTGGCACGTGGATCTCAGAGCTTCGTAGGCACCATGGGAGCATGTGCAGTCTTCTCCACGTACAGTCAGAGCCCCGAGCAGGTTTTCACCCTCGCTTAGGGCCGCACTGTCAGGTTAGAGACGGAGCTGGTCGCTGGTGCTCGGCCCCGGTCCAGGACCTCCCACCTGCCACGGAGGTTCCTCTTCTCTCCTCTGTCGGCGAGACGCAGGCTCCCAGAGGGTTGCTTTGACGCGGAAACAAACAGACACACAGACACACGAAGTGCTACCTTTCCGTCTTCCTCATGACCACACACGAGCCATTTCTCCCTACAGTTCTCACAGGGTTCTGAGCCTCAGAGATGAATGCCGGCCACGAAGCCTCTGTTTCTAGCAACCATGACTGTATTCCAAAATTTGGAGCCTTCCTGTTTTTACAACAGCTTTCGGAGATGTGGTTCACGTCTGGTACACTTCAGCCATACCACGTACAATTCAGCGGGGGCACGTCGGTGCGACGCTAGTATATTTGGAGCTGGGCAGCCGTGGCCACGATCAACTTGAGAACACTCGCGTCACCCCAAAAAGATACACTGTAGCTACCAGCGGTCACTCCCCTTCTCCCCCAACCCACCCTCCTCACAGCCCCAGGCAACTGCTTGTCTATTTCTGTTTCTGGAGATCGGCTTCTTCTGGGCATCCTGTATAAATGGAATCATACTTCCTTACAACACGCAGTGCTCATCACGACAGGTGCCCTCCTTCATCCCTACCACCTGTTTCCCCATCTCCCACCTGTGTCCCCTCTGGTGACCGGCACTGAGTTGTCTATAATGAAGAGTCTGTTTCTTGGTTTGTCTCTCTCTCTCTCTCCCTGTTTGATTTGTTGTTGTTGTTGTTGTTTGTTTGTTTCTTAAATAACACATATGGGTGAAATAAACTAAAAAATGGAGTGAAGATCTAAAGTGAAGCCTGAAACCATAAAAATCCTAGAAGAGAACACAGCAATAATTTCTCTGACATCAGCCATAGCAATATTTTTCTAGATATGTCTCCTGAGGCAAGGGAAACAAAAGCCAGAATAAACTATTGGGACTACATCAAAATAAAAAACTTCTGCACAGAGAAGGAAACAGTCAACAAAACTAAAAGGCAGCCTACTGAATGGGAGAAGATATTTGCAAACGACATATCTGATACAGGGTTAGAATCCAGAATCTACGAAGAACTTATACAAGTCAACAGCCCCAAACCAAATAATCCAACTTAAAAATAGGCAGAAGGCATGAACAGATATTTTCCCAAAGAAGACATCCAGATGGCCAACAGACACACGAAAAGATGTTCAATGTCACTCGTCATCAACGAGATGCAAATCAAAATCACAATGAGATACCCCCTTGCACCCGTCAGAATGGCTAAAGTCAACAAGACAGGATACGACAGATGTTGGCGACGATGTGCAGAAAGGGGACCGCTCGTGCACCGTTGGTGGGAATGCAAGCTGGTGCAGCCGCTGGGGAGAACAGTATGACGGGTCCTCAAAAAGTTTAAAATAGAATTACTCTACAATCTGGGAATTGCACTGCTAGATATTTACCCCCCAAATACAAAAATACTTAATTTGAAAAGACAAATGCACCCCTGCCTTTTCAGCCGTGTTACCAACCATAGCTACTATGGTTGGTATGAAAAGAGCCCAGATGTCCATTAACAGATGAGTGGATAAAGATACGGTGCATATGTGGAATAATACGGAATCACAAAGAAGGAGCTCTCACCATTTGCAACATCATGGATGAAGCTAGAGAGTGTGATGCTAAGTGAAATAAGTCAGAGAGGAGAATTAGGAGTCCTTGAGAATGAGTGAAGGACAGCGGCTGGGAGAGCCCTCTCTATTGGTAGTTGGTGGTGAGTGAGCCTGAGCAGACAGGGAGACAGACCAGCACTGTGGAAATGGCCCCTCTGCAGAGAGTGTAGCTCAGAAATGTGGCCACCGTGATGTCTGACCTCAAGATTAAAATGGTTACTTTAACTTAATTTCATTTTTAAGTGAAGTCCATGCTCTTCCCACATTTTCATCATGAACAACTTTGAGTTAGTGAAAGCCTGCGGAGCTTTCACTGAGGTCATGTCCTCACTCGGAGGTAACTAGAGACTGCTGGGACGGCCAAGAGGAGCCGGGTCACCGAGCTCCGATTCAGCCCCCGGCCTGCGGAGGGGAGGGCACAGGACCTCTGGGAGAACAGAAACACCTGATCCGGCTGGGACCCTGGGAAACAGTGCGCTGAGCGCAGGGCGTCCCAGGGGGGAGAGGGGCCATCTGACCCCCAGAGAAAGGGTGAATCCAGCAAACTAGGGATTTGGGAAAAATTCGTTTCTCTCTGTTTCTATAGTAGCATTTCCAAACAAGTTTCCATTGTTTTTGCTTTATGAGTCAGTATGAATTTCAGCCGAGTATATTTTGATTTAGGTACAAATTATATCACGAAGATGAACCTTTGTTTGCGTTTTGAAGGTAAGTTCAGACTCTCTAATTCTGACTAAAGTAAACAAGCTAAAAATAAAGCAGACCAACAAAAAGGCAAGGAACCACATGGCCTGAAGTGCTTTGCTTCGTTCCGGACAGATGACGGGAGTCCCTCTGACTTGAGTGACTCAGTGGTGTTTTTCACGAAAGGCAAGAGCAAGATAGCGGGCAGCCCAGGAGCCTTGAAAAATCGCCCCAGTCAGAAAGCTTACATAGCTTTCTACCTGCAAATTCCCCACCTCAACATACCCAAGACAATTGAGAGAATAGCATCTCGAGGACCATTTCCCATGTCATTTAATTGTTTTCAATTCGGTATGTGGACTCAGGATGAACTCGTTTCTGTGGAGAAAGTCATGAGCATGTGATTCGGTATCATAAATGACCAGCCGAGCCTTCCTACAGTACCTCGAGACCCTCGAGCGTGCTGGAATTTATCGTCCTCGTGTAAAATGAGAGAATAGGTCCTGTTATCTTTGGAGGCTTTCCCCGACACAGGCAGCACAGGAACAAGAACACTGCCCCAGTTCAGCTCTGGGACCTAGGGTCACACCATAGAAGGGGAAAGTAAGATAATATGAAACTGTTTTGGCTCTGTGCGAGAAAGTTCAATTACTTAGCCACCAAAAATGTCATTGCAGAGGGACAGTCCTGCCACTTAGCAGGAATTCCCTGGAAATGGATTCATAACAATAATCAGTTCCAATGTATTTTGTATTTTGGACATACATCAAAAAATAAAGGCTTGATGTTTTATTTTTGTGTTAGTTTGTTTTCCTTTTTTGACCCTATAAATAATGATGACAGGCATACGGCACAGCCTGGTCAGGAAGAAGATCCAAATAGTTTTCTTAAAATAGTTTAAAGGCTGTTATACCAAAGAAAGCTGGGATGGAGTTGTGTCGCCCCAGGCAGAAAACCCAGATCCTACTAGAAGGTCTTATAGGATTTTATGGGAGGAGTGTAGGAGTAAGAAGTCCCCCACAGTAGAGACATAAACACTGGAGGTGCCGATCTTGAGGATCCTGGGAGTCAGGCAGAGACTGAGAACCAGAATCTAAAACTCGCTAGGACGCCCGATGGCAATGGCACCAGACGTTGACTTTGACCATCATGTAGTTGTTCTGAAATGTCCAGTTCCCCATGGTTTCACGTTGCCTCAACAAACACGCTTCAGTCCCCCAGGAATTCTACCAGGTTTCAGGAAATATTGTAAGCATTGCTGGTACCAAGATGAAGAAGTGAAGAGCCATGTTTTTGAGGGACTCCTTAGGGAAGATGGAAAGGAAGTCACATTAATAAATAATTGGATGCCATTGCATTAGGGTCTGGAATATTCTCATCAGCCTTCCCCAAGCCTCTGTACTGGTGGCAAGAAGCTTGTGTGGCTCTCTTGGTCTTCTGAGCGTATCTTCTTGTGTTATTTATTCTCCACATCTAAATTACCATTCGAGTTGAGTGCCTGTCCATTGGACAGGGTGTTTCTTGGACTGGACTTCGGTGTTGTCTACAATACAAGACCAGCATCAAATAGAATAAGAACCACTCACCAAGTAGTTCCCATTAACTAAAGGAGAGCACTGGATTCCTTCCAGGCATTCAAAATGAGGGTATACAGAGGAGACACTCTCTGGGGTGGTACTTTGGAGGACTTTTGCAGACTCACCAGGGAGGAATGAACCTGCAGGTAGAAGCAGAGGTGGAGAGAAGCTGTGCGCACCTGCAGACCTGCAAGTCTGTGATGCCCGCCTCTGAGCCGGGACTTGGAAACCTCAGCAGCAAGAGGCAGAGTGAGGCGGAAGGTCCGAGTCTAGTTCGTTTCAGCTTCAGGATCTAGTTAGTGCCTGCACATTAGGATCGAGTGGTAATTGTTTAATTAAAATTTTCATAGCGAAGATTTAGACTCACAGGCAGTTTTAAGACGTAATGCAGAGAGCTCCTGTATATTACACTTTTGCCAGTTTCTCCCAAGGGTGCATTTTTATTCTTCTGCTCTGATCTTTGGAGCTACTCTAACAGGACCCCTTCATCTTACCACCTCTTAGCTACACTCCACACTTGGTCACACCTGGACTTGCCACACCTATCCTGTAACTCCTCTGATCTCTCTACCCGAACGCCCTCTCCTTTGTGCCCATCCCCACCACCACACTGTCTAAAGTGGAGAGTCGGGCTTAATACTGAGCACAGTGAATCTCCCACTTATGTCTCCCCTGTCAGGCTTACCTGTGGCTCTCAATATAAAATAGATCGCTCGTCTCTGTCTACAAAAGCCCTTACAGGACTTCTATAGGAATAACGTTGTCCATAGGTCATTTTGGGGTGGAATTTACATCTTTGCTATGTTGAGTCTTCTAGTCAATAAGTGTTTACTTAGATGTTCTTTGATTTCTTTCCTTACTACTTTGTAGTTTTCAGCATAAAAATCAGCACATCTTGTTATATTCCCATCTAAGCATTCCTCTCTTTTTTGTGTGATTATAAATGTGATTACATTTTAAAAATCTCAGCACCATATGTTCATTGTTAGTGTATAGAAATGCCATGGGTTTTCTTATGTTTATCTGGTATCCTGCAACCTTGCCGAATTCACTCAGTTCTGCAAGGATTTTTCTAGAGTTTTTGTGATTTTTCTACTTAGACAATCATGCCATTTGCAAATAAAGATCCGTTTTTCTCACCTTATGGCAGTGATGAGGATATCCAGTACGATACTGAGGAAGGGCGATGAGAGTAGGCGCTGCCATTTTGTTTCCAGTCTTAGGGAGAAGGCTTGGGTCTTTGGTATGAAGTGTGATGTCTGCTGTAGCATTTTGGAAAGCACTCTTTATCAAGCTCAGGTACCCCTGCCAACACCAAGACTTCCCAGCTGACAGTTTTCACCAGGAATGGATTTTAGATTTTGTCAAATACTCTTTCCACATGGACAGATAGGATCATGTGATTTTTGTTTCTTTCTTTTTTTTTTTTTTTTAAGAGAGAGATCACAAGTAGGCAGAGGGGCAGGCAGAGAGAGAAGCAGGCTCCCCGCTGAGCAGAGAGCCCGATGCGGGGCTCGATCCCAGGACCCCGGGATCATGACCTGAGACGAAGGCAGAGGCCTAACCCACTGAGCCACCCAGGCGCCCCTTCTTTTTTTTTTTTTTTTAAATTTTTAATTTTATTTATTTATTTATTTATTTTTAAATTTATTTATTTGTTAGAGAGATCGAGCAAGCACAGGCAGACAGAGTGGTAGGCAGAGGCAGAGGGAGAAACAGGCTCCCCGCCGAGCAAGGAGCCGGATGCGGGACTCGATCATGACCTGAGCCGAAGGCAGCCGCTTAACCAACTGAGCCACCCAGGCGTCCCGTGATTTTTGTTTCTTTCATTGGCATGTAGGATTACAGTAACTCTTCCTAATGTTGAACCAGACTTACAGGCTTGGAATAAATCCCATTTGGTCATGGTGTGTAACTCTTTTTATACATTGTTGCATTTGATTTGCTAATGTTTTGATTTTATTAATCTATGTTTATGAGAAACTTTGGTCTGCTGTTTTATATTTTTGTAATGTCTTTATCTTGTGTTGGGATTAAGATAAAGCTGTCCTCATAGAATGAGACAGTATTTTGTCTACTTTTACTTTCTGGAAGCAACTGTGCAGAATTCATATCATTGCTTCCTCAAATCTTTGGGAGGATTCACAAATGAAATGACATGATGCTAGTGCTTCTTAAACATGTGTTAATTGCCTATTTAATTTTAATAGATGTAGGCATTTTCCATTTATCTTTTCCTCCTTGTGTGACTCTCGAGAGCTTGTCTTTAATTATACTTGAAGTATGGAGCCCATCACAGTGTTCCTCCAGTATGTCTACAAGGTCTCTCATGAAAGCCTTCCTTCATTCCT
Source organism: Eira barbara (assembly GCA_020311275.1). Lineage (NCBI taxonomy): Eukaryota > Metazoa > Chordata > Mammalia > Carnivora > Mustelidae > Eira > Eira barbara. Next base: position 12,382,247 of record JAHRIG010000463.1, on the reverse strand, counting down.
GATTTCAGCAATCCATGCCCTTTCTCTTTCTGCTTTATCAGCTGTGTTACAGATTTGTCTATTTTGTTGATATTATTAAAGAACAAGTTCTTTCCTTCACTGATCATTCTCTATCATATTTCTGTTTCAAAAATTTATTAATCTCTGCTTTTATTTTTATTATTTCCTTCCTTCTGCTTACTTTTGGTTTATTTTGTTCTTCTTTTCCTGGTAAGAACTTCGATTGTTAATTTGAGACTTTCCTCATTTCTTAAGTAAGCATTTAATGCTATAAATTTATCTTTCAATAATGCCCTTCGTTCCACAAATTTTGATGTGTGTGGCTTCATTTGCATCCAACTATCTATTTATGTGCTTATGAAAGAGAGAAAGAATGAAGGGGAGGGACAGAGAAAGGGGGAGAGAGAGAATGCCAAGCAGACTCCCCACTGAGCGCAGAGCCCAACTCGAGGCTGAGTCTCATGACCCCGAGATCGTGACATGAACCAGAATCAAGAATTGGATGCTTAACTGACTGAGCCACCCAGGTGCCCCTCAACTCTATGTATTTTTAATTATTTTTCATATTTCTGTGACCCATGGATTATTTAAAAGAGTGTTGTTTAATTTCCATATGTTTAGAGGTTTTCTTGTCTTTTTGTTTGCTATTGATTTCTAGTTTGGTCAGAAAACATAATGCAGGATTTCAGTTATTTTAAGTGTATTGAGATTTATTTAATGGCTCCAGATACGGTCTGCCGTGGTAACCCCTGGAGTGGAGGGGGATGTCTGCCCTGATGTTGTTGCGTGGAGTGTTCTGTAGGTCACTTACGTCCTGATGACGTGTTCAACTCCCCTACCTTCTAGCTGGTGGCTTTGTTAAAGATGCCCCAGCTGTGGGCTCATCTCTTTCTGCTGCTACTTCTGTCAGCTTTGCTCCCTGGGTGGGAGGCTCTGGTGGTTGGCGTGTACACATTCCGACCACTGCATCTCCCTGGTACATTACATTCTTACAACATAACGTGATGTCTGCTTGGTCTCGGTCACTTTCTTATGTGTCAGGTCTACATGAAGTCACCCCTGCTTTTTCCAGATTAATGTTTGTATGGTCTTTGTTCTTCCTTGTGTCATTTTCCAACGACCTCTGTGGCTGAGTTAGAAGTGAGAGAATTTAAGGAGCCTGCAGGTGAGATCTTTTATTTGGTGGTTTTCTGCTCTCATTGAATATACCCTGCCTTTTAGTTGGTATATTTAGACCATTTACGTTTCCAGTGAAGTTTTGATATGATAGTGTGGAAGTGCCACATTTTATTGTCTCTTTTCTCTCCTTATCCTTCCTCTATCTGTCCTTCCTTGGCTTCCGGTGAGTCACTTAATGCTTGTAGGATTCCATCTTGATTTATTTGTAACGTTTTTGAGAGTATCTCTCCACAGAGTGGTCACCGTCATTGCTCTGGGGATTGTAAGATACGCACATATCTTATAATATTCCGCTGATATCACAATTTTACCACTTCAAGGAGACTGTAGACAACTCACCTTTATTTAGGTCCCTTTACCTTCCCCATTTAAAATATCCTTGTCACGGGTATCATGTGGCGCTGAAACCATCGCTGGGGTTGAGTGAGCGCCTGAGGATGTTCTGTGGGACACACTGCACTGCACTCTCTCCCCGTGCCTGTTGCCCCCTGACACTCCCGGGCCGTCCAGGACCATGTCCCCGCTGTTGGAAGGACGCCCGTCAGCCGTGTTGGAGGACACGGCTGCTGATGGCTTAGTTCCCTCCACCTGAGGTTGACTCCCTTTCCCTTTCGTTCCCAAAGAATGGTCCCTGGACATGAATCACAGCTGACACTTGTTTCCCTCCAGCACTTAGAGGAGGGTATTGTGTCTCTTTCCTCCTCCGATCCATGGTCTCGATGAGAGATCGGATGCCCTTCCAGTCACTGTTCCCTGCAGGTCACGTGCTGGTCGTCTTTGGTTGCTTTCAACCTATTAGCATTCTATTTTATTTTTTACCTTTTTAAAGATTTTATTTATTTATTTGACAGAGAGAGAGATCACAAGTAGGCAGAGAAGCAGCAGAGAGAGAGAGAGAAGCAGACTCCCCGCTGAGCAGAGAGCCCGATGTGGGACTTGATCCCAGGACCCTGAGACCATGACCTGAACCGAAGACAGAGGCTTTAACCCACTGAGCCACCCAGGCGCCCCCACATTTTCATTCTGTAGTGCCTTGGTGCACATTCCTTCAGATTCTGTCAGTCTGAGATTTGCTCTGCTTTCAGGTTTTAGAAGTTTGTCTCTTTTGCAGAATTTGGGAGGTTTCTAGCCGCTGTTCTATGCAATCGTCCCCTGGGCCCTCTCCACTTCCTGTCCTTCTGGCCCGGATGCTGGGGCTCGTCTGTTATTCCCTTCCGTCCCCAAGGTTCCACTCAGATCACGGTCTGCTTTGATCCTAACATTCGTCCCCAGGCTCGCTGACCCTGTTGCTATCTCTGCTCTGCCATGGACCCATGAAGGGAGGCTTATCTTTTACTTCCATTATTGCTTGTTTAAGTTCAATAATTTCATTAGAGTCCTTTAAACTATTTTTATTTCCTTGCTGATTGTTTATAATTTTAATTAATTCATTTTTTGCATTTGTTTCAAGAGTCTCTCTGATAGATTGTCAAGCATTTTTGAAAGCTGCTTTAACACTTCCGTCCGATCATTCTAACACCTGACTCGTGTTGGCAGTGGCATCGCTGAAACCCACAATCTCAGAACCTCTACAGAGGGTCATTCAGGATAGTTTTTGGTATGAAAAACATACCAAACATACCTTGAGCTCAGTCTGTAGGGGCTGATTCCATGTTTGGACAAGAAGGAAGGAGAGTGCATCCTATGCGTCCACGCAGCAGGGTGCATGGGCTCCTCCAGGGACTGGGAGGGCAGAACCAGAGCTGGGACCTGTGAGCGCCCCTCTCCTGCACCTGCCGGCTGTGAGTGCCTGGCTCTCGATTCCCCTGCTGGACACCTCCTCGTTGGCGGAAGCAATCCATCATGTACCGAAGGTTGGACCAAAATGAATGTGAGGGCAACACGTGCCCAGTGTGTCCAAGCAGGAATGCACATTTTTAGGGAACTCTGCCCTTCGCTATTTCTTTTTTTTTAAATTTTAACTTTTTTAAAGATTTTATTTATTTATTTGACAGACAGAGATCACAAGTAGGCAGAGAGGCAGGCAGAGAGAGAGGAGTAAGCAGGCTTCCCGCTAAGCAGAGAGCCCGATGTGGGGCTCGATCCCAGGACCCTGGGATCAGGACCTGAGCCGAAGGCAGAGGCTTTAACCCACTGAGCCACCCAGGTGCCCCTGCCCTTTGCTATTTCTTTTCTGAGTTCCCTAAGTGCTGTCCATTGGGTGTGGTGTGTGCTGGATGAGGACAGTAAACCCTAACAGAGGCCGGCCTCCCGGGCCTTTCGCAGATGAGCCGTGGTCACAGGAGAGCATCATGAAGCCTGTAGGGCAGTGTCATCCTTAAAACAGCAGCTCTCCCAGAGCATGCATGTTCCAGCGTGGGCCCAACGAGGGCGGAGCAAGGGCACAGGGATCCCCCCACCCCCGCCCTGCCCTGCCCCTGCCCGCATCTCCACCAGGCTCAGACCCCAGACCCGCACTTCCTGGGACCTTCTGGCACCATCTCTCCATGGCCAGCGGTCACCCGGAGCTACAGTCTGACACATCTTCTCCAGATTCATTCCTCTCTGTTCTGTCTTTTCTTTTCTTTTCTTTTCTTTTTTTAAATGACTATTGGGCATGTTTTATCAGGGCCCGAGTATTCACCTGGCTCCTGCTGTCAGCTTGCCTGGGACTCGTCTTGACTGTGTGGGGCAGCCAATCCAAGGCCGAGCCCCCACCCATCTCCTGATCTGAGCCTCACACACCAAGTCAGGACCCCCTGCCCTAAATCCCTCCGGGGCCAGTACCAGACAACTAGAGACCACCCCTCCCGTTCAAAGCCCACAGGAATTTTCAAATGAGCCGATCCCAAAGTGTTTACTCTGCCTGACTTGTTTTTCCTAGGAAAACCCAGTGTAGACTCTGGTCTGAGCTCTCCCCGGCTCCCTCGGGCTGCTGACCGACCCGGGTGCTCCTCCGTGCCTAGAACATCTTCATGGGACGGCCTCGCTCTCGGTGAGGCACCTCCTCAAATTAAAATCCCACAGGGAGAAATGAGACTCCGTGCCCTTGGGTCCTCCTAGGACGAGGTTTAGGATGGAGCGTGTCTGAATTTGGAAATGTAATCCACTCGCCAACCGTGCCCATGTGGACTGGCTTGACTCTCGCCCACCAGCCTCTCTGAGGCGGTAGTAACCCCTCACCCAGCGTCAAAGCAAGACGAGACCCTGCTGTCGGAAACAGAGGACGTCTGTCACCATGACCGAGGAGGCCACGGGAGACACCTGTCTTGTTTACCACTATGGCCGGGCACACTCCTGCCATGAGGTCGAAGGCGGGGGTTGCCTAGTCGTGCAGAGAAGAGGGCAAGCAGCGAAGCCACCCAGACTGTCCCCGCAGCAGGAGGGATTAGGAACCGATTTCGTGATCAGCGTGTTTTCAGCTGTGGCATCTCACAGCTTGGTGACTGTTCGTTGGTGGCATTAACTGTCTGACTTCCCAGCTCATAAACACAGCAGTGACGCAGGACCAGGTTAGACCAGGCTCAGAGTCTCCGTGGGGTTTCTGACCGCGAGGGCCTCACCCAACACAGCTGCCGCCCACTCCTGTAGGGACCTGCCCTCTCCTCCCTCCCTCCAGACCCAGGGAGGGCACCATCCCAGCATGTGAGCTCCTTGTCGAGTACACACTGTACACACAACATGCAACTAGTACAATCAATGATTCTCTGTGTGCTCGTGTGTGCATACGTGTGGGATGTTTATATGTGTGTTTGAGTGTAATGTATGAGTTTAAGGGTGTGCGGAGTGATATGGATGCATGTACGTATAGGTGAGTGCATGCGTATGGATTTTTATGTGGCTTGTGCATATGTGTGTATGAGATGTGTGTATGTGTGTGCACAAGTGTACATGTGTGCCGATGTATGTGTGTGTACAGGAGTGTGCATGTGGTGTGTGTGCACAATTGTACGTGTGTGTGCATGTATTACAGGAGTGTGCATTGTGAAGTGTGTGAGCATGAGTGTGCGTGCATGTGTGTAGTGGAGTGTGCATTGTGATGTGTGCATATATGTGTGCACATGTGCATGATATGTGCATGCATGTGTGTGCATGAATGTGTGTGTCCAGGAGTCTGTATTGTGATGTGTGTATATGTGTGCAAATGGATGTGATGTTTGCTCATGTGTGTGCATGTGTGTGTACTGGGATGTGCATTGTGGTGTGCATGAGCGTGTGGTGTGTGCGATGTGTGTATATATGTACAAAGGGATGTGATGTTTGCTCGTGTGTGTGTGCGTGTGTACCGGGATGTGCATTGTGGTGTGCGTGAGTGTGTGTGCCTGTGTGTACTGGGATGTGCATTGTGGTGTGTGTGAGTATGCGCGCGTGCATGTGCACAGGTGTGTATGTGGTAATGCTCATCTCCCCTGTGGTTCTCAGGGGAGCTGCGTGCTCAGAAGCTGCTAGCAGTGACGGGGTGCTCCCTGGGGAGTCGGGTGACCACCTGAGCCATCATAGCTCTTCTCAACTCCATTCTGGCTCTTCAGAAAAGCCATGCTAAAAATGGCTTTTCCAGAAGGCTCTCCCTCCAAGCAAAGAGACAGGAAGCCTATGCGTCCACTCTGTGGCCAGTGCGGGAAACCCTAGCCCACTCGGGGTCTGACCACAACCACAGGGGTTCCCAGACATGCCTCCCCCTGGAGATGTGGGGACCTGCGAATTCTCTGCCCTGGACCCGGCTTTGTTTTGTTCTTTCCTGATTGAGGCAGTCAAGATGACTTAGTGGTACCTCCATGGCTTTCTAGAATCCCACTGTCCCCAAGCATCTGCCATTTTAAAGGAACGGCTCCCGAGAGCTTCTGTACGGCATCATTAATCCGCAGATCAAGGCAGCAAGTAAGCAGCTGCAGGAAGCGTTCACTTAGACCAGCGCCCACACCCTCCTTATCTTCTTGTAAATACCGCATGATCTGCCTTGACTCCTGAAGCAGAGTTTATCACGAAGACCGTTGATTTGGACGAAGGGTGTTTGTGCACAGTTTTGTACAGTTTCCATGGAAAAAGTGAACAGGACGGCACAGGATTACTGTGGTTTTAAGGACGGAATGTCGCGTCTGCCCTCGCGAATCCACATGGACAATCTCTGCCTGTGTGACCTCGTTGCTTACGACAGATGGCTTTGATTGCTACACCTGCCCCAGACCTGGGGACCTAGAAAACCCACAAAGAGCTGGTGTGCTTGGATGTACTGCGTTGATTTTACATGAGGCACGAATGAGAATACAGAAGCCGGGACTTCAGACGTAGAAGGAGAAGCGCATTCTCGGCACTAGACCACAGAGTCCCCGCCTCACTTCTGAGCCTCCCCTGTCGCTTCCTCTCCCCAGAGGCCCTTCTCTGTGCCGCCTTCCCAAAGAGGGCTCTGCTCAGGGTTTCCTACTCACGTCTCTTCTCCTGAGTCACTTCGGTCGCAGAAAGCTTACCCCCCTTTCTCGGATGTCTGCTCCAAAGTCCACTTAGAAAGACGGACAGCTCTGACCTCGCTGCATGGACCAGCCACCCTACCCCAGACCCAGCCCCCCCAGCTGCCAAAACCTACTTCTCTTCCCCAGAGCTTTACCACCATCCAAAAAAGTATAGGTCTCTCCATTCCAAAATTGCATCTTCTCCCTCTCTATTGCTGTATCTGTACACACAAGTGTAGCTCTGGGTGCCTTGAAGGCGTTCAGTGAACCTCTCCCCAATGAGTGTCCTGAGCCTTCTGGACCCTGAGATCCGTAGTTCTTCTGGTCCAGACTGTGACTGTAACTCCCACGCACACTGAAAGTCGAAGAGTGACATCGAGGTTGCCGGATACTGTGAAGTCACCACGAGAAGGAATCTGACATCTTTGAAGGCAGTAACGGTTGTGTTTCCCCTCCTTGACCACGAAAGGCGTCTGTCTCAGAGAAGGCATTGCATTGGGTGGACGGTGCAGGACCGACCCAGCAGAATCATCATGCGGGAAACAGATACTCTAAAACCAGCTCTTTACGACCATCCCAAATGGAAATCAGTGTTGTTAGTAGGTTTTTTACCACATGAAGTTAGTGCCCAGTGATTCACTGTTGCACATTTATGGCCTAAGGAACCCGTAAAGGTCATGTCCATTGCCCCCATCAACTGCTAAGAGAGGACCCCCTCCCTACCTGGGTCACAAGAAGGTTCCCTCTAGATCCTACATCTGTCTTCAAGGCAATCATCCATGACGTGATCTTCAAAATCTCTGCCCTGTCTACAGAGCCAGGAAAACAATCTTCCGAAAATGCCAGCCCGTCTCAGCTCTTCCTGCGCGGCGCAAAGCCCTTCCTGCGGGCTTCTGTTTTCTTCCCAAGTGGCTCTGACGTCTCTTCGCCAGGACCTCCACGCCGCACATGCATGAGCGAGCAGACGTGCGGACCTGCAGACGTGTGGGCCAAAGCAAGAGCTCCGCAGAGCAAGGCTTGCAAGGTCGCTCTCCGCCCAGCTCCGAGACACACCCTGCTCCCCTCGCTGGGTTCTCTCTCCGCCTCTTTGATCTCGAGTCCTGTCCTGTCCCTCTAAGTTCTTCTCCTGACTCAGCCTGGGTCACCGAGGGCAACTGAACAACACTGATCTACAGGGGAAAGCCCAGATTTCTGAACGTAAGTACTTTGTCACTAGTTGCCCAGAAAGATTTCTTTCCTGTACATACATTTTCTCATGCCCTGGACCTCAGGGTCTGACTGAGTGCATGGCCCGAGGACCCCTGAGGCCACAGCCTCCAGGGGAGGAACTCTGGCGTGCATCCCGTGTGAGCTACTTCCATGACCACGAAGCACTTTCTAGACCCCACGGCCAGGGACCCTGCCTTTATCCTGTGGCGTCAGCACCTGACCTGGTACCCAACCCAAGGAGAGGGACCCAGCACGGGAGGGAGCATTCTTATCATGAAGCCTGCGACTGTCAGGAGACGGGGCAAGAGATTCTGGGAGTGAGCCTGGGATCGAGCGTGACTTCACCCATCAGACGTGCGTGGGCCTGAGGCAGGACGCTGCTGGTGACCCGGTAGTGCTGTAGAATGAGCCCGTTCATGGTGTTTGGCCCAGCAAGGGGGAGAACACCTTCCAGGGGGCTGTTGTTCAGTCTTCTTATGATAGTTCTGTTTTCTTCCAGCAGAAGCACGGAGGTCTCAGCATGTCATTCCAGGGTCCTACAAAGTCAGGGACCCTTCTCACATACTCCAGGCTCTGGAAGGGTCCGCGCTCATGCCTCTACACGCATCAAGGCATCTACGTCAAAGGTACACCTGCCACCCTTTGACTGCGATGCTTGCGCTTCGAGATCCAGAATAGACATAGTCTCCTTTGGACCTGGGACCCCTGAAACGTGGGGCACATGGCAGAGGGAGGGAGGGAGCCACCCTCCACGGAGACGGTGAGGACCCAGCTGAAACAGACTCCTGCAGGAGGGACAGGGGCCAAGGATGCAGACGGGGCCATTGCATCCTGCAACCCGTGGGCAAAGAGGCTCATAGCCCCTTGGGGAGGACGCGAGAGGCTGCCCCGCCCCCTCCGCCCAGCCAAGCCACTAAGGAGCACCATTGTCTCACTGGACTGATTTTACCCTTATCATGACAGTGGTAGTTGTGAGCCGTGCAGCGTGGTGTTTACATAAGGAGGACAACCTGGCCACGTTTGCCATATGGAAGGATTTCGTTTTAAGGGAAAACACGTGGATTTTTTTTTATCTTATGTCTCCTATGCTGTCCCTATTTCTGAGCAGAATATGAAAGAAATCACAGTCCCTGGCTGTCCATGGTTCATTTTCACTGGAAATGTTAATAATTTGCTGGTAATTTTTTCAGTAAGGTGAGTGACGTGAACCCCCGGGCCCTTGGGAGCTTGCATCCGTGACGTGCGTGCCGCGCGAGGGCTGGCGCTACGAACCCCACGTGGCAGCCCTCTCCATGTGAACACCACCGGAGGTGACCGCTGGTGTCTTCAGCAGCACAACGTCATGATCCCATAAAACTCTTACTCCAGAAGACTCACGTGTGAATAATTGTCCATTCCAGAAAGGTCTCTCTCCCATAAAAGTATCAGCTAAAAGTTCCCATCCAAGACTCTCGGGCCCCTTCCTGCTGGGACCACCCGTCCTCAACCACCATCCGTGTGCACTGACCCACTCTGGCCAAACCCAGCATGAAACGCCATCTTAGTCCAGACCACACGGTCTCGATGGACATCCTGACGTCGCCTGCCCCTCCGAGGGGCCTTCAGACACAGCTGAGGTGGGTCTCCCTTTTCACGACAAGAAATGACCTTGGCTTGGAGGAGGAGGGAGCCTGTGGCCAGTGCTGTCGGAGTCGGTGTGGGGGCTGGTCCAGTCTGGGCCTGGGAACAATGAGGGAGCAAGGGACATTTCCGCCATCGAGCAGCACAGAGCCTTTTTCGGGAGAAAGCTGTGTGAGCCACACTTGAGATGTCGTGGAAGCCACCCAGGACAGAGGACAGTGACCTCTTGGGTGAGGGGGGAACGGGAGGCCCCACAAAGTGCTTCCAGCCTCATTTTAGCCAAAGAGGACGGAGGAGGATGGAGGCAGGTCTGCAGGGTGAGGGCAGGACTCAGGCCTGCCCTGGATAAGGAAGCACATGGCTCCTGTTGGAAATAGTGACCCTGACCCCTGAGTGGGACTTCCGTCTGGGGCAGCCCCTGGTGAGCTCTCTGGTCTCCGTGGGGTGTGGGTGCCGATCTTCGGCTCCTGATGCCCTTTTCTGGGGGGGGGGGCGTGTTTGCTTCCGTCACCTCCAGTGTGTCCCGTTCTCGGAACAATAATCAGAGCAGCCTGAAGAAGGGGCGTGAAGGGTGTAGGAACAAAGAGACACTCTTGCTGGCGAAGTCGGTCACCGCGTGGGTGGGCAGGAAGGGCTGAAGCCACGGTGCCCGTGCCCAGCGGGTTCCCTGAGCCGGCGGGCTGTCTACGGAGGCCAGGAGCCTGCGGACCAGCTGAACCCTTGCCGTCAGACAGGGCGACCCGCGGAGACCTGGCCCAGCACCCAGGGCTTCTGGAAGGAATCAGGGGCCAGTGTGCAGAGCCCTCAGGACAAAACAGAAGCAGATCCCTCGTTCCTGCCAAACAAAGACCCAGCAGACCGCTTGCTCGTTCCTTTGTCCGGCAGCACAGTCCGAGTACATGACGGCAGCTTCTCTCCTCACCTTTACACTGGCTGTTGGGATGCCTGACAGTGTCAGGCAGGGCCGTGCCCTCCGGGACCTCCTGGCCACTCGGAGGTGCATGACCATACATGGGGAGAAGTGTTCAACCCCCGCATCTCCGTGGATCTCTGCTTCTGCTTCCTATCGTCCTGCACTCCGTAGGTTGTAGGTGGAATGACGGTATTTTGCAGAAAATCCTGCACCAGAAACATCATGGAAGTCACAGGTGTCCCTCGGCCGCTGGGCAAAGAGCCGACTTCTAATTCTTCCCTGAGGGCCTGCGCGGTCCCTGGGAGGGGAAGGTCTCCCGCACACCCGTGGAAGCACAACGGTTAACATGTAGCTGAGGTTAGAATAATGCACCCCGAAGTCAATGTGGGTCCCGGTTTGGGGGACCCTGGTTACCCGGGGAGGGAGCTCCACGCGGGGGGCGAGGGTGGGGAGGGCAGTGCCTTCAGTGGGACTCAAGACAGAGCTCACTGAACAGAAACGATGGGGCGTCGGGAGTTCCCTGCGGCGCTGTGAGGTGTCAGGAGGTCTGTCGTCGATTCTGGAGCATTAGCCCCATCCTGAGAGACGGGAGCAGGTTGGGGTGTGGGGGCACGTGGAGAAAAGGAGCGACCGGCACCTAAGTCTCGGCCGCCGTGGGTCCCGTCCGCTCCCCTGCAGGTGTGCGGGGCTGCTTGGCACCTGGAGCCATGAACGAGGTCAGTCCCGCTGCTCTGAACGCCCGGCGGGCGCCAGGTGTGCAAGACCACATCCCAGGCCAGGCATCCCTCCTTCTCTTGGAAGACGTCCAGCTCTAAAGACTCACTTGTTCTAGGGCAGGCCATCCCGTATTTTTAGGTGGAATCACGGCAGTGATAACATTTTTAGTCGCATGGATTTGGGACCAAGAAAAACAGACGGAAAGACGCGCCTTAGCATCTCGTCAATGTCCCAGGAGACTCAGAATGGAGTGACTCAGGATTTTGTGTTTGTTAAAGTGTGCTGGAACGTTCTCATGCTTTCCGGGTTTTGCAGCTAGAGGCCCGGTGCCAGGGATCGCGGGGAGCACCGTGGTGTTCTGGTTCTCCTTCCTCCGGCGCGTAGACACAGCCTCTGGGAGCCAGGGAACAAGCCAGCAGGGTGGGTAGGCCACGAGGCATCCCCACATCTCCCCAAGAACCCAGGAGTGACCCACAGTTCACAGATTCGGCTCAAGAGTGGAGGTGTCTGCGGAGGGGAGGCAGAAGGATTGATGGCCACACAGAGGAAATGCGCTTGTCCTACACTGCGAAAGTTTTTTCCCCCTTTTTACCTACAATCCCTTTGAGGCTGACAGTGGTTGAATGGGATGACATCACTGTCTCTTTCCCTCAAACCCATACGGTGTTTGAAGGAAGAAAGAACTGGCATTTCTGTGTGGCTGGCTAGCTCTGCGGGTTACCGCGACCCTGTCACCCACCGCCGAGTCTCTAACTCAGGGTAACCCAGTGGGATCTGGGCTCCTAACCCACCTCGACAAAGAGGAGCCTCCCCCTGGCTCACACACCAGCGGCAGGAAAACATCTTTGTGCAGACGAGGGCGGCAGATGCTACTGTGGCTTCCCAAAAACGTATCCTCCAACCTAAGAAGTTTCTGGGACACGGAACACGACCAAATAAGCAGGTTTCCTTGTAGTTTGGATGTCAGATTCTGAACTCAGACGGTCTGGGTTCGAAACCTGGCTCGCTGCGTGACTCCCGTTCCTTCTGTTCCTATTGTATTGTGTTTTCCCTGCGGTCACCTTGTCAATTACACTTCCATTGCAGGGTCACCGAGCTGCCCTGTTACATCAGTTCCCGGCGTACAATATAGCAACTCAACGATGCTCTGCGTGACTCAGTGCCCATAACAGCAGGTGAGCTCCCGAGTTCCAGCTTCCTCAACCCCACCCACCGCCCCTCTGGTGACCATTCCCAGTTATGGAAGCATGTCCACTGACTGACGGATGCATAAAGAAGATGTTCATATACACAAACGAATATTAAACAGCCATCAAAAAGAGCAAACTGTTGCCTTCTGCAACGATGTGAACGAGGCTGGAGGTTATTATACCGAGCAAAATGAATCAGTCAGAGAAAGACAAATGCCACCCGATCTCACTCATATGTGGAAATGAAGAAACAAAACAAATGAACAAAGAAAAAAAAGACAAACCCAAAATACTGCATTTTCTTTATGCCCCAGTTTCTTCCTCTGAGAAATGGGCATGATTGTGATACAGATTGTGCGGTCTGTGGAAAGGTTTACTACGACAAAGCAGTACAAGAATGGAAAGGACCATGTGAGGAGAAGACGCAGGTCGTACAAAACGTTACCTCAAGCGACTGTACCTGGCATTTGACGTTCTTTTAATGCAAAGATGACATCACTGAGATTATGCACTTCTCCTCTCATCGAGGGGGGTATCAGAGACTGTGGCAACGGATGAGAACTGTCCAATGGCAGAGGAAAAGCGGGTTCCTCGGGGAGCCCCGGAGTGACCACAACAGGCAATGCAGGACGGTTGGCGAGACAGGAGGGCTGATCAGAAGTCGGGGTCCAGGCGTGTGTGTGAGGTGAAAGTGGAGGTGTTCGCAGGCACAGACAGACGCCCTCCTCCAGCCCCTGCCCGCCCTTCCATGCCGGGCCCCCCCCCCATGTCTACGATGCATTTCCTTCTCCCCAGCTCATATGAGAAGAGGATTAGGAAGACGCCAGGAGATGGTCACTGCGGGAGCAAGGGAGGGAGGGAAGGACTTGAGCTGACGGGCGGACAGGTGGAGTGGAAACAAAGACCAGGTCCGAGCGGGTGGAGAGAATCTGGGTGATGGAGAGAAGAAGAGGGGGCCTGAGGTGGGCGTGCGCGGCAGAGCCGGGCTTGGTGGCCCCGGCTCCACGGGTCCGTCCCACGTCTCCCCCAGGAGGACCTGTGCAGGGAGTGTGGTGGCCAAGGAGGACAGCAGTGCCCCTCTCTTCCTTCTCCGGCTCTCCTGGGCTGGTCAGGGCAGATCTCGTGGAAAGATAAAAAGGAATTACAGAAACCTTCCTATTTCCGACGTTTTTGTCTCTGTCCCCTTTTTTTGGAGGGAGGGTTGTCTCGTTTTATGTCTGGATGCTAGTCTACTCCATGGGAGAGCTGTGAGTCACTCACGTCGCGTTCTCATTCTGGCTCCAGTAAATGCTGCTTTTGAGACAATGGGCCTCAGTTTTATCACCGACAAAACGGAAAGGTACCTATGTCTTTCTCAGTTATTGGCAAGGATTGATTAAACACGCGTATGAAACACGGGACTGAGAATGTGGCTTTCGTAGCTCTTAGCAAATGACAGACCCTATTCCTTCACGCGGCGTAAGCCACAAGGAGGCACAGCGCCTAATAGTAAGTCGGCCTCAGCAAGCGTCTCCTGCAGAAAAGAAGAAACAAAACAAGAAATGGTTAAATAAAATGCATAAGGAGGTAGATCTATTTGGTCTTTAAGCAGAGACTCAGCGCGAGGACGAGACCGTGGGGCAAGGATAGAGTCTCGAATAGGATAAAACGCCGAGAACCTACTTTCCCCGGGACTGAGGGATGCCCACGGACAGGTCAGGGGTGTGGGTCTGCTTGGCTCCCCACGGCACAGCACAGGAGACGCGGCTTCTGTGACAGGAGCCTCGTGGAGGCTGGGGAAGCCCAGATCGAGGTGCCGACCCTTCTGGCTCCTGGTGACTGCTCCCTGCCCAACCCTGCCCTCCCGCGCTGGGGAGGGGGCAAGGGGAAGCTCGCTGGTGATGCTTCCTGTGCGGACGCCGGTCCTGGTGGAGGGGCCTCACATCACGACCTCACTAGGGCCCCTCCCCAAGAGTCTCGCCGGGGGTTAGGGCTTCAACATATTCTGGGCCGGTGTTTACCCCCAAGACCGTGCAAAATAACTCCAGTAAAACACATCTGTCAAAGCCACCCCATCCTCCGCAAAGCAGAATTCTCAGAAGCGTCTAGTCTATGCGGGGTTATGGGAGGCAAACAGCTAAAAAGAAAGACATGAGGCCTGAGAAGTCTTTATTTCGTTTAACAACACGACAATACATATTTTTATAAAAGGATTCGGTTTCCAGCATGAGGCTACAGGAGGCTAGTGTCCAAGACTGCCCTCGGGGGCCACACGGACCCTCCCTCCCTCCCAGCACAAATATTTGCAGCCCCAAAACCCTGGTGAGGCCGGGGCGGGGCGGGGGTGGGTGTTGGGGGGCGACCCACCCTTGTATGGAATTTCTCGTCTTCAGAAAATCTATTGTTTTTGATGTAATCATCAAAGGCTAATGGAAAAACATAACATGACTTCATAGCTCAGGGAAAAAGGAAGGACATCTGGAATTAACTTCGGATGTGAGAGATAGTGAGCCGGTCGACAACCGACACGCAGAAAACTGGGATGAAGCCCCGGGGCAGTTTCCAGCCTCCGAGGCCGAGGACCAGCGGACGGGGGGCTCCGCCCAGCAAGGTGCAAAGAAGGCGTTCTCTGAGGACCCCCTAGATTGCTGACTTGTGCTGGCTTTTTTCCCGGTGAGAGGGAAGAGGCTGGAGAGCGGGGAACAGGAGGTGGAACCGGGCACTGAAATGGGCCGCGTGGCACGAGGGAGAGCAGCTCACACCGTGGTCCCGAGTTCAGGTCCCCAGACAAGCTACGGGAGTCCCTGCCAAGTCTGGGGCTCGTGCGGTCCTGTGAGCTCCTGCCCAATGAGCATGGGGCCTTCTGATCCAAAAATGGTGTGATCTTCACCCAAAATTCACCACCGACTTGCCGTCCTGTGTTTCCATTTGCACAGCTGGCCCAGACCCTCCCTTCTCTTCACCAGGGGGCGGGGGGGAGGGGAGAAGACACAGACCCGCCTGGGTGCACGGGGGGAATGACGTCACAGACAGGCACTGAGCCCCGGCCTGGCACCTGGCAAATACCCGAAAAGGTAACTATTAATTTTTGTGTTAGTGTCATCAAGAATGAAGATCGCGCGTTATGTCTCTAGACCTTCCCACTGCCTTGCATTCTGTATTTGGATGCATTTCCGTTAAAATACAAGGTAAGGGGCGCCTGGGTGGCCCAGCCGGCGAAGCGTCTGCCTTTGGCTCGGGTCAGAGACTTGGGGTCCTGGCACCGAGTCCCGCATCACCTCCCCCTTCCTCTGCCCATGCTGTCCTCTCTCTCTTTCCCTCTCTTGCAAATAAATAAATAGAAATCTTTTAAAGAAATACAAAATCAGGGACAATTTCAACAAGAAAGTCACCAAAAAAGCACTTAAGCATTAAGAAATAAAAATGTAGGGACGCCTGGGTGGCTCAGTTGGTTGGACGACTGCTTTCGGCTCAGGTCATGATCCCGGAGACCCGGGATCGAGTCCCGCATCGGGCTCCCAGCTCCACGGGGAGTCTGCTTCTCCCTCTGACCTTCTCCTCGCTCATGCTCTCTCTCACTGCCTCTCTCTCAAATAAATAAATAAAATCTTTAAAAAGAAAAAAAAAGAAATAAAAATGTACATATTCACATACTCCATGCCTCCCGTGCATGTTTTCCCCACTCTAAGAGAACCCCTGTGTGGTTTGCCAGTCACTGAGGTGTCCTCTGCCCTGGCCCTTGTCATGAAAGTCCACGGGTATGGATGCACATGGCCCGTGTCACACATGGCCCGTGAGGAGCTGGAGAGCAGACATGTGGCCGCCCTGTGCGTGCCGTAGCCACGGTTAACCAGAGTCCGTGCTCGTGTGGCTTTCCCTTGGAATGCCCTCATTTCGTGTCCCTGTTTTAATGGAACTTGAACAGCTCAAAAGCACTTCATTTAGGACAGTCAGCCTCAATGGCGGTGTCTCCTTATCCCGGGATGAAAGGAAGGGCGCGGTCCACCCTGGCTCTGTTTTGGTGTGTGATCCTCGGGCGAGTCAGACAGTGGGGACCAGATGTTTGGCAGCTGTCTGAGGGCTGCCCGCTGGAAGCCCAGAGCACCCAAGAGAGCATCGTGGCTTGAGCACTCGCTCTTTACGCGATGCTTAAGTCCCCAGAACACAGCGGGGCCGGAGATAGAGAGAAAGAACATAAAGAACCCCCATGCCAGTGCCTAGCCACGGCCGAGCTGAGCTGCCCTCCCCAAGGGAGGTGCATGACTGTCTACTGGAAAGAAGACGGGCAGGTGTGCTTGGAGATCCAGTTCTTGAAATGCATATAACTTGCACGCTTGGTCTCTGAGTCTTACAGACAAACACAAGCTCAGGGCACGGGCACGTGGCCAGGTGGGGCTGGATCTCCTGATTCCCAGACCCGGGTCCTTCCAACATGCCCCCCTTGTCCCAAGACACGGTGCAGGAGAGGAAGCCCTTACCGTGCGGGAGGGAAAGCTCCCGGGGTCACAGCGGTCGAGACTCCTGGGGACAGCACTCAACCTGGGAGTGTTCAAAGTGGCTTCTTTTGACCCCTCATGAAACATGTCTCTTCCCCCAAATGGCAAGGTATTGTGCTGGCCTCTGTCAGCATCTATTACATAAGATATATTTTTTTTTCCCTAGAAAATTGATTTTCGAGAGCTAAGCAACCGATAAATGAAGTTTTGGAGCCAGCCGGCATGTAACTGGAGGGCCGTTTGTGACTGCATCCAACAGTAATCCATAGGCATGAGGGGCGTTGATGTGTTCTGACAGGAAGATTGTCCACACGTCCTGCCCTGTGGAAGAGGCCATGAAGGGACACTTCGAGGATGTCAGGGGGTTTCTGGGTGGCGGGAATGCACAGAGGTGGGCTCTGGTCCTGTCTGCACACCTTCGCTGTGGACCTGACCCCTGGCCAGGGTTCCTAAAACCTGGCGGTGTTCCTAAAATCAGAAAAAAATAAAAATAATTCTACCCACCTTTCAGACTTTGATGGGGATGCAATGATGAGTAGAGAAACACTTGACCTCCTCAAACACTACCTGTAGTGTTACTGTGAGTATTTCAACGACAGCGAGGCAGAATTTGGTGGGAGAGCTTGAGGATTCATCTCCAAATTAATCTGATCGGAGCTTTGAAAGCATCTTGACCCATGTCACCTAAAGTCTGTCTTCCCCGTTCACCTTTGTCATCAACTCCTGGTTCCTTCTCGGAGTCTCTCTGTTCCGAGTGCGACGCCAAATGCTGGTGCTCTAATTCCTACCGCTCACTTGGAAATGTTTTGGATCCTAGACTGATATAGGGCACAGGGACAGGGTTGTGACTTTGACCCTCCCCGTGGCCACATGTGGACTTACTCTATAAATGCTCCAGTAACAGCTTATGATTTTCTCTGTGGTGTTTTTGCCAACACATCTTTAGCTCGAGTCGCGGGTTCCCGCCACTCAGTGGTGCCCCTCCTGCTCCCACGCTTTCTCACCCTGGCCCATTTCCAGTGGCCCCGACAAGCTCACTTCCTCCTTCGGGGGTTTCTGGATGAACACCTGTACCCGAACGACACTCCACAGTCTGTCAGGACGATGCTGCGATGCCTGCCCTTTCTACTGAGAACTGAACAGACGTGTACATCATCGGGATGCTAGGCGTGTCATAAGTGTGTGATTAACGCATTTCTCTTCATTCTTAATCTCCACCGGATGAAGACTGCAACAAGTCCAGAGGCATTTTCATGTTACGTTTTATGTACATATCCTCTTCCTGCTTGGAATCCTCCTCTCAGGAAAGCAGGTAACCTGTTTTATCCACCGATGTGTCCCCAAGGGCCAGGGCCAGGGACAGGCCAGAATGAGCATTCAGCAGACGAATGTGGAATAAGGGAAGTAATGAATTAAAACACACAGTAACACAGAAGGTCGTGTTTCCCCAAATAGTCATCAAACATGCGCATGTGGAGGCAGCAGCTGGACAGCTGAGACGAGGGCAGGGATGCTGCGTTTATGCTCCGTTCCATCCGTGCCCATCATGAACGCACACTTCTGGAGGGGGATGGGGGGAGAGACCAACACATATGACCTCGCTGTGACATTAAGTTTGGAAATGGTTGTTCACACGTATCCAGAGCTGAAACGTGCCAGCCACGTGCTATCTTGTCCCGCCTCCAGTAGGAATCACTCTCCCCGAAATACAGGCACAAAAAGCATTTTTATTTATCTCTGATTGTAATTCACATGCAGATTTGAAATGATTTGAAATGATTTCCCCAATCCCTGGGAAGGGTTTTTTCCCTTTTATTTTAAAATAATACTAAATAGAAAACTATCCTTCAGTTGTGGGTGTTGGTCATTAGCGAGTAAATGCACAAATGAATGACATGCGACTCATTGCCATGATCAAAATACTTTGGCGGAAAACATACAAATATCACCGCAGTCAGTCCGTTTATGGTAGAAGTGTCTTTGATCATATTTTTAGCACAAAGAAGGAAACATTTAACAACTGAATCTTGAATACACCGAGACATTTTGCAAGAGACTTGATTATTTACAGAAGTTCTTTTCCCCCCAAACTTGGAACAACAAAATAAATGTGGATGAACTGCAGAAGCCTGAGGCAACACAGACAGCCCCACGAGAAGCTCGCGCCCAGAGCCCCACTGCCGCCCGCGTGCGCGTCCTGGGGGCGGCTCCGTTTGGGGGTTCAAATGCTCCCACGTGTGACAGCGCGGGGGCCCCCGTGAACACGACGGGACGGGCACCGTTTCCTGCTCAGAACGCTGCGGGGCGGAGACAGAGGCTAGGGTTGAGATAGTTCACGTGGACGAGGGAAAAAATGTGTCTAGAAAGAAAAAAATGCCAGGACCCTTACTGGGTTCATGTCCGTAGCCTGTGTGCTCGGGAAGCCCAGGGGCTCCTTCTGCCATCCTGGGGCTGATGATCCCGGACACAGGTCATCCGCTCCCTCCAGAAGGCTTTGGGAAGGGCCTGCCCACCCCTGAGGCCCTCCTGCCATCCCTCCCCCTCCCTCCCTCCCCTCACTGGGCTCCTTCCTTCCTTCCTCCCCTCCCCACTCCCTTCCTCCCCTCCCCTCCCCCTTCCTCCACTCCCCTCCCCCTTCCTCCCCTCCCCCTCCTCCCCTCCCCCTCCCCCTTCTCCCCTCTCCCTCCCACTTCCTCCCCTCCCCCTCCTCCCCCTCCCCCTTCTCCCCTCCCCCTCCCACTTCCTCCCC